>JAUBOC010000138.1:18119261-18130643 GCA_032275365.1 Anablepsoides cearensis | reverse complement strand
CCACTCCCCACCCGGCAGCACCTTCTCCTTGATGTTCACACCGGGCCGCTCTGGGACCAGATCGGGGCGGCTCATTGAGTGACAGCTTCAATAAGGGTAATTACAGTGGGCTGCAGGGCCCAAGTTATGTTGTCTGGCAACTCCACCCACTGTGGAGCCAGAGTGACTGCGTTAACTATGGTGCTCGACCAAGGTAGGCATCAGTTAGCTGGACCTGGCTACAGTAAACACAGACACATTTTAACATAGAAAACACACACACAGAATCTGAATGTACAAATAAATATCTGAGAATAGATATGGGTATTTGTCCTTGAACCATAAATGCATCAGATATATTTGTATTACTGATAAATAGAGCAAATGTGAAGAAATGCTATAAATCCTAAAGGGAACATACCATGCAAAATCCACTCTTTCAGCCGTTATGCATTGAAATCACTAAGAGTGCAGAAAATTTGGATTTAGTCTCTCCCGCTCCTGTGTTAATATCTTTATTTTCTGCTTGGGTCATATTTTTCAACCTGTTCGGTTTTTCTCTATTTTTTAGGACGTATTCTGAAATCACAGTTTTTGCAACAAAACTGCCAAATAAGATGTGGACCAACTACAATTTGGTTGTCATCTTTATTCTCCTCTGGCTCTGGGTCAGCCTCTGGCTCCAACATGTAAAGATGGATGGACAAGTCTTTCCTTGTTGACATCTTTTAATTAACTTGTAAATAAAAAGTTTAGTTTTTATAGACTGCTCTGGAACCTGGAGGCAGTGTGAAGTGCCTCATTTGGATTTAAAGAGACAGCCTCAAAATGAGTTGACTTTAGTCATGAAAAGGGTTGAGAAAGGGGCTTATGGAGTTACAGTAAGGGAGAATTCAGACAAAAGCATTATTCCACTTTATAGAGACCCCAACTGAATGGTTTAAATGTGAAAAAGAAGGATTTAAAACCACAATATGTCTTCTTTAAAGTACAAATCTTTACAAACTCTACTTCCAGTTCTTCATACGAACAGTGTTGTTCTCTGTTCAGCGTTAAACTAACAAGCAGGCATACAAAGACTGGATGACCCAGATATCGGGCTATTCTTAGATCAAAATTGCTCCCCATTCTTGAGTAACACAAGTAAATTATTACTTGCAATTATTTGCTACATGGAATTCACAGCAGAGCAGCTTAGCCCTGTTGCCTCACAGGCTCGCGGTTCAAACACTGGTGAGCACATTCACCCCTCGTGCAATCTTTGCTTTTCTTCTTCTACTCCAGTCTAAAAAACATGCATGGTAGAATAATCAGACCTTCTAAATTGATCTTAGGAGTCAGTGTGCAGCTTTTTATGGTGTGTCAGTACTGGTCCTGTGATGATCTGCTGATGTCAGGCTTCTTTCTTGTCGACTGCTGGATATACAGCGACACTGAGCAAACAAAAAAAAAATGAAGTTTAAATACATGAAACTGAGTATTTCTAAAGTTTAAAGTACATTTGTTAGTCTCCCTTTGCAGAAATGTGCTTTGGATAAAAGGGGGTTTGTTGCACAAAAAGCACAGAAACATAAAACTTTAACAATGAACACATAAAACACATGAAAAAGACCTGACATCCCATAGACAGTACCATAAAGGTCACATGGGGGGTTGCTTTGTGTTCAGTGTGTGTTTTTGATACTAAAACTATTTTAATGTACTTTTATTTAAGGAACAGTGTTAATAAAGTTTTAATAAAAACTTTTAATTTATACCTGTTTTTAAAGTATTTCTTCTCACCTGGTTACCCAGAGTCGGTGGTTTCAGGATCAAAGTTGGGTGGGTGCTTAACGTCGTTAAAGGTTTCCTTGACGTCACGCCAGTTTTGCTTTTGTCACATCAGTAATTAATTCTATACCTGCGTCCATTTTTCCATTCTATTTATGGCCTCAATAAGACTTGTGTTTTTGTTCTCCACAGAAAGAAAAACAGTGAGTAATAGAAGAGCTCCAAGCAGAGGCCTTCTGTCTAGAGACCTGATTTAATATTCAATTAGAAAACATTACAGAAACAGTAAACATATAAGTCGTTAAAAAAACATGTTGCCTTAAACACAATTTATTTTGGGCTCACGCAGATACACTCTTGTATTGACTACCTAATGTTAAGCGAAGCACACATGCTGCTAAAGTCAGTAAAACAGCTTTGCAACAAAAGCCGGAGGTATTTGTGGGCCTAATTACGTTCATTTTACTCTTGGCATTTGGATGGTAAAACACTTAGCTCAGGAATTTTCATTCCCTTTGTACACCATTGTAATGAACACAAACCCATAATTGTTTCTCACCCATAGGCACTAACTTGACTTTTAATTTTCCATTGCTTGCTTAGTAGCTGTGCCAAGTTTTCTGCAGGTAACGCTGAAGCTCTGACTCACAGGGGAGCAGGCCATGAGAGCAAGGCCAGTTTTGAATGGAGCTAAAAATATAACGTCTTTTTTGTTAAAAAAAAAAAAAGGCTTCCTGGAATTTGTTTGACAGCAGGACACTTTCAAGCAACTTTTAAGAAAAGGAATGGCATCACGTGGGTTACTTTTTTGTCACTGTTTTGTAATTATAATTGCGATTTAATTATGTTTTATTAAACAGCATCGTTGTGCTTTGTGCAAGGAGAGCAATCACTCAAACGTAATTAAAGGCTAAAGTCAAATCCTGAAAAAGCCACATCCATCACTGCAGCGCCTTAATGGTGAAAATCCTGTGATGGTTTCTTAATTATTGCTTTACCATTGTCACAAAGTCAGCACAGAGAAATATCTTATGTGGATTCTAACTAAAGGAAAAATCATCTCAGTGGTGGAGGGAAGGACAAATGTTTAGGGGGAAAAAATGCATGGCAGGGAGAGAAAGTGGCCCACTGGCACGAAAAGGGCAAACCTTGTTCTTAGTGCTGAGTCACTCCCTGAAAGCTCAGGATGGTTATCCGCATGTATGACCACACAAAAAACAAAATCACAACAGAATTTATCTTAGCTGTGTGGCAGTAATTAAAAACAAATGGTCTGTTTTCCCTAAATTGTAAACTCGTATATTTTTCAGAACTAAAATTTTGTCTTTTTTAGGATTTGGTTAAAAACCAAAGAACAAAATCACTGCAATTTTGTTTAAATGAATATGAAAAACAACTGTTTTCCTCTTTCTCATCTCTGCTGGATTTCTTCTTGCAGAGAGTTACAAACAAGGAGATGAGATTGAGAAGAGAACTAAAGTAAGTAAAATGAGGTATTTCAGAAAATCTTTCTAAAGGCCTAACGTTTCAATGCTTGGTTCATTTAATGGCTGTCTCATTTCAGGGGCTCCATCCTACCTAGACTGCAACTTTCGCAGGCCCCAGCCCATGCAGTCCCGGTAGGCTCATAAAACTGATGTGAAACGAGACCCTGCGCTACCTGTTAGCATAGTGATCGGTTCCATATCAGACTCAAAATGCATTTGGAAGTGTATTTACACATATTTTCATGTTACACTAAATAAAAAAAATCTAATTATTTGGGTTTAGCTCCAGTATAAGTACTTGTAGTTGCAATTTATTGCAGCATGAATTTCATCAGCTAAGTTACTAAAGTTACATTTAAAAACAAACTCGTTGGTTTGTGATGAATTTCCAAACTATACCGACTTAAAAAAAAAAAAAAAAAACGCCACCATCTTCGTCTCTCTGTTTAGTTTGCTGTCGGAGCATTGAATCCTGGGATATCCTCGACCGGTGAGGATACTCTGTTGCATCCTTGGTTTTCAAAATTTTGTGGGCTGCATTTGTTGAATGCATGAGAATAAGCCTTGGAATTGGGTCAGCACTCGGCACGGGGCAGTGACGTAAGCGGCCGACAAATGTGCACTTGTGAGGATGCAGCCCCTGAATCGAGACACAGCCAATGTCTTTTGTGGAACAGAATGATTGACAGACAGATTGTCCCGCCTCCTCAGTTTTCAGCTCATTGGGGCTAATTTTCTTCAGCTCAGGGTCAGTGCAAAGCCAAAACCAACGTTTTCTGTGACATGATTTTTAGCAAAAGGACTGGCTAGCAGGCAATGTAACTAATAAATCTTTTTTCTGTTTTCTGTGTTTGCTAATTGGAGGAAACACAGCTTATCTATACTGTATACATCTGTTAGCCCACCCTAAAAATATCACCATCAGCCGCCACTGTATGCATGTATGTATGCATGTGTATTAACAGTATATCATTCTCTCTTTCTGTTCTTCTGGTTCTTCTGTGTTGAAAACACGTGAACTCATGTCCTACCTTTAATTCATGTGATTGTTGTGTCTTTAATTAAACACACACATGTTTGCACACCTGGGTGGATGTGTTTAACCTGTTGGTTCATATAGGTGTGGTCATTTAAAAGGTCATTACTTTCAAATGGCTAAAAAGAGACTTGATAATTTTCTGTGTCTTGAGCAGATTAATGTGTTTAGTGTTTTGTGAAAAGTGGGAGGTTAGTTGTGCAAATGGGGTCTGGTCATTTGCAAACCGGGTGTAAAGTTTTTTTGCTAACGCTAGAATAGTTTTTACATTAGTGTGTAAACAGAACAAAGCTATCTTAAAAGTATCGACTTCTTGAGTTTTGAGGAAAAAGCTCAGCTATTTGTTTAGTATTGGGTGGAATGAGTTGAGTTTAGACAACAAATGGTGATAAAACAATGTATTTAGTCTGAAACGAAACAAACAAAACTATCTAAATATAATCTGCGTTGGCCTTTTTTTTTACGTTCAGCTCAGCTCCATATAAACAAGTACAGAAATAAAACAGTTTCTATAAAGCCTCAAAATGCTGAGCAACACTTTCTGCGGATTATGACTTATTGCTTGACAGCTAAATACCTCGTATAATTTCACACATGCTGCTGTGGCTGTTCTCCTCGTATAATCTGGCAGTTTATTGCCATTTAACAGCCAAAAAGTTTGTTTTGCATGTAATGTTTGTGCTTTGATTAAATCACGCAATGATTAACGCTCAAGAATGCGAGGCAGAATGTGGTTGTGTGCTTTGGCTGAGCAGAAGAAACTGCATTCCTCAAGGTGAACGCTTGGGAGAGCCCGTCTGCCTGCTCCCCCCCCCCCCACCCTCTCGTTCAGGTGCGCCACAGCAATCAGTCTGTGCTGCACTTTGTGGTTTCATTTGCTTGTTTTGACAAGAGTATTAGCTTACAAGATTGCACCTTCTGAGTGTGGGATCGTTTGGGAATAAACAGAGGTGGCATCCTGAGAAATTAACGCAACGGCAGCAGGCGGGAGATAACTCTGACAGTTACAAATCTGTTGCCTCATTGTGAACTCTCGTGGGTGAAAAGGTGAACCAGTTAACACATCTAATGAGGCGAATGGGATGCCTGAAGTTGGTGCCAGGAGTTCTCCATCAATCTCTTCGCTGGATTTACCCTCTCGCCGTGCTTTTCAGAGACAAAATGCAAATTAAGATCATGCCAAAGAAAAAGCGTCAAACTGTCTGCCACATAATGAGAATCCCTATTCTTATTTTACATGTGCGATCGCTCTATTTCGGGTGGTCCTGCCACTACACTCGATTTTTTAGGTGTACAAACATGGGAAGTGTTGGAAAATCTAATCAAGATTTAAAGATAATGACTTGCTATGTACATAAACATGTGCGTTTTTTCTTCTTCTGTACAGTAGACGTCCCGTAAACAAGTTTCATGTCTGCTTAAATCACGTTTGGCCCCCTGAGGCCCTGCAGCAAGCGAGAGTTGATGGGAGCTGCATTCACAGTGGACTTTGAGATGGATCCAGAGCTTGTCTGCTTCTGACAAGTGGAAATGGATTACACGGATAAAAAAAAGACTGAAGCACTTATTCACATAGTGACAGGACAACACGTGCATGAAGAAAAACAAAACAACAACCCTGCACCGGTGTGTGCGCGTAAAACCGGAGCGGGAACAAGCACGTGAAAATCCACTGTTTGGTTTTTCATCCCCGTGCCAGCAGTGTGACAGATCGCTGAAAGACAGGGCGGTGCAAATAAAACACTAATGACACTATAATGGCTCATTAGCTTATGATGTGGGCTGCATTGTGTGCACGCATGTAAAGACGTGAGTGTGTGTGCGTGAGAGAAACAGAAAGAAAGGGAAGGAAAATGCCTGTAGTGTGAGTGTGTTCCCAGGCTAACCTGACTAGGTGAGACTCTCTGGCACCAGCCTTGCAATGCAGCCTGGGGGGGTGGAGCCGTACAGTGCTGAGGACTACAAACGGAGGTATGCATACACATGCACACACTCCTTTTTATTAAAAGGCAGAGGCTGCTCTGGTTTGTGCTTTCTTTCCCTGTTTCAAAGCACTACAATTACCCCTGAATACAGATTTTTTTAACAGTCTGTAAGTACACGTTCCACCATCTGCAAATAACACATTGCCTGATACAATATGGGATACTTAATTCTTGAAAATCGGTGGGAAAGCTGTGACATTCTACATTTTTCCCCCCATTATTGCAGTGTGATTCACTTAACACTACGGTTAAAAGGTAACCTCCTGCTTGCTTGCGGTGAGTCACGGGGTCAGGTCTCTTCATGTGTTTGACATTATTAGCGGAGCTACCATGTAATCCAGACTCGATCCTCGAGCCAACATGACTTTATTGGGGGTAAAGGGTGACGGTTATGGAAGCTATTAGACAGTAATAGAATAAACTCCATCCCTTTTTAAACTTATTTGGTCCCTGGAGGATTGTGCCTCTCCTCCACTGAAATCCCCCATGACCCATGTGTTTTAGGCAGAATTGTAGAGCTAGGGGCTTATCCCAGAGTCCCAAGAAATCTCTGCTTTTAGTTGTTATTTACAGTTTGGTCATCTCATCGAGGCCTTCTCAAGGTCAGGGAACAGGAAACAATGACTTGATAGGTAATTAAAAAAGGATGCCGGACGTTAAAGTTTTATTTGATCCAAAACGATCAGCCTCGTTGGCTTCATTATGTTCTGCTGCGTGTTTATGTGCCGATTTAAGTAGGAAGTTATGTGTGACACGCTTCAAAAAGAACACAGTGGGTATGTTTGTCAGTGAACCACCACTGTAACAAATGACTCTATAAAAGAACAAAAACAGTGCGCATTCCAGCTGAGTTTAAAACGACACCAAAAAATGCTTAAAAAGGCTCAAAAGTGATGACTCCCATGTCTTCCTGTTCCGCTGTGTTATTATCCGTCATTAGCATCAAAGTAGCTGCACTGATCAGTGTCTCCAAAGAGACCATAATTACAAGGACAGCTACCAAAACAAATAAACAAACAAACAAATAAACAAACAAAAATATGGTTAGGAAACATCTAAGAAAGTATGATTTGTTGGAAATGCAGAACAGGTTTCCACCCCCACTCAAGTTTGTTTGTTCTGGTTTTTCTGCTACGTTTAAAAGAAAATTAAAAAAGGCAAATTTGATGATGAACTGCAGAAGTAAAAACATAATAAAATCCATGTTGTTGTTTACAATGTCCTGGACCTGTGACCTGTTCATAGTGTTTTCTGACTCTCAGACAGTAGCTGCGTATCCTTTGCAAATGTGCGCAAAACTTTGTCGATATTCTGTTAATGTAAAAAAAAAAACACAGTTTCACAATTGCAGTGTTTCCATTAAGTAAGAAATGCTATTAAAGTCACCTGTGAATATGCTTGTTCTCGCGATAAGTCATTACAAACATGGCAGCAATGGATGTAAACAATCATGCACATTGCTACCACAACACTAATGATCAGAGGAGATGTTGGCGACAAGCCCCTTATACTTGGGACAGCATACGTATGTGACGTTTTTGGGAAATTGTAGTTGGTGAGTTTACTACTTTCTTTTACAGCTTCGGTGATTTTACTACTATATATTCTACTTCCTGTTCTTGTCTTTTTCGCCAGTAGATCATGTGACTCCTGTAATGCGAAGTGTTTCCATTGCAGTTTCGCGAAAAAAACTAATTTTGATCCGGCTGAAAAACCACCTCATCCTAGCGCAAAAACTTTTTGAGTTTTTTTCGAAATTGACGTGTTTCCATTGAGCAAATTTATTTTTGAAATTCTAATTTGCGCATTTTCATGGTCAATGGAAACGCAGCTACTGACTGTAAGAAAGAGGTACCGGTGACCCCCGTGACCTGAAAATGAAAAAAGTGTATGAAGAAAATAGAGGAATGGATGGATGTTTACATTGTGCCCATCACTAAAAAAATGGGCATGAATAAAAGCGAGTAGGTCTAAGTCTTCGGTCTTACCTGTGTCGGCCCCTGGGAGCTGGCAGTGGGGAGACAGACTCTGTGAGAACGTGCCACGGAGGCTAAGCCCCCCAATTCCACTGGAACGTGTTTTCCTTTCTCTGTGTTTGGACACACAGCAGACAAGTGGAGGTTAGGACAACACTCCACGAGGAGCCAAAAGACTTATCCAACAAGTAATTAGGAGCGGGGTCAAGTTGAGAGAACTAAGCCCTGTAATTCCTGCTTCAATGCCGCGGGTGAGGCGAGGCCCAACCGAGGAAAAAAACACAAGAAACCTTCAAACACAATGAGAGAGACAGAGACATGTTGGCCTGAGAGACATGAATGTACATATTTAAAAATATTGATTTCAATTTTGAAGGACAGAAGAATTATTCTTAGAGTCGCCCATGCAAATAGGTGACAAATCAGAGTGTAAAGCTTAACCTTGACATCTAAAGCCACTTTCTCACTGAGCTGCGACTGTTCGAGAAAATAAGCATTTTTGATGGAATCTCAATGTCTCAAAATGTTTGTGAGGGATTTTCATTTTCTTGCGTGAGTTGCAGAGGCTTGCAGTCATGTTGCTTTGATTTTAAACTTTTGAAAAACTTTTTGCAAAATTGTCAAAATAGTCAGAGCTGTCACCGGCATCTCAAGTCCTTTTCCATTTTGTTTCTGTCAATTCTGTAGCATCTATTCATCCATCCAGTTCTTCCTTTTTGGGTTGCAGGGGTTAATAGCTCCCATATCCACATAGAGACAAATGAAACAACCATTCACTCACACCAAGGACAGTTTAGTGTTACCAATACATGTAAGATTCATGTGTTTGGTCTGTGGGAGTACCCAGAGAAAACCCACAGATGCACAAAGAGAACATGCAAATTCTACCCAGAAAAGGTCCTCCTGGGATTGAATCCAGCCCTACAGTTGAGCCATTGTGCTGCCTAATGCTAGAGCATCTTGTCACCTGGACAGGTGCTCTCCTATGACAGAAAACAGTCAAGACTACAGCCTTTAATCACCAGGTCTAAAACACACGCAAGTGATAAATAATGTCAATAAAAGAAAGGTACAAATCTGCCTGTCTTCATTACAAAAGTATACTTAATAAACATGGGGCGACGCCAGAGTAAAAAGGGAGTTGAGGCAGGTACTATGAAATGCTACTCTCAATCTAAAACATTGTGCAGTGCACACAAAAACAGGTAATTATTTTTAAATAGTTGTTCAAAACACTCAACTTTCTGTTTTTTTGGTCAAAAACACATGAGCACACTCAACATTTGCTTATTTTCTTGCAATTTCGAGCCGCCAACTAGTCTCCAGTCCTCGCAGCCCATGGGAGATCCTACCCCAAAGGGCTCTGGTGACTGTTACCCTGTGGTGGGCCTGTTGTTGGCAAAATTTGGTCCACAAGTCGCCTTACAGTGACAGATCTCACAAATCAGTACAAAATGATTATAACTATCCTGTTGGCAAAGCCTTTCTGTCCTAATGAGAGTGATCTTCTTCAGTGTTATGAAAACAATATAAATTTTTTGCTTAGCGCCACTGAAATTTAGGATTTCAACAAGTTTTGCACAGCCTGTGATCATGAAAACATAAAAACAACAAATCACATATTCTTTGTTTTTATTTCTTAGAATGGTGTTTTAACCTCCCAGTAAAATCATCAAAGACTTGTATAACCAGTAAAATGTTGCATCCCTATAAATCCGTTAAGATCAGAAGCAGCACATAAAATTTGACATAGATAATGTTCATGCTGCATTACAAATGTAATTACAGCTAATTTAGTGCTTTGTTTTGTACCTTTTACACTAAACTGTTATTTTTCATCCACTAAAATGAGCAAAAAACATATTCCAAGTTCTGCCACATGACATCTATATTTCATTCAACCCAGTTTTCATAAATGCATATTTCCTCTGCTTAAACATATTTACAAGGTCATTTTATTTTACAAACACACCAGTTTTTACAAGTGCAGACATGGTACAAAAATAAACTAATTCCTACTGCTTGTTTACCTCACAACTGTAGTTTTATGCAAAAAAAAATCAAGTTTTATGCAACACTTAATGCTTATATCCATGATGTCATTAGTTTGAAACTTGAGGAAAAAAATGTATATTTTCTGTTTATATTATTTATATTATTGTTTTTATTGTATAGTTATATAGGTCAAAGACTACATTTTTAAACATACAGTTTTGAGGAAAAATCCTTTTTTTCATTTTAAGCTAAATTTGTCAATGGTGGCATTTCTAAATGTCTGTCCTTAAACCATGTGAGTCTTAGAGAAAAAGAAAATGGTTATGTTTTTTAAAAAAAATTTACCACAGCGGTCCTGGGCTATTGACCCTCTCTGTGGCTTTCATGTGGTGCAATGCTAAAATGCTCCTCAAAACCCACAAAACATGCTCTTAAATCAGCTGCTCCAGACAGACGCAGCAATAATTATGATTTGAAGCGACCCAGGGAGCAAGAGAATGCTTTGCAACACAACTTTATTGTCGCATAAAGGGTTAGTTTCAGTGAAAAATA
This sequence comes from Anablepsoides cearensis, assembly GCA_032275365.1. Taxonomy (NCBI): domain Eukaryota; kingdom Metazoa; phylum Chordata; class Actinopteri; order Cyprinodontiformes; family Rivulidae; genus Anablepsoides; species Anablepsoides cearensis. Next base: position 18,119,863 of record JAUBOC010000138.1, on the reverse strand, counting down.
TTTTTTTAGCGCAACCTTTTAACTTTGAAGTTAAATGTCTCTTTATGACAGTTTTTCATATTTTTTCATATTTTGGCAGTGTCAAAGTCATAAACTGTATTGATGAAGCTTTTCAACATTTCGTGTAAGTGGCCGTTTATATTATTGTCTCGTGCAGCAGGAGCAGCCGCATGATCTCTGTGTTTGGACATGCCTGCATTTAGTTTGCTCTCTTCCCTTTGCGGTGGAGGCAGAGGATATTCTGGGAGGACGGATCAGCCGTCTCAGCGACAGATTAAACTGGACTCAGAGGCTCTGCAGATAATTGAGGCCTTCATTAGAAAAATGGGAAGTAGTCCTCTGTCTCTTAAAAAGCTATTAGAGTTTATTGATGAGACTAATGTGTGTGCGTTTAAGACAAATTAGAAGTGAGGGGGGATGCTATGCTTTAAGGGAGCTAGTGATGAAAGGTTTACATTAATAAACATGGTGGACGGACTTCTGTTTTCTATTTGAACAAACCACTTCCTATGGGCTGTGTGCGCTGAACCACACACACACACACACACACACACACACACACACACACACACACACACACACACACACACACACACACACAC
>JAUBOC010000138.1:18043511-18072375 GCA_032275365.1 Anablepsoides cearensis | reverse complement strand
TTAATTGTTTTTTTCAACCCCCCCCCCCCCCCCCCCCCAATCTCTTGTCGTGCCAGGGGCCAAAACACAAAACAAAAGTCACTTGTTTATATCATCCAGAAGATCACAGGAGGCGCAGTTAAAGAAAAACCTCTTGATCCCCAAAAGAGACAAGTGGCTCATTAGCTTATTGGAGAAATGATTGAATATTGAGAGGAAAGCTTTACCTTTCGAGTGGAATTAATTTCAAAACAAAAATAACAAATGTGTCATTTTTTTTAAATGTGGAAATGTGGAAAAAAGATTTAAACCTAAATTTTGACTTTTGAAATTTGTGATTATTAGTTCTCTTTTTGTCAAAAGGCTAAAAGGATGTTTGAATTTTAGAGACTGAAAATTTTATATTTGTCTGAAATGATGGAATACTGTTTGTGCACCCCCCCCCCCCCCCACACACACACACACACGACTTTAAAGGCGCCCATAATTTTACAAAGAACAGTAAAAAATACAACAGTTCATATTGCTAGAACGATATAAATTTATTCTCATATTGATGCTTTTTGTCCTTAAAGTGAAAAGCATTTAAATACCGCCACCTGTGTTTGTTTATCTACAAAAACAGCCAAAAAGTCACCAAAATGAGGTCAGTGACACGGAGGTGCCGCTTTGGGATCGAGGAGTCAGACAATTTTGACGAACTGGTACGTAATCCTGCTCAGATCTATTGAGTCAATGTAGATAAAAGCGCTTTGTTTACATTGAGTGCGTACCTGCATTGACTCCTTTGAACGGCACCATCGTATACCGTTAAAATTCTGATTTTGTTGTTTGTTTTATTTCAGCAGTTTGCAAAAAAAAATCCGTGTCAAATAAAATGTTTTCATAATATTTCAAACAACGTGACATTTGAAACAGGAAAAATGTATCTCTATATTACACTACTTTTAAGCAAATATTTGCAGATTTTCCAAAGGGTTCCAGTTTGTGTCAAACACTACAACACCACCTTCTGTTCACAGCTGGATTAACTAAAGACAAACTGAATAAACAGAAACTGCATTAATGGAGACAGACTGTTTTTACAAGGTAAAAACATTTTAATGTGATGTGTGACACATTTTCTCTGCCTTTTTAGCTAAAATGGGCAACAAAAAGCCTCTCTTTATATTTATTTTATTTTGAAGAGTAAATTCAGCACATTATGCATTTAGTTAGTTAGCTGAGGTAAAATGATTTTATCCTTTTTGTTAATCAGGGGTTAAATTAGTTAGGTTCTATTCATGTTTCTTGATTTAACTCTCTGTCCAAAAAAGAAAACATAGATGAACATGATTTGATTCTTCAAGCTTAGCATTTCAAGCTGAAATATTATTATGTTTGTGTTTTAGCCTCATATTTACAGACTGACTGGGTTAAATAAACTTGGACAAAAGTGACTAATTTTACTACAAAATAAAAGAGTGAAATGTTGATGATCTACAGTTATATACGTTTGTGCAGTTATAAACCTATAAAATATATTACTCAGACTTTAAAGACCACTTTGATAAAATCTGCAATTTATTTTACTTTGAAGGCACCACCGCATGTACAATTGCCTGTGAACACAACTTGATCTTTTATAATAAAAAATGGGAAAAAAAATGACCTCATGAAGGTTATAAATCATGACTCAAACATGACCATCGCCTGTAACTTCTCACGGATGTTTCTACAGAAAAACTGCAATAAAAGCAGCCTCCTGCAGAAGAACCACATGTTGGGTTGATGTAAAGGGAATTTACAGGAAGGCTACAGTAAAAGTTATGAGAAACGAGTCTCTGGAAGCTCAGCGTGAAGTCAGATCTGAAACAATCAGAAAGTCAAAATAAAAAGAAAGGAAGGTTGTAAACAGCCTGCAGCGGTGAGCTTTATTGTTGGCGTTCAAGCAACTGGATGAAAATACTAATGCAAACATCAACATTTCTCATGATATATTACCAGCTCTGTATATTTTACATAAAAGAGTAAAATGTTGCAAATATGTGGGAAAAGAAATAAAGCACATGCAGTGGAAAGTGGAGCCAACAGGGTTCGTTTCTTCTAATGTCCAGTAGAGGGCAGCACCGTGCACGTTACCTGACTGCAGCCAATTATCAGAAAGGCTCCATTAAAGTGTCTAATGGTTAAACTATTACATTATAAACCTATATAGTGTTCAGAAATTTAATAAAAGCTCCAGTGTTTGAGCCTTCAGAGAGCTCTGAACTGTTCAACAAGCAAAACAACTTGAATTTAGTGGGAAACCTCTGACAATAGCCACATTTACAGAGCAGTAATTATTATAAAACCCTGAGCAGAGTGTGCCAGGAGATTGGAAATCAAGTGGGGAACATTTTCTTATGCGTACTAATGAGGCAACATTAGGTTTAAAAACAATAAAGTGATAAAAAAGCTGGTAAATGTGATGGAAAATTGCCTGAAAGCCTCCTAAAACTAAAGGGAATCACCGACTGGATCACTGTGAGCCGGTTTGTGATGTGTTGTTTACAGGGGAATTTATTTTAACAGAGCAGAGAATGATTTCTGTCCCCCCACACCCCTCGACTGTGTTTTTACTGTCTCCGAACATAAACTTTTGTTCAATTACCTGCACCGCCTGTGGATTTAATGTTCTGTTCTCATTTTGCCTTTAAAGGAAGCGGACGGCTCGGCCCTTTAATTATCATTAATAAGAACAACAATTAAACTTTATACCCTCACTGTGGGCAGATCTAATGAGCCACATGGTGCTGACTAATAATTTCATCTTTTCTGGGTGAGTTGTTCAGCTCAGAGGGGTTAGGGAGGATGGTTCAGGAGCAAAATATATACTTGGAACAACAACAAAATGTAAATTTGAGCAAAAACAAAATCAAATAGCAGATTGTAAAATGATCAACTAAAATAAAATTATTGAAGAAGATATGCTTATTATAAAGCATGAAATACATTTTGTGATGTTAAGAGGAATTGTTTAGAAATTATAATTTAATCTTTAAATACAGAGGTATTTAAACTTAAAGGTAATTATCAACTGAGGGCCTGCGGGCTAATTCAGGTCAGTGTACCCCTTCTGGCCAGTGGTTGTAAGTAGTTCGAAAGTTGTGGTTGTAATGAAGCATTTGAGCATTTCTGGTGTGTGATGTATTTTTTACACATTCATTAAAAAACCAATATGAAAAAATATAGAGCTTTAACATTAAACACACACACACAGACACACACACAAATTTACTGCCATCAGAGTTGTATTGTGCAACCATTGCTTCAGAATTACTTAATGCTCTATTTATTTAGCAATACAATTACCATTATAAACATGGTTTAAAAACTACATAAAATTTGAAGAAAATATAATAAATATAGCATGATATATATGTTCATTAGCATTCTTGGACCAAACACCTTAAGGTTGACCAAAACCTTGTGACATGTTTAAAAATGGCTCTGAAATAAGTTTGTCTTTGTTTAAATAATGCTCATCTGTGTTTCCAAAGAAGCCTTTCTCAGAAAGTAAAAATAACTAAATCACTGTCATTTTCAGCTTCAGTCAAATTAGAGAATAAAACAACTTTCCTAAAATTTTGCAGCTATGCTTAAGATTACTGCATTTTTCTCCCCCTGCTTCAAACGGCCATTTAATGAGTTGATAACAATTGAAGCCGGTGTCTATATGTCAGCAGTGCCCTTTTATTCAGTTTGAGCTGTGTAAAGGATAATAGAATGAAAGATAAAACCAAGACGGCTCTTCAGCACCTGAATATAGCACCATCTTCTGATGGACTGAAGTTCTGCCATAAACATGCAGCAGTAAAGGACTGCTCCATGTGGGATTCCTGATTGTTCTGATCATGGAACAGGGTAATTACTGGGTCTCTGGTACCACATTTTGACTAAATGTTCATTAATAAAAATTTTGATGCCCTGAAACATCATTATCACCTCATGACAACTCATCTGATTTAAAGAAAGCTGAGTGAAACTGAACTTAGACAGGATGGATCACAGATAAAATGAACTGTTTTAATAGAAGCTCGAACACATCGACTGAAACAAGAGTTAAATTTGCAGCATTTATTGTCATTTTTTCTGTTAGATCAAATTTGTCTGAGTTATGGCAAAATACTTTAAACTGTCACATTTTCTATTTTGTGGATACAAGACCATTAGTCCAATTGTCACGTTTGAAAAAAAAAAAAATCATTTGCTATTTTTATTTTTTAAATTAGGACCACAAGAGAATTCTGTCAGCTTTACCTCTTAACTCTAATCATTATCAGGAGGCCAGGGAGATTTGTCAAGTTTAAAGACAGTCAGAAACTTTCAGTACCATGACATTAATAAACTTGGCGAATAAATTAATAAATTTGAAGGTAAATTTTAAGCAGATTTATAAAGCATCAAAAACTCATTCAAATTTGTTTATTTATCACACAACCACTATAATAATAATAAAAAAAACATTACTCACTAAAATACAGAGTTGGGTAGTAACTAGTTATATTTACTCATTCACACTTAACTTTTTGGAAAAAATGTACTTTTAGGAGAATTTTTACTAATTTTTACTTTTACTTGAGTAATTTTATTATGAAGTATTGAAACTCTTAATTTCTGGATACTCTATCCACTGTGAGTAACTTAACTGAATGAAGAACAAGCTTGTTATCACAAAAAAAATAAAAAATCACCACACACACGCACCTGCAGTTTTTGTTAGTTTTATAAATTTTATATTGATTTGGATTTTTTTATTTTGCTTGAATTTGTTATTATGTTATTTATATGAATTATTTTCCTTTTGATTTTTAAAATACCAAAATTTCCACATAGCTTTATGTTTTGGTCTGACTGATGATGTCATTTTTAAATATTAAATGATTGATGTCTCGATCTTTTAATCAGTACTTGAGCAGCCTTTTGTTACTCTTACTTGAGTCACTTCTTGGATGGCTACTTTTGACTTTTACTTGTGTAAAAATATGTTGAAGTAGTGGTGCTCTTACTTGAGTACAGCTCTTGGGTACTCTACCCACCTCTGCTTTTATGTTGCATAAACCTGGATGTCAAAAACCTACAAGGCTTTTGGTTACCTTACAGTTTTTGTAGATCCTTTTGGACAGCAGAGGGCAACAAAGACCAAAACTTCAATCCGAGAAACAAACTTTCTTCTAAACCACAACAGTCACATGCACTATTAACATAAAGCATATACTGTAGAGAGAAAAAGCCCCACAAAAATAGACATTTTCACATTTATTTATTTTACTGCTGTAAGGGTAAAGTTACTACATTTCATTTACAATAAATCCATCACATTTTAAGACATGGCCTCCTGTCTAAATGTAGAGTATTTTATTAGCTTCTTGGTGTTTTACTAAATATACAAAGAAGTTTTAGTATCAAAAGGAACTTGTAAAGCTGTTAGTAAACTGTCATGCTGAATAAAGACTCACTGAAAGCATCATTTACATAAAACAAATAAAAGGACACAAACAAAGAAACAGTTTATTATAAAACTTTGTGACTATTATAAATAAAATCAAGAATATTAACAATAGCATAATTCTCCAGGTCTAACAGTTCACACAGATACCCTCAGATGTTACATTACTGTGAGAACGCTCAGGTCATGTTATGTTCAGCCCATCGTTGGTTTCCAAGATGCTGAGCAGTGGTTAGTCTGTCCAAAGGTCGTGGCAGTGCAGCATATTTCTCCTAACGACACGTCGACCTTTGATCGGCCCTGCTAAGTATGCAGCGGTCAGGCCTCGCGCACAAGCATCTCTTATTGGTTTATTATTTCAAGGTTTTCAGCGGCACGGTTGGCATCCAGCAAATTTCCTGTGGAAAGTTCTGCTCTCGTTCATGGAATGTAACCACTCACATGTCCACTAACATTAGCCCGTCCCTGACTCACAGTCAGATACATGTAGGGTGTGAAACAGCACTGCAGAGAAAAACAAAGCTCTGATGGACGTATGCTGCGTCTTTTAAGGGGTGATTAAGTGTTCTTTATAATGCTGTTGTGAATGTGAGAGCGTGTTGCTCAGCTCTCCTCTTGCAGTATCTGTAGTCTGTCTTCTGCATGGTGAGGGCTGATGATTCCAGTATCTATAGCCTCGCAGTCGTCGGTCATGAACACCAAATCCTGACAACAAAGAGAAACAAGTGTTATATGTGAGCTCAAACTGCTGCAGATTGAAATAATGATGTGGTCAAAAAACAGAAAAAAGAAAAAACGGAGGGGTTCTAACTCGAAAACAAATCCTGGTGATGATGTTGTGCAGGTTTTGGACCTTCCGCTTCAGAATCACCAGTCTGGGTTTCTTGTTGCACGACTGGCTGGGATGGTTCAGCAGCACGTATAGAAAGTCACGGAGCTTGGAGGTGATGCACTGGTTCTACAAAAGAATAATAATAATGTTAAAAAAAAACATAAAAAAGCGGCTGTTCCTCTAAAATATTCACAATTCTGTGAAAAACAGACTTGGAGGACAAAAAGAAGTGTCCTATTTTTATTTCTACACTAAAAAAAAAAAAAAAAAAAAACAGATGCAGTGGATTTAATTTAACAAATAGGTCAACTGGTTCCACTCAACTGAGTTTACTTCACTCTCCTGGTTTAAAACTTACATGAACATCAAGAAAGATCTTGGGCAGGTCAGCAGCACACGCTTTCTACAAGCCAACAAACACAATCAGTACGAGCACACAATTGTGACAAGACTGACAACAAAAAGGTGAAATGTTCTCACGGTTCGGCGGTCGTTGTGGATTTTCTCCAGCAGAGTCATGATTTCCTCGCTCAGGCTGAGAGCTCTGGAGTAGCAGGTGAGAGGAGCAGAGTGGGTCTGCTGCAGCTGCAGGAGGCTGAGGAAGAGGCAGCATATCAGAGCGGAGGGGCCCGGCCTCATGTCGACACCGTTTACTGCTGCTGCTGAGGGGTCCGGCTGCTTCTGCAGTCAAAGTAGACGATGGAGAAACCTCGGGTCGCATATTTAAGGATGGAGTGGAAGGGGGAGGAAAAAATAAATAAAGACGGCTGACGTAGGAGAGCAGCTTCAAAGCTCAGAGGGGGAGAAAAACATTCGGGGTCTACTGAAGAGCAAATGAGTCATGATCTAAACAGCAGCCATGGTTGATTTAATGAGAATGTTTGCTGCAAGATTTTTGCATGATTGTTGTCAGAAAGAACAAAAACATATTTTAGGTGAGTTTGTTTTGCCATTAGGGAAAAAATGTAAAAAAAACTCCAACTTTACATCACAGTATTTATACTCTATATATGAAAATGTCTATGATATATCTGTTATATTAAATATGTTATACATGTCTATGAAATGTGAATTTTGTAACTGAAAGTGAAAGTAGTCAAACTGAATTTTTAATAATCCAAAAATACAGTTTCAAAGCAAATTAATTCAGATACAAAACTTTATTTCAGTTTCAATTCAGTAAAATTCATTTTCAAACCAGTGCATTCAGATTCAATGTGAGTTATTCAAATTCAGTTCCTGCTGGCACAAGATTTATCCCATACGTGTCTCTCCAACTTAAAAGACATTTTTATTTTTTGAGTGGTAGCAGACCTATACTTTAGAGAGAAAAACAAAAATGTGCAGATTTATAGGCCTCTACTACAATGGAAGTAGGAAAGTTGTTGTTTCCTATTAAATATTACTAATTATAAACACAAAAACATGCCAAAATTTTTTATGCTTGAGACATTCTTTTAAGACAAAGATCGATTTAAAGTATTGGAACATGCAGAGGAATGATTTTCTTCTTTTTAATGTTGCGCCAAGAATGCAGCTGTTTAATTTTGGGGGATTTTGCCTTTATTTCTTTTTCACAAAGGTTGCGGTCAATTAAAAAAAAAAGAAAGCCTCATAGTTTAGGAGCTTGAGTGTTTGTTGGGTTTTAGTCTTTGGTACTGAGAAGCAGTAATGCGTTAATTGTTCTGCTCTGGCCCAACATGCATCTCTCTCTCTCTAAATGTACTCTGAGAGGTTAATCAAACGTGATGAATAAAGGTAAGAACCCCCAAAGGAATGATATCATAATAATAATATGACAAAATTTAGTTCACATGAAGATCAGTGATGGGGATGTAAATAACCCAACAGCTGGCACCTCAAGAAACAAAAAGTGAAACCATGGTGTTATCAGGTAGTTGCCAGGGAGATCACCAGATAAAGAGGATGATGCCTTATAGAAGGTAGGGGTGTAAATCACCAGATTTATTATATTGCAATATTATATTGATTTCTTTGGATAATACAATATTTCTCGATTTTACAAAGTCTGTCACAATATGATTCAATTCAATTCACAAGTCTGTGATCAATATGATGGAATATCATATGCCTATCTAACACAATGATTTTGTTAAATGGGCATATCAGTCTAAATTGGGCATACAATGACCAGATGTTTTCATTTTTGCCTCAATATAATTGAATCATTAACCATTATATTGATGCATTGTTACATCCCTAATAGTGTCAAGACTTGTACTACTGTTTAATACTTATTCAGTTTTGTGTATTTCTGGTTAGTTTTTCCTCTGTTCAGTTTCAGCTTTGTTTCTGCCACACCCACCTGCACCTGATCTGATTGTCCCTGCACAGGTGTCACTGGTTTCAGTTCATTCGTTTGTCTTTATAATCCTGGTTTGTGTGTTCCTTTGTTTCAGTGTTCTGCTATTACTTTGTCTTTTGGTTAGCAGTAAGTCTGCCTTTTTTTTCTTGTTTAACAGTGGAAAAAAAAAGAACAATTGAACATCGGTGTGAGACCAGATGAATATACTGTGCAACTGCCAATCATGTAGGGTGACCAGTGTCCCAATGTTGTAACCAGGAGGTAGGGGCTGATGACGAGTGGTGTATCATGTTCAGTAATGAGAGAGAGAACCTTAGCAGACTCTGTTTCTTCAACATGCTTACTGACAAATGAAGACACAAAAAAGCAGTATATAATAACAAGTCAGCTGCCTTTACTTGAAACAAAACCAAATGCTACAGATATTAATGTACATAAAATGTGCTGGTTCTGCTACAAAGTTAAATAACATATCATCTTTGTATATTAAAATAGAATAATTATCTTTGAAAAAATGTAATTGCCTGTAAAGTTTATGTTGCTGGAGCTACTGAGCCCTTCTTCAGGTTGAGAAAATTCTTCCTCCGTTTCCTTGTCGGGACACTCACAGAGTCACGTGACTCAGGTGGATCCCGAAACACAAACAGGCGTTCTCCGGCGGCGCTGCCCGGCCCACTGCCTGCCGAGGCTGAGCTCACGTTTTCCTCTGCCGGGTGGCGCTCCGCTTCCCTCACCGGGTCCACCGGGTCACCCTGCAGCTGCTTAACAAGCTCGGCTGGTTTCAAAACACGTCGCGCTTTGGTCAAACCGTCCCGCGTCGCCTTTTCTTTCACTGGCAGCGGTGGAACATCTCTTGGACGCGGTGGATGGGATCTGGGCAGCAGTTTTTCCACCAGGCTCTGCCACTTTTCATGATGTCTGAGAGACGCAGAAGACAAAGAGCCTGTTGTTAGTGGGATTGGAGTATTTAAGTGCTTACCTCATGCGTGTGGTCACTGAAGCCAAGCCACTAAACTCTTTTGATGAAAAGCAAATTTCACTTCAGTTTAGGACACGCCAATGATGTTTGCGACCACTGATCCGCAAATTAGTCCTGGTGGTGGTGCAACATCGGGTCTTTATTTGAAAACTGGTAAGAAAAAAAAATAAAATCACAAAGACGTGTTGAACTCACCTCTCTTTTTCCACTGCACAGCTTGGCATATTTAGAATATTTTTCTGCACCACGTTTTCCCTCAGTTGGACAGGGAGTCTGTTCATTTCCTCTGCACATCTGGCAAAAAGAGTCATTAGTATAAAATGAAACATTGTGACGAGCTTTGATCAAGAAACACAAGAGCTGGACTCTACTGTCTAAAGGCCTTTTCATGAATTCAGATATGAAACTGAAACAGTAAAATGTCTTCAGAGTTAAAAGGAAAAAGAAAAATGTCTGAAAGGAAGATTAAAGACAAATTATATTGAGGTTAATTAAAAAATACCTTGGAGTGAAGCCTTCAAATTGATTACACAGTGTGTTGAACTGCAACAATATTTTATCATTACTTCTTATAAGTAGAGTTACAATTGTCTTTTTCACTTGCTAGATGTGTCAAACTGAAGGCCCGCGGGCCAAATGTGGTCCACGGGTGACTCCTGTCTGGCCTACCAAAGGGGGAGCCGCCCTCCCCAATTTTTTTCTTTTTACTTAATATGAAAACCAAGATGTTTACCATAGTGTTAAACGTAGATAGAAGCAAGCAGAACATGTAATTTAACACTTTTGCTCAAAGAAGACTCCATTATTAAGATTTATAGGATCATAAAATAAATCAGTTTATTTTATTTCTACATCTATAATTCAACATATGCTTTGAACCACGAATCCAATGTCAACTCAAAACAGAAAAGCCATTAAGTACTAATTTAATTTTGTGGTGTCCTGATGCAGGTACTGGTACAGATACCAGAGTTTTTACAAGAACTCGTCAAAGTGCCCTGATACTTGGTAGCAGATACTGGTGTCGAGAGGCCATTAAATGTGTTACAGTTTAAAGTTCAAGTGAAAGGTCTGTCAGTTCCATGTTTAAGAAAACTTTTCAAGTTAAAAGAAAAATGTTACATTTTATATGCTGTATATTTGATTTGATGCAGTCAGAGGGGCTGTAGGCCTATAATGAAGGAGAACCACCTTGTTTTAAATAAAAATAGTATTTTTAAAGTCATTGTGTAATGTTTAAGTTTTAACTCAGTAAATACTCGGTAGCAATATAAAAAATCAAATCGATTCATAAAAATGAAAGGATCAATTTCATGGTTATTGTATAACAGTAAGTTATGTCTTTAGTTTGATACTTGATAACTTCTGTACACAAAAGGATTTGTGATTATGTTTCTGTTTATTTAGAAGTTAAATTCGGTTAGGAAGACAACAGACAGTTATAGTTTGATACAAGAACAAAAATGCTGCTGTTAAAAGAAAAGAAAAAAGAAAAGAAAGACTTTATATTATATTATATATTATAAAATGGCTACAATTCACCATGTTGAAAAAAAATCTAAAATAATCATAAGCATGAAATTATAATCAATAATCAAATTGAATCCGGGCTTGAGTGAGTCTACATCCCTAGTACTCTGTATTTGTACTCAGAATTAGCGAGTACCCAAACTGTAGTACTCGTACTCTGTTTGAGGAAAAACTGGTATTGGGAAATTGAAAGGAAATATGGTGATGATAACGTGAGGAGTCAGAGCTGACCCACACATCAGGTCAGCACCATCATTTTAGATGATTTATTTTATTACTGCACTTTGAAACTTTAATTTGTTGCTTTGTCTCTTTATGTAACCCTTCAGAGCTGCTTCAAAAACAAATAAATAAAAACAAGATAATGAAAATATTTGGATGACTGGACTAGTTCCTGAATGTAAAACTTTCAAATCAAAGGCTAAATCAACAGTTATTATTTCTGATGAAATTGATTAAAATGAACAGATATGATTACAAATCTCAAGAAGAAGTACATCCATACCTATAACTCACTACTAATCACTTTAGTTCTCTTGAAAAAAGAAGTACTCAAAAAGAAGTACATCCTTTACCTAAAACTCAACCCCACTAATCACTTTAGTTCTCTTGAACATTAAAATTAAAAGTCTTGTCGAGGATGGAAGACACACAAAACCTAAAGATTAAATGTAACTGTTTCACTATTTTCGGTGCATTTATATTGAGAGGATATTGATTATTGTGCATTATCCTTGTAAATAAATAAATGAAATGAAAAGCAAAGTGAGGCACATGTTGCACGTTGTTCCAGAAAGAATACTTTCATTCCCTTGTCTTCTTGCCAGACTGCTCCATTTCTAAACAACCTCCTGCTTGAGCCATTATTCATTAGTAAAGTAATCCAAACTCAGCAGGAGACACTCAAGAGGGTTCCAGGGCATCAGGAAGAGAGGGAAATGAAATGACGAGTAAAATAGTTTATCTTGCTATCTTTGCTCAGGGGGAAAGGACCTCTGTGGAGTTGCATCCAAACAGCATTTGTTATGTCTCCATGCATGGAGATGGCTGGGTTTCAGTCAGCTGCTGGAGTAATGCTGGTTTTACTTCATCAGTGACTTCACTGAGAAAACTGCTCCCAGAACCACAAAACTTTGTTGTTGCAGCGAGCGAACTCTGCACAAAAAGATCTGCCAGCTGTTTTACACCAGATGTTCTTCCTGATGCAACCAGGGATGAAACCTGCAGCCCCAGGATTACGAGACCACGGTACTGACCACTGAGCTACTGCAGAACTTTAACTCCTTAAAAATAGGATATAGAAGAAAATAGCAACGAACACACAATAATGATATTAGACCTTACACAGTCGGTGACCTGTCTCACATTTTAGGCTTTAAAGCATAAAACAACAAGTTCTTCCACCTTTTCCACATGTAGCAAATAATACTGTGGGAAATACAGGACTGTCAGATATCAGCTACACTCTGTCTGTCAGACATAAGAGTTTTTGGAACAATGAATATGAATAAGTTTTTGTTATTTTAACAAGTGAACATAAATGTATTGAAAAAGATAATTAAAACAGCACATTATTTTAAACATAACACCAAAAAACAAAGAAATTACATGCATTTTTTCTAGAGAAACTACCAAACAATCACCTTTATTTGCAGTAACATTAGTTTTGGGGTTTTATCTTCTCAAGACCTTTATTTTTTATACCTTAAGATCTTTGTAACAACAGGTTTAGAGTTACTGTACTCATATCTTTCTCTCAGTGAGAAAGCTCAGTGAGAGATTTCTCACTGAGAATAATGTATATTAATCTATTTATATTCAACAAAGGAAACCAAACGTGGTGTCAAGCAATAAGGATGACTTAGAGGTGTTTTCACTTCTTCATAGGAAATGAAAAATGGCAAAAAGTGAGACAATCCTACCTTGCATCATGAACAAAGTGAGTTTTATCAGCAAAATATGTTATCTAGATGTATTTAATCTGATTAGGTGTTTTGTTGGGATGTGCAGACCTGGTTTGCTGCTGATAATTTTGAAAAATCATATTAAAAATACCCATAATTTCTAATTTTAAACCCTGAAATCTGATGCCATCCATCCACGCATCCATAAAATCAGTTTTGTCACAGAAACATTAATGACAAACAGAATTTTCAGCATTAGTGTTCATATAAGTGAGTAATTCAACCCTGATTTCAGTTCAGAACAAGCTAAAAGACTGAACAACAAATAAGGACTTGGTATGCAAAAGGTTTTAGTTTTTTGGGCTGAGTAAAGACTTAAAAGGAAGAAAAGAAAATATTGAAGAAATGTCTCAAAGTTGATTAATCAGCCTGCCAAAAATAGCTTAACAACAGCTGCATGTGAGTCAGGTTTGCCATAAATTAAACAAGTTTTCATAAAGTGGTCCACCAGAAAATGGATATATCATGCAATAAAAAAAAAAAACAATACGGCAATACTTCAATAATGTTGGGCAGTAAATGAAAAGTAGTTCTTACTCAGAGTGCTCTTGCTCTGCAGAGGCTGAAACAGGAAGCTGTTGGCAGCAGAGGGCTTCAGTGATGGACAGAAGTTCACATTCAGCCAGAGTTGGAAGCAGGAGACGCAGCGTCTCCATAAGGACATCATCAGAGACACGACTTTGCTTCACCAGCTCAGAAACAAACCCCAGATCCTGAGATGAAGATGAGGAGTGGCCTTTAGTAAAAAATCTCACTTTACATCATCGAAACCATGCTTCTGTTACTTGGATTGTTTTATGCGTACGACTAAAACAAAAACAAACACTTGAAGTAAAATCAGACCTGGTCACAGCTTGAGTAAAGTCTCTTCAGCTCCATTTCATCCTTTAAGTGGTCCTGGGCTTGATTGTTGGCAGTCATTTCTTGAAATCTGAGAAACGCAACAGTTTTAGTCAAACCATAAGAAAGTCGTCATCCCTCCTTTAAATAACTTGGATGAGACGACTCACCTTTCTAACATGAGTGTGACGACCTGCTCACGCTTGTGAAGGGCCTCGTGTAAGATGGCTGCCATCCTGCGATCAACCTGCAGCCGAAACACGTCCTCTTCCTCGCTCTTCTCCTCTCCATCACAGCAGTCCTGGCGAGTTTTGGTTGATGCCGCTCCAGGCTGAGACGTCTGACCGTCCAACTCTCTCGTCTCTACCTGAAGCTGCTGCTCTGCTTCTTCTAGGCTCTTGGGCAGAAATCCATATATAGTTCTAACATTAGTTAACAAATTTCCCTGTTTAATCTAGTCAGAATGATCATGTCACAGAAAAAAAAAGGTAAAATGTGGGTTTAAGTTTTTTAAAACGTTCCAAGGCAGGATGGTAGCCTACCGTGAAGTGCCTGTGTATAATCTGAGACATTTTTTGGCTTTTTGTGCCCCCGAGCCGTTGAATGAACAGGCTTTGCAGGGTGACCACGGCTCTGGAAGTCTCCAGAACTTTGATCCATCTCTCAGCTTTCTGGTAGCTGATGGTAGCCATCTGCATGGCCAGGCTGTCTGCCTGAGAGCGCAGATAGTCTTCTCTCTCCCTCTGCATCTCCTCCTTCACCTGCCAACATTAGAAATAATTACTTTTAGTCATTTATTACAAACTAATAATCATACTTTTAACAATAAACATAAACACAACAATGGAAATTGCTGATCGGCAGGATGGTTAATTTGTTTGATACACTTTGGAAAAAATACCATAAAAAATGTGCAAAAGAAAACAGCTCCACCTTATCCATAACACCACTCTCCATCTCCTTCTCCTTCTCAAACAGTTGAATCTTGTCCTGAAGCCTGTTCTGGAAAAACACCACATCAGATGTGTCGGTTTTCTTTCTGGCCTCGGCGGTTTTCCCCTTGGATTGCATATTTGCCTGAAATAAACCACAAAATCCACAAGAATGGTTGGGAAAGGAATCTGTGTGCAGGGTTAGGATGTGATTAGGAATGAAGCCACCCCGTGGAGCCCTTTATTATTTCTGAATAATAAAGCAGCTACGTCCTGTTAATTTAGGACAGCATCAAAAAGCAGGATTTAGTTCATCTGCAGAATTTTAAATGCACATAACATTTATTACATTACATAGAAAAAATGTTAAACACTAAAAGAACATAGATATAAATACTTCTGGAGAAGAAAATGGTTTTAGATGAATCAAATGGAATAAAGAAGCCTTTCAGGAGAAGCTAAAGGAGTATTCCACAAAATATCTTTTAGCTCAAACAGATGGTTATTCATAGTTCACAGGTGTCACCATAATATGATGCTGATTTTTACTACAGCAGGTCAGTAAGTCTTTAGGTGAATATAAACTAATTTCTGTCATCACCATCTGATCTTCACGTTCCTTCCTCCATGCTGCCAAGGCGAGGCAGAGCTTGGTCCTGGAGATGGCGTGAGGCAGAACAAGACAGCGGTCGATCACAGACAGACACTTCTGAAACTCCAGCTTCATCCTCAGCCTGTCGTCTTCAGACAAAGTCAGTTGGGACGAACACAAACACCTGAAGCAGCAAAGAAACATGCATCATCAGGGTCAAAACTTTACAAGCTGCAATGTATTATGTAATGTATTATTTCTGTAATGAAGAAAACTTTTTGAACTGAGTGGTGTTGCACCGCTGACCTGAAGAAATCTCTCCAGTGCGTCCTGAGCTCCTTCTGCTCCTGCAGCTCTTTCTCCATGGCATCCTGCAGAGCCTCCCTGGTGGAGCTGAGGGTGTGTAAGGCTGCCTTGCCTTCCTGGTGAAGCCTTTCCTGTCCCTGTAGGAGAGCACTCGCCCCTACTCCTGTGCTCTTCCCTGGGCCTGACTCTGACTCCACCTGCAGCACTGAGAGTTTTTCCCCTGGTGGCGAGAGCGCCAGAACAGCCTGAGCAGCAGATGGTTGGATGGCTTTCACGTCAGCAATGGCACCCTGGATCACTCGCATCGTCACCTAAAAAAGACAACACAACCCAAGAAACAATTTAAGAACCAAAAAAAGTCAAGTTTTATACAGAGACTCCAGTTTGTATCTGAATAAATCACGATGTAAGCAGCACCTTGCGGATGTCTGCAGCAGCCTCCTCATCCAGGTTGTTAATCAGCTCTGCAAGCTCCAAACTGTGAGCCGTCAATAAGTTCTGCCAACAGTGCAGATGCTGAGATATCTCAACTTTTTCCTCCAAGCTCTTGGCCATGCTGGACAAATCTCTCTGCCTTTGTTTGTGGACCTTCACCTGCAGGAGTGACACAGAAGTGACTTACAATGCTGTTTAAATCTTAACTACACAATAAATTAGTCTATTTCAGTCCTAATAGATGCACATCATCACCATTTCAGAGATGAGCTCCATCCTCTTCTTAATCAGTCCGCAGCGCATCGCTCTTTTCTCCTGGTTCAGCGTCTCGTCCAGTCTTTGTCTCACCACCACAAGCTCTCTCTGGGCCTTTTCTTGCAGCTGATCAAGCTGCTCTGCAGGTACGGGGCTCCCTCTGGTGGAGAGAACAACAAATTCATAATCCATTTAAATTATTAAGTATGCCCATTTATATTTTCCTGAATCCTGTCAGCTAACAAATAAGAATAGGATTATACCATATAAACAATCCATTTCTTAAAAAAAGAACTTAAAACAAAGTATATGTTTGTTTTTATAATAAATGCAGGCTGATTTTTAACTAAACATGAACTCCAAGCTGCAGTGCAGACAGGTAAAACCGACCTCCAGCTTGTTTTTCACGTTGACACTTTGAGTTTTAAAGACCCACAAATGAGACGATTCAGTTGCAAAATGTAAAATGGACCCACCTCCTTATTTGGTCGAACCAGCTGTCCAAGCTGCTGGAGGTGTTGCAGAAGGTGTCAGAAATCAGACCGTTGAGGCTGTGGAGGCTGTGAACCAGGAACTTCCTCTGAGCGCTGTGTTCAGCTAACACGTAGCGCTGATTAGCAACGACGACATCCAGCACCTCCTCTAGCTGATCCTGAAGGGAGGGTTAGATAACATCTTGTCATTTTGTGATTTATTAAATAACTTAATTAGGACTTAAATGGACAGATATTCTGTCTTTACTGATGAACTTAACAGTACTGAGAAAACATTACTGAGACTGAATTCTCTACTTTTAATTACATTTTATTTGTTTGGACAGTAACAGTATGAATGGTTGCAGCTTTGCAATCTTAGTTTCTTCTTGTTGAAAATAAGATTTCAGCTGCTCAACAGTGTGTTGTCATTGTTCTTTGGTTCTTCACATCATGTTGCATATTGCGCTAAAGTCTATGAACCACGACCCGTTTGTGCTTAGAAAAAGAGAACCTTTGATGAATGCAGGTTTCATACTCAACCCTGCCCTCATCATTTGTCAACAATTAATCATCTGATTGTAGAAGCTTGAAAAACAATGTTACTTGTAAATTTTGTAAATTGTTACATCATTCTACACTAAAATTCTAAGCTTGTTTTTAGTTTTCTTAAGATAATTGTATTCATTTGTTAAATAGGGTTGGGCGATATTGACAAAAAAATTAATCACGATTAATTTTGGTATTTAGTTGATAACAATTAATATGACAATTAATCCCCTGGACACCCTCATATTCTAGTCACATGACCAATTTAAATCACTCTAGTGGGAAAGATTTGCTCTCCGTAAAAATCTGTTCCAGATTGTGTCAAAAGTACAGACTTCAGGCTATACATCAGTTTTTAATTGCTTTGATAGACCAAGTAAAACCAGTGTTATGATAAATAAATTACAGAACTTTTTTTTTAAAGTTCATCATATTTGAAACGGAGAGGAGCATCAAGCAAACTGACCGGGGAAATCTCCAGTCAGTCTGCCTAGTGGCATTAATCATTAATTGTCAAATGCCAAAAAGTTTTTTCTGACAATCAATTAAATTAATTGCACACGATTTTGCTCAACCCTATTGCTAAATAAGTGTTCCTATAGCAAAGAAAAACATCTTTGAGTTTTTGTTTTGTTTTAACTTCCTAACTTATCTAGAAGTTGTTTATAAGTTTAAGTTTGAATGCTAATGTTTTAACATAAATGCACATTTCCAAAGATGCCAAAGACAAATATGGCAAGTTTTAAACTTGATGACTGTGTAACACCTTAACCACATAAAAATCTTCACCTGAAAAGAAAAGTACTCATGTTGAAGACTCCTCGCCGTGTCTGTCTCTAACTCGCCCATCTTTGTGGCCTCCTCCAGCTCTTCGGTGAAGATCTTGTGCAGCTCCACCCGCCTCCACTCGATGATTTGCCTCTGGACGTTTGCTGAAGCTTCTTCGTGTCGAACCAAGAGGAGGCGCTGGAGCCCACCCTGACTCAGCTTGTGCAGCTTCTCCAGGAGGACGGCGCACTGAAGGAGCTCCTGGTCGTGTTACAAATTTACAATATTGCATTTTCAGCAGGTCTTAAAAAAAATAAGAAATAACAAAACCGCGTTTACTATTCTTCTTACCTGCTGGTCTGCATGTTGACAGAGCAGATCGGCCTGAGCCTTTTCAGCAGCTTCTCGACAATGCTCTGCCTCCATTTCTTCCCGAGTCTCCAGGTTACACTGACCCGCCAGGGCTCCCATCCACGCCCCTCGTTCCTCCTTTAGACGCCCCTCCATGCCCAGCAGCTGTCCGTGGAGCACCCTGAGCAGCCTCTGCTGGGCCTGAGAACTGGCTTGTCCTCGTGATCGCAGGCCCCCCAGCAAGCAGGACATCATGTCTTTGTAAATCTGAATCCGGGTGGCCTCTAGGCTACTGGTGGCATTCAGCAGTGAAGACATTTCAAGGCTTAAGGGAGAAAAATAGAACAAAGTGTACATCCATTTCTTACAGAATGTCTTCAATCAAACCTTATTTTGTGAGTTTACTGACTTTTCCAAAGCCTGATACATGTTCTGAGGATCCTCCAGCAACATGACGTCCACTATCTTGTCTTCAAACGCAGCTTTATCTTTGACCGTCTCATTCATGTTGCACTCTGCATCCTCAGGGTCTGACTCACATCTGTTTCTCTGAGGCGAAAAAATAATGACAAAAACAAAAATATTTCAGAGCAGTCTTTAAAACTGACAAAGTTATAACATTAACTAAAAAAACGTGTTTATATTGTATGTATCTCATTTAAAAAAAAGCTTTAAGTGGAATATAGCAATGTGTTTTGTAATACCCTCTGCTGAAAAAGGCGGAGTCTTGCTCTGGGATTTGTGAAGTTCATGGCCAGAAATCCCAGCAGCAGCAGCACCAATGTGGTGAAGAAGCCAGCAACAAATCCAGCAAAATGGATTCTGTGGTTCAGCTCAATCTAGGATGCCAAATGACAAATTTTTAAATAAAAACCAAGCACCCACAAACACACACACGCTGAAGGGCTGTTTCTAACTTACTCGATCAGTAGAATTCACTCTCAGCCTTAGATTTGCTGCTAAAGGTCCAAACATACTAACATCATTCTGTGAGAGGAATACAAGCAAAAAAATAAAAATAAATACTTTAAGTAAAAAGACAAGAATTACTCTTATATTTTACAAGCATTAGCATAATAACGTTTATATATTAATTGAATTAAAATACATACGTGTGAGGCATTGGAGAAGGTCAGAAAAGCAGGAAGATCAAGGACTTCATTCTTGAGGCTCCTTATTTGAGCAGTATAATTAACAACAACTTGAGATCCAGCTAAAGGAGAAAAAAATCAACAAAACTGTATGACTTTAGATCACAGCAAGCAGAAATTACTTGTGAGTTAATATTTTGAAACGGTCCTACCCAAAAGTGAATCAATTGCAAATGTCTGGTAGCCTCTTTCCACGACTCTGCCTTCAGTTTTTAAGGGCCGTATCCCAGAAATGGAGTCTCGGATCGCCACCTGAGATAGGTTGGTGCCCCCCAAGGGCCCCATATTGTGGATCAGCAGGAAGAATGTCAACTGAGGGGGATCAGAGTCCTGGAGCACCTGGAGCAGACATGATAACAACAAAAGCTATTAATTGTGTCTTCAACATCTCAAGTAATCAGCAAAACATTTTTTTAACATTTTAGGATGAATCAAAATTATTGACACTGATGTACCTGGGCACACTTATAAAATTTTACTCCAAATGAAGATGGAGGAGCCACACTCTGAACCTGCAGAAACATTGGTAAAACATGTAACACCTCCAAATAAATAAGTCAAAAATGTTGCATTTCTTTAATGAACTGAATAAAAAATTCAGTCAAACAACATGATGCAAACCTGAGGGGGAGGGTGCGGTGGGCTTTGTCTGATGAGCGTGCTCCTGCTCTTCCTGGGGCGCAGCATGTTTGACATGTAGCTGAATGAAGAGTAAAACGAGTGGCTCCACGGACCTGCGGGAGCTGAAGAGGAGGCTGGGCTCCATCCAAAACACAACATGGGCTCATTGGGTTCCAATGTACCTGTCAGGGCAATAGAAAAGTATTCAGATCATTTGAGAAAAAAAAAGTGTTTAAAAAACTATAACTGATAATAACATTATATCTAAATTGCATTAAAATTATTACTACTCATTTGTATTCATACTTAGGTTTTGTTAGGGTTCAAAATGCTCTTAGATCAACACTTGGCATTTTTTTTAAGTAAACCTATTTTATAACTTTAAATTGACAAAATATGTATAATAAGGCAGTATTTACAATGCCATAAAGCTGTATATGGATCTTAAGTTGTTGATGGTGTAAGCATGAACTGTTTAGACTGTGTATGTTAAAGTAAGAGAAGATTGCAAACCCTCTATCCGGAGTAACATCAGGCCTGCTGGCTTTTCTCCTTGGTCAGTGCAAAGACTCTATCAGTGAAGAGAAAAAAACAAACAAGCAGTATTATTATTTATATTACTGTGTTAACTTGCATCTAAAAGATTAACAAGTGCATGCTAAGGCAAAGGAAATAATCATTTTACTGGTTGCAAATGACAAGTAAACCACAACCTTTATTGTGTATTTAAGGCTCAGATAAATAAATAAAGTATCTCACTTAGGGCCGTACAATATATTGCAGATTTATCATCATTGCGAGAACAACTTGAGCAATAGTAATACTAAAAAAAAAAGTTACATTTCAATGAACAGTTGGCTTAAATGTTTTTATCAGCATCAGTCTGATAAATAAAATGGACCCGAGACACCAGATCAAATCATAACCACTGGGTCAGACAATTGGACAACTGCAATGAGAGAATTTGTAGTTGGATTTAGGTTTTCTAACTTTTATTTGAATTATTTTCTTGTTTTCAGATGTTTTTATTATGATGTGGTGTTTTTAAGTATTTAGGGCATCAGAAAATGTTTTATGGGAGCTATGTTTTAAATACATTAAGAAGCTGTATTGCATGCAGTTTGTGTATCACTGCAAATACTCAACATTATACTTAAGTATTTGTTCATTTTTCACTCAAATTTTGCAGGAAACATTAAGATGTGGTGTTTAGTTAGTGTACTAAACATAACTTCACTAAAATAAAAATGGAAAAAAGTATTTAAATGAAATACTTACCCCATGTTTTCTAGTTCTTTGTGGGCACGATGAGGTACTGTTAAATTGAGGATGTCCAGCCCTGTCCTGAACTGTCACATCAGGACAGCAACACATACACAAGAAGGATGAAAACAAACACGAAACTGTGATATTTAAGATAAATAACCATACCGTTTGCCTCTCCACGGTTAGGTGCACCCGAAACATTAGTAACATTAGTAAATATTACTAGCAAGGAGCAAAGCCGCTAGCTAACTCGCTGCTTTGTCTCTGCATTGTGCCTGTCAAAAAAGGGAAAATATTTGCTGTTCCTCACGTAAAAAAGAATATGGCGAACAAGAACATTTCCATTCACTATCTAAATTTAACGACTAAACGTATTTGCCACAATGCATGTTTTATACGCGTTTGCAAAAGTACTAATGACAGTCCGAAACTGTTAAGAAAAAAAAGTTTCCAAGAGTTAAGGAAAAACTGGGATAAAAAAAAGGGTTGAAAACAAAATGCATTATGTCGTTTCCGGTTAAGCCTTTCAAAATAAAAATACATGACTGGATTAGTTGAATGTATAGTGTCACAAAAAGTTGAAATAGTTTTGATTAACTAAAACTCGTAGTTTTATTTTTGATTATTTGCTTTATTTGTATGAAAATTGCCATTACCTTCTGATTGTAAACAAGAATATTTTGTTGTACTTTTAAATTGAAAGTTCACTCTTTGGGTTTCCGCCTTAATTGGCTCGTTTTTGTTTAGCTTGCAATCGCTCAAATCACAGTTCACCCATTGGCTAGAGGTTAAGAATCTGGGGAGGAGATCAAAGTTTCTGCATCGATAACTTTGACTTTGTCGGAATAGTTTATATAAAAGATTAGAAAAAACACCTTTAGAACTACATGCGGAACAAAGGCACACGAGCTTCGGCGAACGCAGAGATGTTGTTTAGCCTCGGTGCTAATCAAACTGCTAACCACTGTTTTTCCACGGCTTGACCGCAGAAATGACACCAGCGGAGGTGGCGGCGAGCTGCGGCACGGATGTTTTGGTCAGTTTTGCCGAGTCTCTCCGCGTCTCCACCGGTCTGCTGACTGTGGCTGCGGTGTGTGGAGGACTGACGGGGATGTTAGCTGCTTCTCTCCTCTACCTGTTCTGCATGAAGCCATTGTTGCTGACGAGACAAGTAAGCACATCATTAAATCCAAGTTTTTCCAAATTATCTTCATCATATCTTAATCAAAAACCTCATCTTTATTTTTAGTGTTACAACGCAAGAAGACTACTTGAATCTGATGTGGGGAATTTGGACGACAACCAAAGTGATGGTGTCAGCAACAGCAGGAAAGATGCTTCAAGTGACACAACTGATGGCAAAGTATGAGTCTTCATCACAGTCAAAGTGGAAGCTACTGCTTCTTAACACTTGAATAAAAGTTTACACTGTATGGGACGCCAGTCAAATGGTGGAGATAGAGAGTGAGAGAAGGCTAAATGTACTGGTAGTGATTCTTAAAACCAAGGAGGTCTTACCATAAAGACAATGAATAAGTTGTTGAACCCTGGTGTAGAAGTGAGATGAAGCAGTTGTATGTTTTAATGCAGAGAAGCTCTGTAGATACATTTGCTAAGAAGAAAGTGCTGATAAAGATAGTCTGAAGGAGTTGCACTGTGTCTAGCTCTAGTGAAATGATAGGGCCTTTCATATGAGGCGATCAGGTGTGTTATAACAGAATATGAGGGTGGTGAAAGATGTGCCCAAGGACAGCAAGACAGTGAGATGTGCAGGAGATGTTTGCAGATGACATTGTGACCTATAAGTCTAAGGAGCAAGTGGAAGAGAGCTAAGAGAGGATGCTTCAGAGAGAAGAGGACAGAAAGTCAATAGCTAGAATACAACCATGTGAATGAGTGGCAAGTGGGTATAACAGTGGATCTGCAAGATGAGAGATGGTTTGATCATCTGCAGACTATTCACTGTGTTGAACCCTAAAGCAAGCAGCTGAAAGACATTGATGGGAAGCTCCATGTTCAAAAAAAGTTATGGATTATGGCTAACAGTAATCTATACACCTAAATAAAATCATACTTGCCCATTTGTTTTCTGATTTTCCAGCTGAAGAAGGAGACCCCCATAAACAGTGATGTGGCTGCATTTGCCTCCCGAGCCAAGGTGGTTTACCCCATCAACCAGAAATACAGAGTAGGTCCATGATATTTACTTCTTCCTACACTGTTTAACAGATATTTATTCTGAGGCTGGTGAAGTTTTATTTAATTTGTCGCATCCTGTCAAGATATTTTATTCTCCTTTTTTGCACAAATAATAGTATGAAGTGCAATTTTTAGACACTATGAGTGAAGCTACGGAAATGGTCAACTGATGCACATTATTCTTGAATGTAATAAAATGTATTCTAGGCACACATCAAATAATAATTAAAATACATTTAATTTACACAAAAATAGAGAAATGTAAAAAAAAACATGTTTTATAATATACTGTATGGTTTTTTTTTAGATTTTTTTTTGGTAAGATTAACATTTTTTGTTTAATTTAGCCCTTAGCAGATGGCGCATCCAACCCATCACTCCATGAGCACACAAAGTTGACAGCAGTGCCCAACGAGGAGTCATCCTCCTCTGCTGATGAAGAGGCTCTGAGTCAAAAGCAGGACAACATTGACAGCAGCCAGTTTATCTCCTCGGTGATGGTCCCCAAGAGCCTGCAGAACCAGAGTTTCACCCGAGTCTCCCACTACCCCCACACACTGACACAAACAGGGTAAAAAATAATGTGGATTCTGAGGATTACCCAGACTTCATGACAGTTGTGGATCTAATGGTTTTTGTTTCCACAGCTTTGAAGGAAGGATGAGCCTTTACTGTTTGGCCCTGCAGGATCTACAACATCACAGCTCCCAGCTTGAGGAAGAAAAATATCTGGTGAGCGTTTACTGTTTGTCTGTACTAGAACTGCATGTAAACCTAAATGTCTTTTGTCTGACGGCTCCCTTTAGATCTTTCTACAAATGGTGAAAACCATATTCGGCTGTCGGTTTCCAAAAGATAAACATGATGCAGAATTCACCAAGAACATTGTTCAGAAGCAAGAACAGGTAAAAAAACAAAGCAGCTGGTATTTATCCAGTAATAACAAGTGTACAAATATACATTTATCTAGTAATTGTTTCAATGTGTTTATTATTTCTTACATAGAAACACTTATTGTAGCATTTTTATTTATTTTAAGGAACTGACTAAATTGAGGAAAGAGCTGCCAGACAATCAAAGCATGAATGAGACGAGTCCTGATACTTCCTGCTCACTGGAAGACATGGAGAGAGCTCAGAAAGATCACTTTGAATGCAGCCTTCAAACAGTGAGAAGAAAGCAATAAATCGAAGTCTTTTTTTTTTTATTTGTACAAAATATGGTTAATTTTCACCTCTCTTTACAGTCCAAAAGTTTCAGCAGACAAGTCGAGGATTTATGTCATCTTCTACTGAAGAGGAGCAGCGTTTTCTCTCCGGATGATTCCCAGGATGTAGTTGTTTCTCTCATTCAGACACTTCTGTTTGTAGAAAACCACTTGATGACGTTACAGGAAGCTGACCTGCAGGTACAGACATTCTTGTTTTGTTTTGTATATAAGTTTTGTAGATCAGATCGACTGATTACTGAACAGGTAACTAAATATTTTTGCTTTTATGCTGTTTCTTAGAGGACGCTGGAGAAGCTGCTGTGGTGGGAGGACTTGTCGGGGCTTGTTCAGTCCCAGCCTGCCTTGCTGAGGTGGGAGGTGAATCTGAGGCAGAGTTTGATCACAGCGATG
Source organism: Anablepsoides cearensis (assembly GCA_032275365.1). NCBI lineage: Eukaryota > Metazoa > Chordata > Actinopteri > Cyprinodontiformes > Rivulidae > Anablepsoides > Anablepsoides cearensis. Next base: position 18,046,936 of record JAUBOC010000138.1, on the reverse strand, counting down.
CTGGAACAGCTGACAAGCGACAACGTCTTGAAACTCAGCCCCATGGAAAAGATACTTTCAGAGATCCAGGCTGGTCTGAGTGAAGGCCTTCATCAGAGCACTGAGGGTAAGATGCTTAAACTAAAAATAGTTTATTTGAACAAGAAAATACAACATAGTGTAGTGGCTATGTGGCTTATGGAAAATAGTTATTTTGAACAGAATCATTATATTTAGATTTTTAATTTTCCTTTTAGCTAAATAAGATGTGTATGACTATATTTAATTTAATGCAGCTGCTTTCTAACAACAAACCACAGCGGTTAATATTCAGTCTATATTTAGAGCTTTTTAATTAAGGTTGGGTTTTTCTAGACAAAATAATATCATGTAGTTTAATAACACTTTAACACCTTTTGCACAAACACTGCCTCACTGTCCTAATGTGCTATCAAAGTCCTATTTATTTACTTTATCAGGCTAATATTTGACAAATATTGTTGGATTCGTTTGACCAAAAATAATGTAGTTTAGACAATTAAGAAGTCAGCTATTAAATTTACTATCAAATTATTTTAACAAATTTATTTCCTGAAATAATACACTTTATTATTGTTTGCTTGTACAAAATGGTCCATTGCCCAGACTGATACTTCATTCAATGTCACAGTTTACATGTTAAGTGAAGTGCCAGTTCCATGTTTTAGAAATTTATACAAGTTTCAAGAAAATCATATTTTTTATTTTTATTTTAAAGTGTTCCAGCAGCATTTGATGTGATCCAGTCAGAGGGGCTGTAGGCCTATAAGGAAGGAGAGACACCCTTTTAAAATAAAAATAGTGTTTTTAAAGTTATTCTGTATTGTTTAGGCTCTCAGTAAGTACTCTGTATCAGTACTCCGTATTGAAGAGTACCCAAACTGAAGTATTTTTACTCATACTTGGTATCAGACGCTACCTACTAATTACAGAAGTTTTCAGCAACTGTTTTTATAATCTTCATCTAGTGAAGCCCGTCTTCATGCTGGACCTTTGTGTTACAGAGTGTGTGAGGAAGACGAAGGAGCTGGTGAATGAGAAGTGCAGCAAAAAGGAGTCAAAGAAGAGGAAGCTTCAGAGGAGCCAGATGAATGAGAAGAATCGAGCTCTGGAACAGAGCCAGACTCACGGTGACCTGCAGGAGCTGACCACTGTTAGAACACTACTTAAATTTATTTATCAACAATGACTTGATTTGTTCATTGTAAAATGTCCTCAATTCTCACCTTTTATTAGTTAGTTCCAGTTATGTCAGTAAAGAAATTCATGTAAATCTTCTGGTTATATTAATCAAAGCTAATTCTTCTCAAAGTTTTACCAGGAACTCCTAATGAAACACAGGAAGCAGCTTTTTGATTTGCAGCTGCAGCAGGACAACAAAATAGCTGCAACCCTCTGTGACCTTTGGAAGGTAGGAAGTGAAATACAGATTTTTAATAAAAAAAATTTTTTTGCACAATTTTGTACAGCTTTTGGGTTAATTTAGTTCTTTATTTCAGCTGTTTTCAGAATAATGAAATGCATGTTATTACTACAAACATTAAGAAACATTTTCAAATTTGCATGTAAGAATAAAACAATACGTGCAATAATTCTAATATCAACAATTAAGTAATGTTTTAACAACAGTTACCCTTGCATTACTGTAGTGCACATACTGATGCGATGTTCTGCATCTTCAGAAACTTCGCAGCAGTTGGTCGAAGAGGCTCGGCGAGACAGCCAAGGAAATCTTTCTCAGCTCTGTTCCCGCTCAGACGGGTCTCACAGCTGAGCACTGCGAGAACCTGTGGCTGGATGTGGAGCAGGAGCTGGCTGCTCAGCTGCAGCAGGCAGAGTGCGCCACCAAACAGCAGCTGGAGGACATGAGGGCCGAGTTAAATAAAGACGGGCAGGTCGGTCGTTAGCTGCCAGTTTTTATTACACGATTAGTTTCACTGTTTCAAACGGAGTCTCTCTCTGTAGGTGTGGGTGGAAGAGATGGCGCTGGCACAGGCCTGTTTGAAACATCTAGCTGAACAACAGATGAAGATCCTTCGAGCCATGGTGTCCAGACAGAGTTATACACTCAACAGGTGACGTTAAAAAGACCTGTCGATAGTTCGGCCACTTTGGAATAACAGCAGATTTCTCAAAGGCTGCGTTCCCATCTACAGTTTCCACATCAGTCTTTCTAGGTTGTTTTATTAGAAATTAATGGAGAGCTTTTATTCTCGCAGTCCAACAGGGAAGCTGTTAGAAAGGAAACATGAGCATCTTTTGGTGCTGGTGCAGAGGTCGTTTGTGGTCAGGCACTTCTGTCTGCACATGCTGAAAGAGATGAGGCTGTCCAAACTGAAGACGCTCTCCCAGACTGACTTCAGAGCTCTGCTAATGGAAGACGCCCCTAAAAGCCAGGCTGGTGCCAACTCAGCTCTCAAGGTGAGGGAAAGTATTTGTACAGAAATACGATCGTTTGAGTGTTGATGTCCGAGCGTCCATTATTCACAATTGCTTCTGACAGTTTTTAAGCATCGCCTCTTGTAAGGCGCGCCTCTGAGGGGGGATCACGTCTCAACGCTTTGTTTTTAAAACAGAGCAGCAGCGCCAGCCTGGCAGAGAGGCAGCTGGGCCCAGAGAGCCAGCTGCTGGAGAACAACCTGCAGCAGGAGTTCCTGTCCGAGCTGGAAACGGCTGCAGAGCTTCTTCAGAGCCATGCACAGCTGGTGCTGGGCAACGCCCTCAGCCACGCCGTCCAACAGAGGATGGAGGCCACGCCCACACAGCCACAGACCTCCCCTAAACAAGACGATGGCTTGCTAGTAGGGGTTTATTTAAAGGGATAGTTTGGGTATTTTAAAGTGAAGTTCTGTGAAAAGGTTATGAAAAGTGAATATCTTACATGTTGTAGATATCTAGTGTAATTCTGACTAATTCAGATTAATGAGCTAACGGCTAATTTGATGATGCAGTTATCCTGGTTATTAGATTGTAATTATGTTAAGATTAAATATAAAATACTATTAACTACAAGAGACATTTATATTAGATTTAAGCATACATCTAGATTTGCACACCTTGTAAGACCACATATACTCAAATTTTAAATCATGAAAAGTCCCATGAGCCTTTGCTGCCCGAGCATACATTGAATTTTCTCCATGTCTGGGGTAAAAAATGGGCTAAAAAACAAAAGAATGTTGGAAACCGCACTGGCTGCTAGCTTAATCATAAAAAGTAAAACAACTTTACTTAAGAAGTATTTGCATTTCTTATATTATTGCAGTTGGCCCGCAGCCCTCAGATTGATTTTAATTTTGGCCCTCTCAGGGAAAATGGGCTCCCCTGTGCTAAAACCATAGACTTAGATATAGATCACTAGACTGAGCCCCGCCCATACCGTTCAATGGTAGCGTCTGTGACAGCAT
>JAUBOC010000138.1:18027240-18043411 GCA_032275365.1 Anablepsoides cearensis | reverse complement strand
TTCAATTAGAAAAGATTTTGATATTTATTTTTTATAAATTAGTCTTTATAGTAATCGACCAACAAAAACTAATCGTTTATGAATCAATAAAATTACGGTAGTCATTAAACTAATCAAATAATCGTAAAAATAATCGTTAGATTAATCGAGAGGAAAATAATCGTTTAGGACAGCACTACTGCAGAGACCCCTCACTTGGAAAAAGTTGTTCTTTAAACTTTTACATTGTCACAAGTTTTGCATTAAAGTTTATTTAAAGGGGCAATATCATGTAAAATCAACTTTTTTGAGCTTTATATCATGTTATAATGTTATCCTCACATCAAAAACATGTCCTGAGGCAAAAATGACTGGTTGGACTAGAACCGCCTTTTGGGAGAAGTAAAGTTTATTTTCTATTTAAACATATAAACAACATTTTAATAAAACCTGAAGGTGACATAGTTACTTTATTATGGTATAGAATTTAAATAAATGCCCGAGAAACACATAATATTTCCCCTTTAAATTATATTTTTAATCATTTAAATAATTTCAAATAGCAGCAGCAGGTAGCTGTAGCATTTCATGCATGAATATAATAACATTTCTATGGAAATATCCATGTAATGTAAAGTAGGCGGTAGTGTAGTAGAGTAAAAAATAGCGTTAGCATGAACTGTTGTAAAAATATTAGAGTTGTTTCTACAAAAAGTAAGATAATAATTGTTCACAACCTCTCCAGTGAACCTTGCTTTAAATGTTCAAACTGTCTTTTAGATTAATTTTGTTGAAAGAATGAATATATTTTTTGTTTGTCGAGTATGTTGCAGACTTTTTTCTGTTTCTCCCACTATGTTAGCACTATTTGACAGAGGCTGCATCCGAGAGTGTTTACGTGACCAAAGATTCTCTCGCAGCCCTGGTTCGAAGCTACTATTCCCACCTTCAGGACATATCCACCAAACTGGAGCAGGATCTGTCAGATGTCAACCAGGGTAAGATGTGTAAAACTGAGTGAAATCTCTGTTTTCTGTCTCAACTAAGGTGTAGTTGAAGTTGAGTGGTCTGTTAAATGCATATTATGTTGTTTAATATGTAAATAGAGACAATAAAAAGATCACTTCATGTCATAGAGAATATTTTCACTGTAACGTTGCTGTTGTAAACTTTTACCAGAGACCGATGAGAGGCAGGACTGCTTCAGTCAGCTGAGCAAAACCTTGATGAGGGAGCTTGAGAACTGGGGCAGGAATCCTGCTTCTGCTGAGTTTCAGCACAGGTTTGGTGCCAGTGGAAGTATTTTTAGGTGGAGTAGCTTCATTTAAGAAGAATACCTTATAGTTTTTTCTTGTTTGTGTTTGTTTTAGGGTTGAACTAAATAAAAACAAGATGCTGGATCAGATTGATTTCAATCAGGAGCTTATGAACGAGGAGCTGAGGAGGAGGAAAGTAGCTCTTGATCAGACAGTGGAGCGGATAAAAACAGAATTGATGGTTTGTACGCTGCACTTCTTCACTTGTTGACAGGGGAATTGATCTATTTATGATGCAACACAAATGTTTTCCATTAGGAGGCAGAAGAAAGCTTCGTAACTGAGCTGGCAGCGTTGGCCCGTGTCTCTGTCCACAGTCCAGATATACCAAGTGGTGAAGAGGACAATATTGGTAAGCTGTTTTCCCCTGGAAAAGAATAATATATAACAACTTTAGCACATCTTGTGAAACTATAATGACATGTTGTTAGATATATCCAGCTAGTAGCTTTATAAGAATGAATTCAAAGCGATGAAACTTTGCTCTAACGTCAGGGTATTTACACCCACAGTATACATAGTGTTCAGAAAACACTGATGTTTATTCAGTAAATGCATTTATCTAAGTTTATGATTAGGTAAATTAGCAAAACGTGAAAAAAAAAACTTTTTAATATTTTTTGTTTTAAATCCCTTACAAACCACGACTGCCTGCAATCACAAGAATTCTCCTTTTCTCCCCTGTGATGTTTTACCTGTTGTTTATTGTTATCTTCAGCAGTTGTTTTTGGTGTATTTTTGTTTTTTAGTTTTATTTTTGAATTAAGGTGCAGCTCAGGGAGTTTGAAGCTAAATGATAGATTTATTCAATGTAGAATATGCTGCTTCTTTGCGATTTTTATAAGAACTTTGTATTTGTGTGGATCTTTTTAATCTAGCAGTTTTGATACATCTGTCTGAGTTTTAGCAAACAGTTGTATTTATAAATAGTTGTCAGAGTTTATCCAGTTCAAAATCATCCACCTGTGGAACAAATGCATTATGTCATGCATGTCTCATCATTTGAGAGCATCCAGGTGTTTTACAGGTGGTGGTTTGTTCAGATCATGATCTGCTGCAAATCTTCTCCATGCTTTCATCCCATCATTATGATATAGATTAACAAAAAGTTTCAAATGCTTAAGGAAATTTTTCAGAACTGCTTTAGATTAAAAAATATGTAGAAATTTAAACTGATTTATTTTTATAGGCACATAATTGGTGCCATTTCTGTTTGTCTCTAAATTATCTCAGTATGATGGAATTGCCTTGTCAGCATGTTTTTATGGATTTGTTTTATACATTATAAAGAAAAAGGTCAATCAAATACCACTGTTATCTTCTGTGAACATTTATAACTCCTACTTGTCAGAATTTACTTAACTGTTTCTGTGACTCCTACTTTATTATTTACCTCCTTTATCATTTTGATTGTTTTTTGACAGCCTAATGATTTGAGCCTAGTTAAAACCAGCCAAGGGCCAGGCTAATTTGTGTCTTAAACCTGAGCTGTTTATCTCATATCAGATTTTCTTGTTGTTTATTATGTTTTATTTTGACAGGTGAAGGGAGCACTCCAAAACTGGACCTGTTAGCCCTGAATCCAGCATTAGATCCTGCCTTGAATCCATCTCTGACTCCATCCTTCGTGCCGCCCAAAATGAAATCAAGACCAAAGAAGAAGAGAGATCGAGAGTCTCATTTCAGCTAAAATAATAAAAACAAAAAAATTATACAATAGTACACTGTAAAAAGTATTTTTTTGGCTGCTGCCAAGTTTTATTCTCTGATAATCTCTGATTTTCAAAATGTTCTCTAATAATTCTATACTTTGAAAAGTTATAAAGCTGAGCGATTTTCAATGCGTGTCAAATGTTGTTCTTTCTTTTCAACCAGCTAATAAAACTGCAACACAGCGGTCCTGACAGTAATGCATTACTGCCCATACTCACCCCTGCCGTGGCTCTTTCACCGCATTGATTCCTGAGTGCAGAGGATGATGGATCCCCTCCTCTCAGCGAGTTGTTAGATGAATTAGAGATGTCCTTCCTGATTGTAGCCGAGTGCTGCTACTCAGCGATGAAAGCCTCGCCCTTTTTCTTGCACTAATGGGGTTTTAAGTACACCCCATTTATGAATGATAATGCAGAGTAATGGTGAAAAGTCTGGGAGTCTGGCAGACTGCTTTGTGCAGCAATCTAGTGGGAAATTTAGACCAGTCCGTTGAGTTTCCTGTCAGGAGTGGACGTTTTTATGTGTGTCAATTAAAAAACATCAATTTTTAATTTGCCCTTTAATTGTGTGCTCACCTTGGAGCCTTAACTGTTTCGGACACACACATGTAAGGATAAGCTGTAAACGGTGTGTGCTTAATATCAAAAATGTGTTATTGACTTTGCGAGTGTCGTTGCAGCTGATCTGTGAGGAAGGGAAACCGTTTGGATGTGTTTTGAGGTCCCTCAGGGACCTGCAGTGACTTGTGGGAAGATGACCTGATTTCTAATTTTTTCTCCTCCTGCCTGGGTTCTGGGCTAGTCGCTTAAAAAGGAGATGCCTGAAAGGAGTGCGAGAGGATGAGCCGAGCTGGTGTCTTTTTCTGGAATATGACTTGTTTATATCATAAGTGTACATTTTCTTAATGGATTCAGGTGTGCCTTTAATTCCTTATCATTAAATTCAGGTAAGTAAGATGAGACATGAGAAACATTTATTGTTGCAACGTGTTGATGTAATGTTTACAACCTAAAGTGTATTTGCAGAAAAATCTTGTCAGAACTGGGAAGAGAAACATAAAAACAAGTCTTTTTATGCCTTTTTTATGTAAACTATAATGGCCAGCTATAGTCTCACCCTCATCAAAATCTATGCAACAATTAAAGCTGCCAAACAAACTACATATTTTATCATAATTGTGAAGTAAAATAGCAGGTAGATAAGTAGATTAAAGATGGCCTGAAAGAATGTGCGCGGTGTGACGGCATCATTGAATCAGATGACCGGTTATTTTAGGACCACAAAATAAGGTCAGAGTCCTGAACAGATCCTATTTCACTCCATCTTAAGAAAGAGAACTTCACTACTTGTACATTTTCTATCAGTTCTTAGGAAACAGAAACAACTGAGTCTGAGCCAACCTGCAGAGGAGGAAGATCGAATTTAAAAACATATTGATTATATACTTAGTAATCCTATTAACCATGTTTATGATACAATAAAGATGTTTATGATATTTAGGATAATCATGAAATATTGTAATGAATATCAGCTTCCACTTATTGTATACATATAACAGTACTGTTAATAAGGCAGTTTATATTTCAAGCACATAAAATTGTGATTTTTTTTGTTGGTACTAAAAATGTTGCATCCTTGTCTTGAAACAGTTTTGTTTAATATTTTTGACAGGGGAGCAACAATGGCTAACCTGCAGCAGGAATACCCTGGAGTCCTTCTGGGCATTCTGGAGGAACTGGCTCATATGCGCCAGTGGTTAACGTTCCAGGACCTCTGCCGTATGGTCAGCACACGCTTCGACCTAGACCATCTCATCGAGCTCAGGAGTTTGCTGTTTGCAGCTGCCAGCAGGGACCCCTGTTTCCCTGCCACTTTATTCAGAGACCGGGTTTCCACCAGAGGCCAGGGGCTTTCACCCATAGGGGTCGCTGCAGACATAGTAACTATCTTCAATCTTATCCAAATGACGGGTGGGGTCTCTGATGACAGCCGTGCAATGAGAACCCAGACCGTTCTGCCCGTTGACCAGTCCCCAGGCCCCATTTTGCCTGGTATCCACCCACTGAACATTTCTGGTCGAGAACGATCACGTGCCCACTCTGACTCCAGTGGGAAGTCTATCGACCAGCACTTGCTGTTTCCAAAATCGAATTACTCAAGTCGTAAGCGAGCAAGTCTTCCCCCAGATCCAATCTCATTTGTGCCCTCCCCTCCTGCCAGGACGAGGGCTGTGTCTTTTGACTTGCCTCATACTACACACTCATACCCCAGCAGTCCAAACCTTGATGAGGTTATGAAAAACATCTACCTGCCTTTGGAGACAGACAGTGAGTCAAGTGGAGATTCTGCTAATATGGAGGTTTTTGAAGCTGAACCAGGATCATCAGTTGACCAGAAGAGAAACACCTTCAAGAAGGACTTCCATAACCAGCCACCTTTAATACCCCAAGTGACCGTCAGCAGTGAATCTCCCAGTCCCAAAACAGGGCATTTGGGCTTCGACAATCATAGCTTTGATGTAATCCCTAATCCTTATCCATCGCCCACAGCAGTTCACCTCTCACCAGAGCAACGGGTTAAAGCTAAACATGAGAGCATTGATGATCTGCAAGACTCAACTTATTTTGGACCAGGCTCAGTCCCAGATCCATCTCCCCGGCACCTTCGACCCCCCAGGACAAAAAGACCCCTCTGGAGTAATAAGAGTCACAGTCTAGAGGACCGGATAGGTGTGAGCAGCATTGATATGGGAATGGAATCACAAACGAGACAACTTCCAAGACAATCTACCCCGGCTATCAGCAATTTGGGGGTGTCCTCAGGAGGTGAGAGTGTCGATGGTATACTTTCTAATGAAGGCGAACGAATGATAGCTCAAGGAACACAAACTGACCCACCAGACCCCCGGAGACTTCGTAGCCTGGTTCACGCTGATCGCTTCTCCTTCATGACCTCATTAGACGACCCTGAGTTTTGTGAGGATGACATCAGTGCAATCTTCCATTTCTTAGATGACATAAGCATGTGTGGATCCACCGGAGTCCTGCACGCCAGTGATGGTAACACTAGTCAGGACACCCCTGAGGCTCGACGTGGTCGCCTAGGTCAACTGCAAAGACTCTTCCATTCCTTGGAAAGTAGTGACGATGGGCTTAAAGCCAGTGTCTGTAAGCTGTTGCTTCGTATGAGTCAGATAGAAAGACAACTGGAGTCACTGAATGATGTGAAAGCTGAGATTTCGCAGGTACTCTCTGCTTTGCAGCGACTGGATGAAAAGATTCAGCAGCCTATTGTTGGTAGTGGACAGGGCACCGGTGGCCGATGGCTTGAGCCTCTTAGTGGTGTCTCCTCTTTTATGAGCCACCCTGTAACTCCCTCTGAGTCATCAGAACCTCAGCCTCTGTCTGCCACTGGACATCTGTTTCCTGGGACTAGCACAAGTAGTCTGGACTGGAGCAGGTGGAACACCCCAGGGGATCAGACAGAAAACAGTAAGGATCAGGCAGACTCTAAAGGGGCAAAAGAAGGAAAGAATGCATCTTCTCGTCGAGCCTCCAAAACACAGCTTGAAGAAAAAAGTCTGCCTGATAGCAAACAGATAAACACCTCTAATTCTGCAAAAGACTGGACTGTGGCATTCTCTAAAAGTAAGGATGGGAAAGCACCGCAAAGGAAAATTGGACAGGTAGACTTTTTCATACTACATCATGCATACTTTTTTATGATTTTACTATTTCCTACATGTAGTCTAATTGATTGATGAGAGGAATTTTACACATAAACACAATCACTGAACAACAAATAATTTGAATCCAATAGTGCAAATGACAATATGTGTATTAAGGTCTGGCCACAGTTTCTGTGTCTGTCTCCATCCCTGTATTCTGCAGAAGAAACAGATTTGATTATTTGGATGTGTGACAGGCTCATTAGGCTGATTAGGGTGGGTAGTGCTTCAAATCTGCAGAGAATTGCTGTTTTCATTCTTGTTCAAATTGATGTGCGTGATAGTATTTAGTTTAACATTTTAACCATCTGTGTTTTATCTATTTGTATTCTAGGCAAATCAGTCAGACAGCACCACAAACCTAATCTCACAGAAGTCAACCAGCGTGATGGAACAGGTGTTAAACTCTTCTCTGTTTCGTCATAAAGATAGCAGTCTGACAGGGGGTCTTGGCTCTGGGAAAGTTCTTGACCCCAGACTGGCTGAGAGAAGAGGGAGACCCATATGGACTGTAGACGACAGGGAGGCACGGATCTCCCCTCTGGACCTACAGGTGAGAAATGCTGACTCTTCAAGGGCTCAAGTAGTGCAAGACTCTCCTAAAGTTATGTTATCATTTATTCTTAATATGAAAAGTACAAGTTTCATCTGCAAATTGTAAAGTTACTTGAGGTTGCTGTTTTTAACACAACACATTATTTAACTTTAATCTGATAGAAAGATATTCTGTGTTGTATTTTATTTTATTTTTCACATTCATCACACATCATCTAAAAATAATCCAATAACATGTTGTTCCTCAGGGTCAGGAGTCCCTGAATCCCAACAACACAGAATTCTGGATGGACGACATTTACACTCCGGGCTACGATGCCCTTCTAAGGAGAAAGGAGGCTAGCCGTCGTCGACTCAAGATCTGTAAACTACTTGCGCTCGTTGCCATTGTAGTGACAATTATCCTCATTATTGTCATTCCCATTTGCACTATAAAGTCATAAACACCCACAGAAAACAATCCAACATAAAAAAACTCTTTCCTGCCAATTTAAATGTTTATGTGTTTTTTGGCAACTATCTGTTGCCTCCTGGAACTAATGCACCAGAAATTGTAACACTTTAAAGCTGGACTGGTGATCAGTTTAATCAGCATGATTTGTCAAAAGTTGTTACACCAGAAAAGCAGAAGAATTTAAACCTTGTGTAAATCAAATGTCATGCTATTTCTTCCTTATCAAAATAGAGTTAAGAATTGTAATAAGTGTCAAATTTTTATTTTATTTTATTTGGACATAATATGTTAAAAGTAATCCTGAGCCAGTTCAAAAGTGTCAATGTCTCCTTCTTCTCTCTGATAAACTCTGTATGCATTGTGATTCAGCTTCAGCTCTGAGCACTGCCTGACTTGTTCTTGCTGTTCCCCTTAAGAACAACACAGGGCTAATTTCATTTTTAAGTCAGGTTAAAGTTTAATTATTAGGTTAAAAATATAAATAATTTACAGTAATGGATTGTGTGTACAGCGGGGATGTTATTTTCTTTGACCAGGAATGTTCTTGTACCTCCTTTAAGTAAAACATACTGTTCAAACAATATGGAATCAATAAAATATTATTTTTTATAGAGTCCTCTCCACATTTTTTTTGTGAATCAAGAAGAAAAAGAATTTACCTAATCCACTTGCAAACATGTTTTATTTGTGGAGCAGAGTGTCTACCAAGTGTCGAGTTTCACCAGGGAAATATTGTTGTTGATGGTGATGCTTAAGACGTGTAGAAAAGAGGAAGCCTCTTCCAGTAAACACTCACTGAGTGGGAGATTCCGCTTTTAATTCAATTGATGGGAAGCCCGAAATGCACCTGCAGTATATATGCACATTATCTTTTGACAGTACTCAAATGCTTCTCAACATTCCTGCAGATTCACTCAGCTCCAGTGGAGTCATCTGGTATCCATTCACTTAACGGGTGACATTCCATGCTGTGCAAGCATCCCATTAAGTTGCAACGTTCACTTTTGAAACAGTGAAACAAAGATTTCATACTTCTGCGATAGAAGAAATCGAAGATGATCTATATGATATACTTCCCTTACAAACTTTACATAATTCATTTTTTTTAAAGATTCTCAGTTTTGATTAATGACCTAACAACAGATAAGAAGGGATAGAAATATGAACATAATATAACAGTAACACCAGTTTGTCCCACATTTCTGTAAATGCAACTTTCAGTGAAGACAAAATGCTAAAAGTTGAACACACAGAAGTTCTCAGACACCATGAACTGTTTTCTCAAATCTTCACGACTTCATCTTGCCTTGTGTACACAGATCAGCACAGGATGTGAGGAGGGTATGTTTTTCTTCACTGTATACTCCTCAGAAGCTGCTCTGTATATCTGCCAAGCAGTACCCCTGAGGGCGTTTATGGATCCATTACCCCCCTTCACTGGTTCCACTGAGGAAGTTGGACCCTGGAGTCAGCACAATCTGCACGTACTTCCTCTCAAACTTCACTGCATTACAGCAGAGATTCTCAAACTTTTCACAAGTACCACCTCGCAAAATACTAAATGCTTTAAGTACTTCCATTTTGACAGGCAATGAAGGTGTTTAACTTTGTAATGAAATGTTTCATACAGATCTGACATAATCAAGAAAACTGTTTTCTCATATTTGACTGCTAAACTGTTGGTTAGTTGGGAAGTGTTAAGATATGAAAAGTACATAAATCTAAATCAGTTTTTAGGGTGTGATTTAAGATCTGACGGTTCTAGACAGTCAGTGCTGGGAGAAGCACCACATAATCTGCAGTCTTGGCTTTTCAATGAATACAATTTTTAGGTTTTAGAAATTCCCTGCTGATTTGAACCATTTATTAAACTAAGGTACTGGCACTCCACTAAACTCCACTAAACTTAATTTCCTGTGAGAGTTATTGAAACATTCATTGCAGTTTTGTTTCAAGTAGTTTTCCTTTGAAACCAGCATTTTTATGTGCTGGAACCCCTCATCTTTACCATTATTTCTGCTTTTTACACTTAGAGTTAATTAGCTTTAATTTGTAAATACTTGGTTTCGGGCACTTGTATCACAGTTTGAGAACATTGAATTATCCTAATATATTTTATACTAATGAGACACTAAAAATAATTTTATTTAAATTGTGGAAATTGTATTGTCTCATGCTCATTTTACATAATAAGTGAAACCCGGACCTCCAGGCTCTATCTTACAAACACTTTGAAAGAGACTAAATGTCTGTACAGGGTGTAAAGTGAAGAGTTTTCTCTACTTCATCAATGTTAAAGTATGTTGATTTATGTTTGCTGTCTGAATAATCTGCTAAGGAATTACCCATTCACAAACCTTTTATTATCATACATCATATATGAAGGTCTAAAAGTTAAAAACATGCACCTATGAAAACAGCATTTCCTGATGAACTGCTCTACAATTTAAATTACTTTCCTTCCTCGGTCAAGACTGGGATGAGATTTACAGGTAGCACAAACAGTCCACTTAGTTGTAAAAAAAGTATTGTGTTTGGTGTAAAAGACAGTGTTAAGAGTTAAATGATCCATGACTGGAAGAAACGTACCTGTAGATGTGAATTATTGATGAAAACAGAAAGGTTTTATTGACTGACACATCCTATTATTTCAGTTCAGCTTTAATGGACTGGCAGTTCTCTGTGGACATGCGTGCAGTACTTTGGGTGGGGTGTAATGCTAAATCAAATAACATAAGCATTAAAACAAAAAGAATCAAACAGGTACACACAAAACAACTTAAGTCTGCTGGTGAGCTGTTAAAACTACAAGCCAAATACGTATGTAAATTTTGCAACAGTGGACAAGTGTGTTATCCTCTTTAAAAAATGACAGCACAAGTAGTTCTGCACCCAGATATGCCAGCAGTGGCTGATGAATGAGACTTCTGTGTGCAGCCCATGGGTTGGGAAGACAATTACAGATTGTTTCAAATGATGTTATGCATAATTTCCAGTTTACAGGTCTGCAGACATTCCTATACTCTTGATTAACCCACAATTACCTAAAAGAGTACAACAAAATACACACACACATTAGAGTTAATGATGTTTACAATAGAATGTAGCTTCAAATCTCATTACATTCAAGAATCATTCAATTTTTGAATTATTGTTACCTTGTATGAAGATATACTGCCTAAAATGAGTATTATGGATAATTGATATAAAGAGTTAGGATTGATACAATAAAAATAAGTTTAAATTTTAAATATATGCATAAAGACATGAAAGAAATACATTACATTAAAAAAAATGAAAATTCTTTTTGAAAGTGTATCAGTTTATAATTATATATTTTTTATATTTATAAATAACTTTTTGTTCAGTATTCTTGTCTTTTATTTTTGAGGCTGTTTTTACGGTTTATGTAATAGTATTTAATGTATATTTAATTCGATACGATTAGGCTGAGGTCCATAAAACATTATAAATTGCTTCACAGGCCAACAACGAACCACCTGCAATTACAAGTCTTGCCGTCGGGGGGCGACAGAGCGCTGTAAGTTCCGCTTTTAGCTCACGAATAAGAAAATCGGCGCTGATTTTGAACTGTAGGAATGTGAAAACATTCAGGTGTGGCACGGTGGCTCTTTTCGCTGCTGTGCGAATATTCTTTATAATCTCTGCTCATTCCGTCGGACACTGTTACGTTCCATGTCCGGCTGGCTATCACGGAAGCTGTAACATAGGTAACTTTTTAAAAAAACTATTATTTTTTATCTTTAATTTTGACCGAGTTAGCGGATTTGCCACATTCTGTGTGTTCGTTCAAGAGCTGTTGTTAGCACGTCGCTAACTTAGCATGGTGTTAAACCTGTTTCTTTTTTCTTCATGTCAAATATAATGTTTGAAACTCTGCTTTTCTTAACCATATGGGTTGCTTTAATCGCCAAACCCAACTTAGAATGTCAGATAGATATTGATACATTTTTTTCCTTACTAATCTAGTGAAACAATAATGGAGTTATCTGTGACGAACCTGTACAACCAGTTCCAGAGTCTCAGAGCTCAGGTGGACGGTCTGAATGAGAGCATTGAACCAGGTAAGTTATCTCCACACTTCGTTGTGATATGTGCCGTCTCTAAGTCTTTCACTGCCTCATGGGAGAGCTAACTGTTTTGGGTCAGGATTGTTTGCACTGAGTTGCTGAATACTTTAGTTTAGTGGAAAGGTTGTGTGTACCTTGTTATAATAAAATGTAGTCCAAACATAAACCTGTTTGCAATCTATCTGTGCAAGTATGAGCTCACACTGTGAATATATTGGAAATAGGGTGCCTTTCATTTGCTAAATAAACAGTGATGGACTGGATCCTAGATTATAGTTGAGTCGATGCAGAAGTTGAATGACTTCGTAATAGCACTTTAAATCCACTCACTTTATTAAAAAAACTGACTTGTGCTGCTGTAACTCATTATTGAAAATATAAATGTTTGTGTTGCGATAGACTTCTTATAAACAACGCTCTCCCCTTGTGTTGTTTTGCAGAGTTCCTCAAGATGGCAGTGAACTTTGAGGAATGCCGTAAGAAGTGGCTGATGTCAGGTGAAGAACTGGTCTCCTGTAAAGAAATGCTGACAAAAGCTGAAACAGAAAAGGGAGCGCTGGAGGTTAAACTAAAACATGCTCGAAATCAGGTGGACGTAGAGATCCGTCGGCGGCAGAAGGCAGAGACGGTCTATGAGAAGCTGGTTGGTGCCATGATAATTTTAAATATTGTTTCTGAGTCAAGAAAACAAACAAAATATACTTTAATTTTTAGATAATCAGTGACTTGTGTATTAATTTTGTTTAATTGTTTTCCAACACCTGGGTTTGTCTTTACGGACCTGTTTTTGTCACCCTGCTGCCTTTTGGGTACAAAGGATCGACAGCTGCAGCTGATTCGGGAACTGCTGATTTCAGAGAATAATGGTAGCAGTGTCCTCTTAAGTGAGGAACAGAGGTCAGCCCTGGCCTTCCTCAGTGCCCACTCACACGCAGCACAAACTGCTAAAGCCAACCGCAGCTCCAGTCGAAGGTCAGCCTCACGTAACCAAGTTCTTAAAAACCTTTTAGAGCATTGTTACCCTAACTAATTATAATATTCTCTCAAAGTACTGAAGACAGACTAATATTTCACAGACAGCTCCACAGGTTTAGTTAATTTTCTGTACATGAGAAAAGAGATAACTTTGTATTCAATAAATTTTTTAATGGAGCAGTGTAATTACTGCTAGCAGAAGTAGATAAGCATAAAACAATGAATGCATCCAAAGCTTACATAACAGTTACATTTATTTGATTTAATAAATAGTATCAGTTATAGACTTTAAAATGTGTGTGTTCTTATTTGTCGCAGCATTAATTCTTGTCCTGATGATGGCAAAACAAACTTTCACCTGATTAGGTCATTATAGATCAGTAGTAATATGATAAAAACCTGTATAATCTTCCAAACATGTCATTTGTCCAACACGCTGCAGACCCACTTTTATTAATGACTTTTATTTATTTACAGATTAACCAGAATTGATGAATCTGGATCGACATCTCTGCTGTCAGATATCAGCTATGATCAAACTGACGACTCCTTGGTAAACATACTCTTTTTTGTTAACGTTTCAGTTACAGCAAAAAGAATTTTATAATACCGGCTTGCATTATATATTGTGTCTCACTGCTTTCCCTTTAGCAGTGGGATTCCTCTGTGATGAAGAATGTGAGACTCCGCAGACGACAGAAACGAGTTAGTCATGGCTTTACTCACATTCTGAATAAAAACCTCTTTATTTCCGCTCACTCATAATTTAGACATTTTGTCTCTGAAGAGGCCAGTTGTTGCTTTGATGAACTGACTTTGTTTCTTTTGTTTTTGAAAAATAACATTTTAAATCACAGCGTTCTTCAAGAAAGGTGTCGGATGTTCCTCCGCAGGCAGTGAAGAAGCCCCGCTCCACTGGGCGAACAGCAGACAGGGTAATACTGCCCCCTGGTCCTCACTGTGCTTCATAACATGTAACATTTTTAAAGCAAGTTATTGTGGCTTTAAAATATAAATATCACATAAATGTTTTACTTCCATGTGATTCAGATTAATGAGTCTATCGTGGCTACAACCACCATTACTATGCCTGCGAGTGGTGTTGTTGAGGCTGTTTCCACCATTGAAACGGTGCCTTACTGGACCCGCAGCAGAAAAAGAAGTGGTGAGAATGGCTTCTGTTCTATACGAGAGCCTAGATGTGTGATTTAAACTATAATTCTAAATGTATAGGTAAATAATTGTGCCTGTTGGGTTTAACCAGTGTTGGGGGACACGACCACCACTGACCAGTTTGACACGGTTAGTGAGGCTCCCAGCTCACAAGTCTCAGATGCTCCAGTCCAGCTTCAAACTTACCAAGCTAAAGGAGGAAAGAAGCACCACTTCATCCCTAAAACAGTATAAATAAGTTCTGAAACCATAATTCTACGTCTTTGAGCATAATCGGCTTATTAACCTAAATAAACCCCGTCTTTGCTCCACCGAGGTCATCAAGTCTGAGTTCTGTGCAACATGTGGAAGAAGAACAAAATTTGGCAAGCTGTATCTGCGCTGCCAGGACTGCAGGACTGTGACTCACCCTGAGTGTCGTGACCAGTGCCCCCTCCCCTGTAATCCCACAGCTCTCAGCTCTCTCACCAGGGGCACAGAGGTACATCTGTCTCATTACTTCTATGTGTTTCATTTAGACAGCTGCTACTGTTAGTTTAATCCTAATGTGTTAAATGAAAATGTTTTTATGTAGGTCACCTTGGCTGACTTTGCTCCAACCACCTCCCCGATGATCCCAGCTTTGGTTATCTACTGCATTAAAGAGATCGAACGCAGAGGCCTTCATGAGGTGAGTCTGGCTATAAAAATGTACTTTTTGACTTCATGTCGGCCCACATCCTTTCCCTGGTTTTAGTTTTATTTTGTTTGAAAGAGTCTTGGTTACAAATGATAGCAGATGTTTTTTTATTTGCAATTTGCTGCAGGTTGGTCTGTACAGAGTCTCAGGCCAGGAGCGTACGGTTAAGGAGCTGAAGGAGAAGCTCATTCGAGGAAAGACACTGCCTCCTCTTAACAAAGTGGAAGACATCAATGTGATCACAGGTGTCCTCAAAGACTTCCTCAGAAACCTTCCAGAGCCGCTGCTCACCTTCCACCTCAATAAAACCTTCATGGAAGCTGCTGGTGAGACCTAAATAATTACTTCCTGTATTTGTAGAAGTCACATAATAACCTCCGTGGAATACAGAGAATGGGTTATTAATGTATGTATTTTTGTAGAAATCCAAGATGATGGCAACTGTATTGCCATGTTATATCAGGCTGTCAGTGAACTTCCTCAACCCAACCGAGACACGCTGGCTTGCCTGATCATCCACCTGCAGAAGTAATTTTATTTTTATTTTCTTTAAAAAGGTTTCAACTTATAACTTTCTAAGTTATATAACTGTGTTATTTTTCTCCCTCAGAGTGTCTCAAAGTACAGATACTAAGATGGATATACACAACTTGGCCAGGGTGTTCGGTCCTACCCTGGTGGGCCACGCTGTTCCTGACCCAGACCCCATGACCATCCTGAACGACACCAGTAGACAACCAAGGGTAAAGGGAATGATAGTTTTGACTTTGTGTTTGAAACACTTGCCTAGTTTATAAACCTCATTGCTCATAAAGTTGCACACAGCTGAGAGGATTTATGTTTGTGATTTTCACAAAGTTTCGGACAACCACAGGATTAATGACTGTTTTTCACAGGTTGTGGAGCGTTTGCTCAGTATCCCAGAAACCTTCTGGAGTCGGTTTGCTTATCCAGATAATGCAGGGATGGAAACTGATCTTCACACCGACACTCCAAACAGCAAAGGTAAGTCGTAGGCTGCATTTTCAAGCGCAGATCCACTGAGAAACTTGCTGTTTTAGCAACATTTAATTTAAAAACTGGACTTTTGTGGTAAAACAAATGTTTATTATTCATTTCAATAAATTGCAAGCTAAAAAGTTCATGGAAATTTCTCCTTTTTTGTATCGAAAAAATATCAAACCGTGAGACTAAAGTATCGAACCGAACTGTAAATTTTCTGTATCGTTGCAGCCCTAATATTTAATATAGTCAGGTTCATAAATATTGGGACATGGACACAGTTCTCATCTTTTTGGTTGTAAACAACTGTAACCCCGTCTTGTTAATTTGATTTAATTCCATGGTGGTGTTTACAGCCAAAAAGATGAGAACTGTGTCCATGTCCCAATATTTGATTTGATTTTTTTGATTTATAAACTTTATTCATTTCATAAAACAAAATCTATGTACAATAAAAAAAAGAAAAGACATAAAATGAAATGAAAGGCGGCAGAGAGAAGAAAAAAA
>JAUBOC010000138.1:17961455-17972216 GCA_032275365.1 Anablepsoides cearensis | reverse complement strand
AATTTGTTGCACACAGGAACAGATAAACACAGAGAAAAACACACATGGAGACAAATTCAAGCACATGCAGCACCAGCAGATAATTGGACAGGAAGCCTTCATCTAGATCAAAACTTCTCTGCCAGCTGAATTCTTGCCTGGTCCACCAATGAGCCACCAGATTGTGAAAAATGTAAGACCAAAAAAAAAAAAAAAAAAGGAAAAAGAAAACAGGGAAAAAAGCCACAATGACAAATCACCAATGTTCATTCCGGGGAGAGAAAGATTTGTCGGAGACGCGACACAATGCATAATGAAAATAGATG
This sequence comes from Anablepsoides cearensis, assembly GCA_032275365.1. Classification (NCBI taxonomy): domain Eukaryota; kingdom Metazoa; phylum Chordata; class Actinopteri; order Cyprinodontiformes; family Rivulidae; genus Anablepsoides; species Anablepsoides cearensis. Next base: position 17,971,911 of record JAUBOC010000138.1, on the reverse strand, counting down.
CCTGTGCCGAAGCATTCTGGGCACGCTGTTGGTCTCCGTTTAAAATCAATCCTGTCAATGCGTCATAAGTTATGTTGACAGGGTGCAAGAGGCACTTCAGAAAACACCAGTTTAATGATGTCTTTAACCTGCCGGTAATTGACCTCCAAAATGAAAGGGAGAAATCGTAATAAAAAGCCCGGGGCAGGCGATTATGGTTCTCTGCTGGTTCTGCACGCTATACATCATTTCTGATCAGGCCTGGGTCAGCATAAACCAAAGTGTTTTTCTTCCCTTTTACGGAAAAAACAGAGGTCTGTGTACAGTACTGAATGACTCCACCGCCGGATGAAACAGTGGAGACTGTTAGATTGGATTTATATACTGGGTACACTACTGCCTTGTGTTTTCACACCACGGTTAGGTTGTTTTCTTTTTTTTCCCTTAGATATAAAGTCAGAATTACAGACTAGGCAGGAGAAACCTGAATATTTTGTGACTTTTAAAATAGCTCCATATCTGCATGAAAAAAAAAATCTCTCCAGGCTGCATAAAGAGGAACACACTGTAGAAGCTTTTGAATTGAAACTTGCTGGCAGTGTATTTTTTTTTTCTTCTGGTAAATCTTTAAAAAAATAGAGACACACACTTACATTGCACATGCACAGTAGAACAAACTTACAACCAGTATTATATAGCAATTCACACTAACTTGAATATGCACCATCTGGCTGCATTAGGAATCCAAATGACATCCGATTTACGCCTGAGCTTAGGGAGGGAGGCATTTATCTGCTATCAATTTAGTCAAGTTGTTCAAAATTTCACCCCAGATCTAATCACATCCATTCACTTTTGTGTCGTGGAACGCTGCCAGAGCTCCACATACAGAGCCGTATTTCATGATGCCAGTTATATCAACAACTTGCAGCCCTGCGCAGCCAGCTCCATGCAGACATCAGCTGCTTGTGTACCTCAGCCGTGGCCAGCAGCAGCTTGCAGAAGCATCAGTGGTAGCTACTGTCCACAGATTACAGAACCTGATCCAATTTAATTAATACTGGAACAGCCTATCCAGTCATCATGAGCCACTCTTTTTCCCTCTCTGTTATCTCCAGCTGCCTTACACCCCACATCCCTGCTTTCTTCTGGCGGCGTGCTAAACGCGAGTAGATTCAAACACCAGTCTAGGGGACCCTGTCGTAAAGGAATAAGTATGCCAGTGTGTCTTTGGTGCTCTGACTAGTGCGATATGAGGCAGAGGAAAGGCTGTGTGCTTGATTGTAATTACAGTCATGCTTTATGCTGTCCTCAAGAGCCACAGGGTGGAAGTAGGAGGAGTGATGGTTGTTTGACTGAGGATAAAGTAGAATGAGGGATGACAGGAGAGGTGGAGAGGAAGTGTGCGCCCATATGCTGCTGGGATGGAGGGAATCTCCAAAAGGCATTTTCACCTGGGCCAAGTCTCCCCTCTGCCTTGGGATGAGGTCCAAAGTTGAGCAGACCAAAGCAGAGACTCGGAGGAGTAGAGGGAGAGGCCTCATGGCTGTCTGATGCCTCCTGGCAGAAAACAAATTAGACTCGAAGCAGTAATGAGCTCTGACAAAAAATGTCACATCCTAATCAACCATCCAAAGATGCAGGCGACTGGTAGTCAAGGTGCAGCTTCTCTTCCAGTTCAAAGAAAAGTGGTCCAAAAATGTTAAGGGGGACGTTTAGTTTCCAGGCACACAGTTCAGTTCAACACCATGATCAAGTGACTATGTTAACTTCAGTTGCTGAAAATGATCTGCTAATAAATTTGACTTTGCATCATAGCCTGTCTAAAAATTGGTCTCTGCCTCTTTAAAACCTCCTACTGTTTCCGACACTCCCACTTCAGCACGCTTTCAAACAATGCTTGTACCAGCGTTTAGGCAGCTCCACATGGCTACCACAGGACATTCATGGATTTCTCCAATATGCATTAGGTGTCAAAGCAACACTCTGGGCATGTTTTTGATTAAGTAATGATATTATAACATAATATTAAGCTAAAAATAAATCAAATATGCGCAACACCCTCCACCCTCCATGAAGCATTAACACTAGACTTCATCAGGTTCAGGGTATGAACTGCCTCAGAATATAGTCAGACAAGTAGTTTTTTGTTTGTTTTTCAAATTTAAAGTACTCTCAATGTGCTTAATGATTTCTACCTTACCTTTCCTAACCTCGAGCTCAGGATGGGCCCATCTACTTCAAACTGCTGGGGTTGATAAAAAGGGTGTGACATATGTGTAATTTGTGGGGGCAGGTATAACCCCCACAATAATTTGATCCAGTCAATATAGCCCACCCCTATAAAGTGACATAATTTGCTCAAACACAATAGAAATGAACTGTTTAAGCAAACAGATGCAAATCTCTTGTTGTCTTTGACCTGATTTAAAAATGTACAATCTCATATGTACAGTCAAGCAAATTAGCTGAAGATGACATGCAGAGTTTTAGAGCATAACCCACCAATGGTAGACCTAAAGTTACGCCCTTGCGTGTGACTGTATATACAATGAAAAAATAATTTGCTTTTCAGCTGTGTCACTTTTGCATCAGACAGTTTTTAAATTTGCAACATTTCACTGAAGGAATAGTCTTTGTGTTTTAATGTGACCGTGTTTCACTTTGTGGAAATGTGTATTGTGCTCTGATGGATCAGCACATCTTTTGTTTTAGGAAGCTCTATGACGCTCTGCAGCTGCCTTTGGCAAAGGTCATTATTATATTTATGTCATTAAATAAAACCAGCACATTTGAGACTTTAGGGCTTTGCTGAGATAATTTAAGCATCCTTGTATTATGTTTTCCATCAAGACACAACAAAGCCATACTTACTTTGTTTAGGAAAACTTCATCAGGAAAACGATTCATTTTATGTGAGAAAAGTAGTTCTTAACTTTCCATTTTGCTTGAAGGCCACGTTCCACTAATGCATTTTGATAAAGTTTATTGAAAACAGCTTTGCCACTTGTTCTTTCACCCCTTTGGTCAGAAGAAAAATAAGTATCAGCTTCACACGGAATCTAAAGTTGTATTTACTTAATATAAAAAGATGAGAAGAGGTGGTTGTTTTTTTAGCTAAAGCCGGGGTGTCAAACTCCGGTCCTCGAGGGCCACTATCCTCCATGTTTTTCTTGTTTCTTTGCTTCAACACACCTGATTTAGTGCTTCAATTTAATCCTTAAATTCTGTAGAAGCCTGTTAATCATTCATACAAATCAGGTGTGTTTGAGCAGGAAAACGAGAAAACATGCAGGACAGCGGCCCTCGAGGACCGGAGTTCGACACCTGTGCTGTAAAGCAATAGTTTAAAATAATAAAATGAATTTATTTTTATCATATGATTTTTCCTGACATCCTCAAGCAGGCAGCTGAAAAGATTGCAGATGGATGGATGGATAGATGGTTTTATTTGCCATTCATTTAAAACTTAATGTGAAGAAATATTTCGTGGTTGGAGCTGAGTGATGTTGCATTGGAACAATTGTTGTTGGACCCCAACATAAATTAATCACTCTCATCTGTTGAAATCCTGAAAATAACAGAGTAAATACCAACCAATGTTGCACCAATGGCTGCCCAATCTGTTATTAATTCCCGGTACGGGGCTTCGTAGGCCGAACCAACCCAGCTGGCCTGATACTGTGCAAACACAGTCATCCTGTCGGCAACACTGAAAGCAACAGAAGGGACAACACAGGACAGGTGGCGGCTACATGTGATTCATTGTTCCTGTAAGAAAGCACAAGTCCCGCCGCTCTCCGAGCACTCCTCTTTCTCCGTCCTTCTCTCCTCTCTCTCTTCCTCTTCGCCGACACTCTCATCTGTCCTTCCTCCTTCTCTTTCTCAGATTAGGTGTGAAGAATAATTAGCGGGTACTGAAGAGTCCTGGGTGGACTGGATACTCACGAGGAGCCTGGTCACTTTCTCCACCACCAAATGTCTCTGGCAACACAGCTGACAGCAGGTCACACTGCATCAGTAATGAGAGAGCTGTACTCTGTCCTGTATGTGTGCGCGTCTCCGTACAGGTTTTCAGCTCAGCTCAGATCAGTTTGTTCCTAACATTGTACTCACTTCTTGTCAGATTCTTTCAACTTTCTACTATTTTTATATAGTTATTAAAGATGTGACGCTCAGAAGGATTTGATTACACAGCCACAATTAAAAAATAGGGGGAAAAACTTGTAAAATACTGTGCAAATCTCTCTTAAAATATTGTCTATGGACTAGGTAACTGTCAGAGCAAACTGAGAGTAATGCTTGTAATGTCTTTTGTCCTGAAGCTGTGAAAAACTTCTGTTTCAAACAGTTCCACAAGGGGTGGCATGACCCAGTCATGTATCAGGACATAGTAAAGTTGCCAAATAATACACCTCCTTTTATTAATCAATATACAGGATGAGTTAAAAGCCATAGGACACTCTTTTATTTCAGAAAGAAAATAGGAAATTACACATCTGAATAAACCAGCAAGTAGAGAGAGCCTATCTTTTAGGCTATAGCCAGAACATGACCGCCATCTTAAAAAGCTGTCGTATTGGATCAAGGGCAATTTTTCCAAAGATAAGCCCCCTTACCCATTACTTGCTGGGGTATTCGGACATGTCATTTCCTCATTTCTTTCTAAAATAAAAGGTTTCCTGTGACTTTTGACTCACCCTGCACACTATGACCAAAATTATTTGACCACCAGGCCTCTTTAGAACCTCCTACTGGATTATTTGAATTCAGGCATTTCAAATGGTTGAGCTATGCTCCTTGATGGGCAATCATTTTGTCAAGGACATTTTTACACTTTTAACTTTTAACGGTTATTTCTATCCCAATGTGCCTGTGTACAAAGCAAGGACTATAAAGTCATGCAGTGATGAGTTCAGCGTGGAGGAACTTAAATGGCCCCTCACAGAGCCCTGAACCTCAACTCCATCCAACAGCTTTGAGATAAACTAGAACAAAGGCCTGCTGGTCCAACATCTGAGCCTGACTTGCATTGATCTGCAGAATGAATGGACACAAATTTCTGCAGGAACACTATGAAATCTTATGATAAGGCCTTTATTGTCATTGTACTGAGCCCAATGAAATTACATTTATCTGTGTGTTATTTATGGAAAGAGTATTTCTGTAGGGATTTGTGCTCCATTGTGATTTCTCATGAGAACTGGATGCATTCTGTCTGTAAGATGGTTTTACTTCCAAAATACCAATCACTCAGTACAACAGAAGACTATCAAAGTCTTTGCTTTTAATTATGGTTTTATTTTGGAAAAAAAAATAGGTTTCGGGGAATCTATTTGGTAGCTGCTGGAAGACATAGTGTAGGTCTGACAAGGTATCTCACCATCAGTATATGTGTATAAAGAGTCCAACAGGACTTGATAAAGCACTGTATACTTATTAGTATTGTTATTTATTTATGTATAAATTAGACCAAAATCCAACAAACTCCAGTTAACCAGGTGAAAGATACACTATGAAAGCAACAGCTGAATATGCTCATATCAAGCTGTTGTGGAAACACTTGGATCTAGTCTCCAGATGGAAGAAGAAGAAGAGATGGAGCTCTGCAGATGCATCCATACAGATGAGCAGAAAGCTGTGAGTCTGTATAATGTTGGTAGGGGGTGTTCCTGACACCCCGGCACGTCCCATAATCGGCTTTTTGCAACGACGGCATGGAGCCCATAGGAGAGACCTGCCTGTTTCACTCCATCTCACACACACACACACACACATAGAGAGATAAACACATATGCAAACACACAGAGACACACCTGGCCTGGAATGCAGGGGGTCCTGGATTCACACAGCTGCAGAGAGGAACTCACACAAACACAAGATTTAAAACATAAGCAGCAGCATCCAATCCACAGGAAAACCAGAAATATTTATGACAGCCACATACACACACAAAGAGACACAGAAAAATGTAAAACAAGATCCATCAGATTCACATGTTGGAGAACTGAAGCGATGAAAAACAAGAAAAAATGTTTATCTTCAGCCTTACACCGAGTCTCATGGCTCCTCCTGCACTGAGCACCACTCGAAGACACAGAGCACATCAAACCTTCACACGCAGCGAGCTGAGCATCACACAGACATGCTGACTGGTTCAGAGGACATCGGGACAGAGCTGAAATCTGGACGCCACGTGAGGGAAAATGACTGAACAGAAGAGCAAGAAGTGAAAGTGAAAGATCTCAGCCTACGCACTTTTCTCACTGCGCTACATCACCAGAGACATCCACACGTGGATTAGTTTCATCAAGTCGGAACAAAAGTTGAGATAAACTCAGTTTCTCGAACTGAAGGGAGAAAAAAAAGCAGTATTTTTATTTTATTTGATTTACATTTTTCTTTCCTGCTCCAGAAAACAAATAATAGTTTGTTGTGGCCACTTGTGACAGCCACTAGTCATTGTGTTGGACAGGGTTATGAATAACTGAGCACTGTTATCTGTCCTGACCCACCCACAGAAGAAGCAGGATGAAAACAAATGAGAAAACCAAAAAGAATCAATAAAGGCCAAAAATGTGAAGGACTTTTGGCAACAAGGGTAAAAACATGAGTTTTTTTAATAGAATATAATGTATAATATAGAAGAAAACGTATTTTGCTGCTTGTTATTGTGTAACGTTTTGTGGGTAATTTTATATAAAGAACACTGAAAATCAGTTTAACTTTATCTAAAATCAGAAATCGGTGTTCATCAGTCAAATCTGGTGTTTCTGTCAGTGTTTGTTTTCGCAACAGGTAACTTTAATTATTCACTGCATGATTATGATGCTCAGGTGTATTAAAGTCTGTGTAGCCCAGCGTCCAGATGTAGAGACATTAGCTTCACTTTACGACCATAACTATTATTTTATCAGACATGTAGCATTGTGTTGCTGTAATATAAAAAAATGTACAAAAATCAGGGAAATTAAAAAAAGTTGCTTTGTTAAATATAGTTAATTTGCATGTAAAACATTTTGAACAATTTTTTTTTGCCAGTTTCAGTCCTCCATAAATACAATTCCTCGAGTCTATTGCACGTAAATTGCACAATAAGCAGAATGACTGTTTTGCAGCACGTGCAGCCTGCTTCCCCTTTGAAACCAAGAAACAACGTCAAGAAATAGCCTCCTCAGACAAACTCAGAGTGCTTATTTTTCATTAAAGGGTCTCTCTTGACAGGAAAATATTTCTTTTAAAAATCCATACTCATGGTGCGTGTGTGAGAGTCGTCTTCTTGTGTGTGTGTGTGAGTGTGTGTGTACTGCATGAAGTGTGAACATGTTAAGCCCATCCATCCTGGAAGAGTTTACGCTGACAGGTCTGTATTCCTAATGAACCTAGGGGGGATAACACTGCGAGCACTCACTCACACTCCAGTCACTGCTGCGCAAACGTCCTCCAGTCCGCTGCTGCAAATGACTCAAGTCGACAACAGACTAACAAACACTGACTCACGCCTGCTCTACATGATGTGTATGTGTTTGTGCCGCTGCTAGATGACTGCTGGGAAGTTGGTGGACAGAGCAGATGGATGCATGTGTAGACTATCTTACAAACACTAAAGATAATTGCCTGCCAGGTGGTGACACTGGTATCCCTCAATCCTGTGGTGATCAATCTTTATGGAAAAGGTAAACAATTCCATGGCTCTGTCCTTTAAGTCAGTTCATCTGCCCTTGTTATAAGATGCAGCTCCCATAAGCGAAAAAAAGATTTAAGCAACTTGTGAATAGATGTTTACTGACTGAAAATAAAAAGTTTCTTTATTAAAGTCCATCCATAACTTCCTGTTAGGGAGACTGCTTGTTACGGACATGGAGAGTTGCAGCATCACCGCAATAATTAGGCCCCTATCAGAGGCAGCAGGATGAATCAGCAAGGGTGTCTTTCCCCCCTCATACACACCTGGGTGTCTAAATGTCTGTACGTGTTCATACATGAGATATAAGCTAGCCTGTAGAGGTTTATACAAGTACACGTCAATATCCTGTGACTGTGTTAGTGTGAACGCTTTGAGCAATGGGAAGACACATCAGGAGTAAAGCCGTGACTTTTGTTAACAGTAAACACACCGCTGAGGGCTCATTAGAGCAGCTCTTCTCTCTCCTCGCTGCACTGCTCCAGTGACGGGGCTGCGATTGCAGCCATCGCTGGCATCCAGCAGCAAGCTAATTAGTGGCTAGCGCTCATTAAAGTTAGGCTAGTGAGTTTCAAGCTGGCTGAAAAGAGTCAAAGTGTTTTGCTAAATGATAAACAGACTTATCCTGCATTTAATGACGTCATTAAACTGATTTAATGAGCTTCAACTGATTCACTGCTAATGATTTGGGCTACATCTCTTAGACATTTTTAGAGTAAAAATCTTTCTCTTACACATGAAAAGAAAAGCTCAGATGTGTAAAATCAGGGCTCAGTGCAAAGGTTATGAACAAACAATATCTAACATGCTGTAAGTTTGAAAAAATAGTACATGTTTTTGACTACATTACAAACTAGTGGCTACTGGATTACTGCAATTTTAAAACAGCTTCTATCACATTATCTTTATCGTGGTTCATGCAAAAACCTTTTTCTGAACCTTTACATTGCCATGATTTTCCAGTTACACACGAACTAACATACATTTGTTTGGTTGTTTGCTAGTGGAAATAGTAGTAGTGACAGCAGCTAGTGCAGCCTGGGACATTTTCTGCTGGAAAATCACAATATTTCAGTCAGAACAACCATGCAATGTGGAAATGACTGTGGTCCTGATTGCAGTTTAACACACTTTAACCAGGCGAGATAAAGTTTGATATAATCAAACAACAACTGGGAGATATGAAACCCAAAGTTTGGGTTTAGTGTGTTTAAAATATATTGCTGCACAAACTCAGTTCATTCAAATCACATGTTTCCGCAGTGAGTATATTTCTCTCTCAGCATCATTCAACTTCATCAGTTTTATTGTCAATGAACAGGATTCACAGACTTTAATTTTTTTTTCTCTAAAATCTATATATCCAGACTAAATTCAACACAGGAGATGCTTTTGCACGAGAATAATCTGACTGAGTGTTTTTTTTTATTAAAGCTCAGATGTTTTGTTTAAAGTGCTCAAACTTTACTTTTTTTCTGGATATACTGGAATGTTCACATCTAAATGTTTAGAAAAAATATAAATTATACTGTTTATTTCTGGGGAGGTACCACTGGTTAGAGTCGCCTCCCAGTGAGACGTTGGGACTTGTCCGGGTGGGTTTTATATTCTCTCACAGAGCAAAACCATGCATGTTAGCTTAACTGGTAACTCTAATGTGTCCCTAGGTGTGAATGGTTGTTTGTGTCCCTATGACAGACTTCTGATCAGTCCGGATAAACACCCTCTCAATATGCCAAAAAAAGATAAACAAAGTAGTAGATCTTGTATGTGTAGCATTATAATGGAAAAACACGTCTGAGCTAACTGAGTTTCAAATTAATAACTCAGCGGAGTAAGAAACTAGTCCATTACTGTCCATTACTGTAGGCATTAGAAGCTTGAGTGCAGCTGCTCAGACCAAACTGGGCCCATATGTTAGACAAAAAGAAGCATGCATCTTTAATCAAAAGGGCTATTCATCACACAGGTTACATCCACCGTAATGATGCGGATAGATAAGGAGATAATAAGGCAAATGAAAGGGAGAGTTACAATAATGTCGTAGCCAGGATGCTTCATGCACTGCTGCTCTGCTGATGAATGACACAGGTCTCTCTCCTGCTGCAGATCTGTTCTCTCTGCTTCCCTTCTGCCCGCCGCACTCCCTTCTCATGTCAAATAACTCTGTTTAATATTAGAAACCGAGTTCACCAAAAGCCTTTTTGTTTTCAAGCCCCCGTGTTTTGTATCAGCGCCAACAACAGTTGCAGATGATTCTACATATAAACACGTTAAGACAGATGTAAGCTAAGCTCACGTGAACCTCTTCCAACTCACCTGTTGGAGCTGGCAGATGGTGTTGCCCTGGAGAGCCGATAATAACGGAACAATGGGCAATTAAGTAGTGACAGAGAAGCTGGGGAGGGCCCAGACAGTTTACGCAAAGATTCAGTCAATTAATCAAATTTTCCATCAGGAGCCCCGGCCACAGACTCTATTTTGATTGCTTTCAGATGAAAAGCTTATGATTGCCATCATGTAATCACAGGTTAAAGGTTCCGAAAGAGAAAAAAAAAACTATATCGAACAGTAAAATTGTCGGCATTTACTTCAAATAAAAATCTTGAGAAAAGGAAAAGAGCCTGATTTTCATTCATAGGAATATGTAACCTTGCCTTATTAGCATTCAGTGCACCGCTGAGCACACACATCTAAAGCATCCAGAACTTGAGAGAATCTTGGAGTTTCTCGTGCCACACACACACACACACACACACACACACACACACACACACACACACACACACACAC
>JAUBOC010000138.1:17914328-17929463 GCA_032275365.1 Anablepsoides cearensis | reverse complement strand
ACTTTTCCGGTAAGAAGCTCACACCCACTTAAAGGCGGCTCTCCGCACAGTGCAAAACAAGCGGGGGTGGGCTGGTGGAGGGCCGGGCCGGGGAGGGCCGGACAGTGCGTAAGCCCCTAGCGCGTTGTTACAAAAGCTAACAAACCAGACTATAGAGAAGAATCTGATGTTTTTTTAGATTATTTTAGTCACTATCAAAGATAGATGAAGAATAGTTAAAGTTTAAAAAAATGTTTTAATAAACAGAGACCAGTGAGTTTATTTTATTAATGAGTTCCCCTTTGACGTCACTTCCTGTTTCACTTTGACTGAGGCAAATTTAAAGGAAAATAGGCCAGTTATGTGACAACATGGATAAAATCATGTGTACTATGCCAATTTTCTTAAGTATAAAGATGTTTTCTTTGACTTTTTGTAATTGAAGGATAGGCATGACACAGGCTCTTTAAACGGGTCACACAAAGTTGGACTTTCTTACGGAGTCTGATTTAATCCAGTTCATAAAAAACAAACGTTTGTGTGGGAACGCAAAGGTATTGTGAGGTAACACAAAAGTGTTGCGTGGGAACGCAAAAAAAAACCAACAACATGTCCTCTCACGGGCTCCATACTTTCTATGTCTGAACTGGCTTTTTAATATGTTTAACAGTCTTTGAACAATTCCAGTTTAAATGTTATATTTGTAGAGTTTAACACTGAACGTTCAGCTGACCTTTGAGATGACTAAACTTTCCAAAATTTTGCAAACTCAAACTGCTCACACAACCTTTTTTGTAAATGCACAAGCTTCCATAGACTTCTATTATAGTTTAGCCCAAAACTGTACATAAAGGCTCTTATATCCCCTACAAGACACCAAAAACATAGAGGCATGGCCCACATAAACCAAAACCACTACTGGGCCAGTTGTGGTGTGCCATCTTAAAAACAGTGCCATCATTGCCACACCTGTCTGCTATATGCATTTATACTTCATTTATCAAATTAAAGCTAATTCCATCATTTTAGCCACAGTGTTCTAGTTTGTTTTCTATTCTTAACGGAACCACTGGAAAAATGTCATTTTTAAAAGAAAGAAAATTCCAATAAAGCCAGTCGCAATGTGAAAATGTCTCCAAGTCAATAATTTGCTAAATGCAAGTGTTAGAGATAAACACATCCCATATATTCTGCACAGTCCTCCAATGCGCTGCCGTGTCAACCAAACACCAACCTGTTCTCTGCGTCCTACTAATTGAGCAGAAGATGAACGACGCAGCAAAATGTTTTCTGGTCCCTGGTAGTAGGTGGAGTCATTTTTATGTGCTCTTGCCACAAGCTGATGTATGAGCTGCCGGGGAAGCTGCTGCTGTAATGTCCCTGCGACGGCACATAAAAGTAGATCTGACCGTTTGGCAGCCGGATCGGTCAGCAGAAGAGCCGAAGCAGCAGAATTTTCATCTCGCGCAGTAATTTAAGCATCAGTCTGAATGAAGGCCATCATGGTTTGAAGATTTGTGGACAGTTGCATCATGTGAGACACAACACTCAACCTTTTTTATTTTATTCTATTCTATTCTATTTTATTTTATTTTTTTGTTAGTACCAAAAATCAGATTATTTACACTTTAGATCTTTCGAGTATGGTCAAAGTCAGTCTATCAGAAAATCCATGTGCAGATGGTAACAATTCTCAAACCAGTATTTACCACAGTAATGTACATTCAAACCAAACCAAAGACTGCAGTTTTGAAAAAAGAAAGAGATTAATGTTGAAGTTACTAAAACACAGGAGCAGCGTTGTCTTGGTTTAGTTCAAAGCGTTCCCATGACAGGACTTTTTAAGACCGGAGTTGCGATCGACTTTGACCTTCCACACTCTGACTAGCCATTAGCTTGCTAATCTAGACTCTTTTATGTTTAAAGTGACAATTCCCTTTGACTAAAAACCTGTCAACAGACTAAAAAACAGCTTTTACCTTAGAGCTGTTGTTACCCTGAACATTGCAAATTCATCCAAATCTGGAACAATCATATATTTTAGTGCAATATCAACACATATCAAGTGCAATATTCCTAATATTTTGAACATCAATCCTGTTTTTACTTGCTTTTATTATTATTATTATTGTATATACTTGTAGGGGTCACCTCAAGTGGAATAAAAAGAAAACTGTCTTTGACCTTTGGCCAGAGACAAAACTCTGTTCCACCTAAAATTGTCATCAGATAAACCTGATAATAAACAGAATAATCTCTATTTTTTAAAAATTATTTTCTCATTTAACTGAGAGTTTTTATTCATCTGATAATCATAGATAATGTTTGTCAAAGTTACATAACAGAGAAGTAGAACAACCTCTTTTCTCTCATTGTACTTTAAAAGTTATAAAGGTGTATAAAAGATCACAAAAAATGTTATTACAGTGTTTTATTACGCTTTGATGTAAATCACTGATTTTACTGTAAGCAACAGTAATATGATTAGGAATTTTTCTTGAAGAAATTTCTCCTTTAACTAAACTAATTAACATGGTTTAGGTTAATATGAAACAGAAATGTTTTTATTTGTCTGAGTAATCATCATAATTGATGTATTAATAATCAATTAAGCTCGGATGTTTTGTTAATTCTTAAAGTTTATAGGAAAATTGATTGCTCACAAATAAGTGTACTGTAGTGATTTTGTTTGATTGTGTAAATAAATGATCGCATTTATTGATGGATCAACTCAAGCTAAGTCACCTCTTTTTGTGTCATTTGCTGTTGCATAGAGAAGATATTACCTTAAAATAAGAGAACCTTTGATAAATAACTTCCTTATGACTTTCATTATAAGAGGTGTAAGAAACCTTACACATTCCTACATACTTACTACGTTTTTTGCACTGCCTTTGAGAGCGGATATTTTTTAAATTTCATTGTGCTTCTTGTACAACGGCAATAAAAGGAATTCTATTTCTCTCCAAACTTAGGTCATTTAAAATATATAAATTAAAAGAGCTTTCCACAGAACTCCATTTCAAAAGATCAAAACAATCCCTTTAGGAGAACCACTATTTGTATGGAGGTTGAGAGACAGGCTCGATTTATTACCCAACTAGCCTTGATATGAAGACAGGAACGAAACCAACAAGGGATCTGGTTCTGATTGGTTCAAACCAAAGATAAAAGTTTATACAAACAGAATTATGACAAATGTTTTTTATTTTTATTTCTCAGGTCATAGTTTTTAACTATTATCAAAGCTTTCCTCTCTTCCAGACTTCAAAAATAAAAGCCCACTGGTGATTAGTGAACACAGATGGGAACGACTGCATTTAAAGGTAAAGGTTTTGAAGCTTTATTTCTCCAAAAGCCTGTCAAACTGGTACAAAAAAAAAAAAAAAAAAAAAAAAAAAACCCACACAGGAGAGCAAAGTGAATGATTGCATCCAAGCTGCAGATTATGAGAGGGGGACTGCAATAAGTTTACACAAGTGGGCTTTGATGTTTATCCTGACAGCATCCCAAGTGGCATCTGTAGTTATTAAACTGAAAGGTCAATAAGAAATGTTTGCTGCTGTTAGGAGGAAGGTGATGCTGTGGGACACCTGAGCACCTTAGCAGCATTAATTAACCCTTTGTGTCACCTTCAGGCCACATGGTTTTATGATCAGCTGCAGGTAAACCTCCATCTCTAGGTGGCCGTAAACTGTAATATCCACAGACACTAACCTCATCCTCACTGCTAATAAATTGTACTAATTAAAGCTTCTCGTGTTCGGTCCGCTTGCCGGGGAATGTCCCGGTCTTATCTCAATCCCACAATGCACTTGATCATAAGCGTCTGTGTTTGAGACGTTCCAAAGGGAGTGCTTAATTAATTATTGAGCAGAAGGTTGTCGTCCCGCTGACACCAGTGACTGAAACACAGGAGGAGTGGAGGGAGGCTGAGCACAGGCTGGATGTGACGTTAGAGGCCAAAGCTCGGGTCAAATCTGCGAGGGATTCAGGAAAACATCTGCTATCCTTTGATACGTCGAGTCACAATAAATAATTGATCAGAAAGTAACTGTTTTAAGCTGATTCACGTGTGAGCGGCTCTTTCAAAGACCAGCCCAAATGAAAAGGAAAGAGAGAAAAAAAACACATATTGGTTTCATTTGGTTATCTTTAAACAACACACAATACAGCCCTATCTCCTCCGACAGCTACGCGCCGCGGCTAATTGCCTCGTCGGGGAAATAAGAGAGAAAATTATTCTCCGCCTGTGTCGGAGGAATCGCCCTTTAAAAGAACCATTGGAATGAGGTGCAGAGAAGAAGCAAGAGAAAAATGTGTACATATCTATTTAACTTCTTTTGTTGCGTGGTCCCCACAAAAGCTTCATGCCACAATGGACCGAAGGAGAGTGGTTCTTCTTCCCGGAGGAAAAGCAAGGCCTTTCAAGTTTCACTGAAGCTGCAAGAGACGAGGGGGGTTTGGAAAGAGGGGGGGCACGACACTTATTTGAAGATCAAAAGGGGGATGGGGTGTGTGTGTGTATTTTTTTATGTGTGCGAGGGTAAAAAGACAAAAGAGTGTGTGTGGGCTGCAGTCAGCACAACTATATTTGCCGATCAGGTGCCTCCTGTTGACTTGTTGACCGGTGATTTTCTTGTGCCAAACTGGACGCCAACTATTCACAGAGCGAATGAAAAGAAAAGTTTTGCACAAAGACGAATGATGGTGTAAGTTCTGTCTGAGCGGACAAACTCTGGAGTCCGACAGCCTGACCCCCACGCCCGGTGGGGCAGAAAAACCAGACAGACCTCCCACCATTCACAGCAGGGAGAGGAGAGGGTCTCCTCGGGGATCTAAGTACTTTTGAGCGTTTGAGAACCTCCAAAGGGGAAGACGCTCCAAAGGTCACCGTTAAAAGTCAAGTTTGGTCCAAAAGCCTCCTGTGAGAAGACGAGGCGAACAACTCAGGAGGAGCATTAAACCAGGAAGCCCCCTCTGAAGCAGGAGTCCAGAGGAAACTGGGAACGAGCTCTTTAGGAGCCGTGAAACGCTCAGTATAGATTGTTATTCCATGTGTGTTAATCAGACACCAGGAGGCTTTAGGTCAGTAGAGCAGGGAATGGATTTTCACTGGTTCTGACAGGGAGGCTGGAGTGCATGATGGTTTCTACCTGTGGAGAAATTAACAAACCAGTCAGCCTTCTTTGTCTTTAAAAGGAAAAAAAAGTGTTTTAACATGACTGAGGGTTAGAAAAGTTTAAAAGCTTTTAATCAAACTTTAAATGAGCATTTATTCTAGTTCATGAGAACACTGGCAGCTCATATAAACAGTAAACTCCCACAGATATAATCACATCATTTAAAATTAGCCAACAGTCATTTTTCCTGTCAGGTGTGTAGATAAGTCGCAATTATCTCCATCTAAACACAAACAGGATGAAGCAGTCTTTGTTAGCGTCTGAGTGACACAACACTTCAGCCAATAGAGAGCTGGTGCCTCATCTGCAGACATGAAAGCTCCGTGTTAAAAATGACAGACTTACTTATCCTCTGAGCCAGCAAACAGCAACCAGGATGTGTTGTAATACAATTTGTTGGGAGAGTTCTTGTTTTGACTTTCTGTTTAACATTGTCCAGTCATGTCTGAGTAACTGGGAAGAATTAGTGACATTTTTTGGTAGTTTCAAATGGCAACAAGAAGTCAAAGATCCTTCTGAGTCAAATGCAAAGCTGAGCAGAAACAGGTGGACCAAAAAAATCAAACACAAAACATGGATTATCCACAGTGAAAAAGATTGATTAAAAGTGAAAATCAAACACATCTCAAATTCAGCAACTTCCTGCTTTTTAAGCTACAGTTTGATACCTGGATCATCCTGATATCATGAGCAGTTCCAGAGATGCGGTTTGATTTGTCCTCCTGATACCTTATTGCTATTATGTCTGGATCTTATTGTTAGGTTATAATAATGATTAATTTTTGATTATAAAGAGCTAGAAAGATAAACTTTACTAGCATGCAAAGAAAATGGAAAAACAAATTAAGGAGTTTTTGCTTGAAATGATGTTTTTTGTAGCTACTGCTTAAAGAAATTATTTAATTATTCAAACATTTCCTTCAAATGATCCATTAACAAGGTATTTATTCATATATTTATATATTCATATATTACCTAATTTCCCTCTGGGATAAATAAAGTATTTTTGAATTGAATTGAATTGAATATTTGAAAGAATACTGAAATTATTCACCCGCTGCCTATTTCTCCACACATCACTGGGACTTAATTCTTGGTTTGATGTGATGGATCACATACCTTGTTTGGAAGAGTTGCCAGTGGTTTTTATCAGGGGCAGAGCCACAGGGCTGGTCGGGGAGCCACCCCAAAATTATTAACAAGTGGGATTAGATTTTGCGTTTGTATTTAGATTTTGTTAAAGATTGTTTTTTGGAACTACTGCATATAAAATTTGTCAGCTGTTCAAAAATGGATGAATGTTAGCGCTTTGTGAGATTAGCATTAGTGGTTAGCTTAATTTGAGATTAGAATCAGCAATCAGCATATGATCATTCTTAACTTCTCCACAACAAATTTCATTTCATCAAGTCTTAAAACGGCTGAATTAACCTTTACAGTTAGTTGTGGCAGCCATCTTGAATTTTTGATTATTGGCTAAAGAATCTTCAGCTTTTTATGTCTAAAAATGGCTGAATAATAAGTTGTGACAATTTGGGTTATTCTTAGTTACTATCACTGATTAGAGAATCAGTGCTAACCAGCTAACCATGATGACTCAGTGGTTAGCTGGTTAGCACTGACGCCTCACAGCAAGGAGGTCCTGGGTTTGATCGTTGGGTCGGGGTTCTTTCTGTGTGGAGTTTGCATGTTCTCCTCATACTTGCATGGGTTTTCTCCGGGCACTTGAAACAGCTGATTCGAATTAGATGTGGTGGCCATCTTTTCAAACCCCTGAGTGATTTTCTTGATTTGTAAAAATACCTTGCCCACCCCTGTGCCACCCTCTGCAAAAAAGCCGAGCTCCATTGCTCTTTGGGGAAGATGAGACGTTACCCAAAATTCAGCAGAAATACCTCAGCTGTAAAGTGATGAAGGGGTGATGGTTTGTGCCACAGAGTCGACCGTGAGTTCCTCTATAGACCAAAGGATTGAAGACTGAAACAAACTGCTTATCTTGAGGTAAGATTTGAATAACTTTAGAACTTAAGACCAGATTCTTATATACATCATGATACACAAGGATTTAAAATCAAATCTGGGTGAACTTTCTCTTCCCTGACTGTATTTTTTTGTTTAGTCTAAAGAAGTCAGCAGCAAGGCGAGCCTACGAGCAGATTATACTCATTTCTCCTCAAGTACAGCTCTTGTTTGACTTGTTTGCGTCTGTGGTGGGCTGAAGGTTGGCAGCACCTGTACTCAACACCCACTCATCGTTTTTTTCAGACTTTAGATGCTTTTTCTTTCCTTTCTCTTTTTCTCTGAGCTCCACAAGTTAGGAAAGGTGACAGTAATCCAACTTGTAGCGTCCCCCCCAACCAGTCACGGCTGTCACCTCTTCCCCGCTAAGAGCAGCTGAACCGTTCAGCAGATTTAAGCGGCCCTATAGATACCGCTGCCACTCATTGGCGGGCTCCGGTTCCACCGAACACTTGACGTAACGCACACTGACAGTCATCAGAAAAACTGCCTCGCTTCAAATCAAATTTCAATTTCACCGAATGCGATAAAACAGAGAGCTCTCTTCATTTGTGACTAAACAAGATTAAAAAAAAGGGAGCAAATATAGATCACGGCTTTATTAAGTACGGCAACCGAATTTTGCACGCAAGAAGAAGTGGGGTGGGGGTGGGGATGAGCATCTTGTGCTTTTGCAAAGGAATTTATCATAATGTTGGAGCTGCGAGATCATTTGCCTCTTGACAGGATCATTACGAGATTCAGCGCTCCCACGACCATTACACAATTTCAGCGTTCTTCCTTGGATGGAAATTTAATTGAATTAGGCTGGCTGGTTACACATGGTGTGAACGATAACATTTTCTGTCTATCTGGCCTCATTGAATCTGCTGGGATGAGAGAGAGAAAGAGAGAGGAAGTGCTGACGTTTCAAAGCAGGCCATAGAATAGAGGTGGAGGGGGAAACAGAACAAGGTGTATTCCTGTGATTTCTTCTTCCTCCCTTTTAGCTCCGTAGCTTCTTGTTCAGCAACAATAGCTGCCATTAGGATCAGCAGCCTGGTCCGTCTGAGCCGACTGACACTGTGTTCCTCACACACAGAACCACTCTTCCATGCAAGTGCCCGTGTAAGCTGAGGGCAGCACAAGCATGATGTATGGTTAGGAGGCAAATGTGTTAGTATTAACTCTGCCGGAGAACAAACCCCCGCCAGCCTTTTCGTGTACGTTTTGGTAAAAAAAAAAAAAAGATTAATGATGCTGATCGTGTTCTGAAAGGGAAGGAGACTGAGGAGGGAAAGGATCATGCTGCACCCTGACAAGAGGGTTTCTTTTGACTGAACATTTGCCTCTTTAATTATGGGATAATGAATGACACAGTCCATTAGGAAGCTCAAATTGTTGCACACGCCAAATATAGGAGCATACATCTGGGCTCTTAAATCCAAAACAATCCTTTTTATTAGAGTTTTCAGAGTTTCAAATGTTTGATCATGGCTCAAATAAATAAATTCAAGGAAACATAAACTGTCTGACTAAAAACCAACCTGACAAACATGTTGCATAGAGCCAAATGGTGGACAAATGTCAGGTTCAGAACTGGGGCTGTTGTTTCTTACAAACCTTTCTGCGTTTCAGAGAAACTTAAATGTCTCTGGGTTACTTTGCTCCTGCAGGTGAAATAAATCCACAGATGTCCGTTTCAGAAAGTTACAAAAAGCCTAAATAAAAGGTTTGCTTTGTAAAAGGTTGTTTACTTCTGAATCTTAAAATCAACACTTGAACTAAACTGTGAACATTTATCACACCTTTACTGAACCTGTGGGCCAAAAACCAAACTATTAGATCAGAAAGCTGACGCTAAGTGATCTTTCCATTCCATAATCGTATAAAGCTTTAATTTGTGTGAGCAGTTTTTACAGTGAAACTTCCTGATAAGATTTCTCCTTACTTCAGTATAACTTAAATTTTAGAACAATGGTGGAAGGTTCTGTAAAATGTAAATGACAACATTCTGGTCTCCTGTCCTCTGGACACTGTTGGTAAAAGCAGAGATGCTTCACAGAAGTAAACATGGTCACTTTTAAAGATGCACTGATTGAAATTTACCTTTATTTTCTTAATTGCCCAATTTGTCAGTTTAAAAAAAAACTGTATATGCTTCAGTGTAAAAAAGTACAAGTTCATAAGTTTTGTGAATCATTTTGTTTTAGATTTGCAGTTTAAATATCCTATTTTATTTGTTTGGAAATTTCCATGATTGCTAAAATGTATATTTCAAATAAATAAATAAAAACACATGTTGATGATTTGATTGGGGATTGAATATTCTGCTCACTGTATTAATAAATAATAGTGATTTTACAGAACTTTTATGTGTAAATATTAATGAAAAAAGTCCAAGACACGTTTCTTTTCTAGCAAAAAATGTTTAATCTCTCCTTGATGCGTGTTTATTTACAAGTAGTAAATCTGCAAAATAGGAAATAACAGAATATTTACAGAATGAATGTTAACCTGCAAACTTGTGACAGTCCCTTCAAGTCTGAAACTCTAAAAACGTAGCAGTTTTTTTTTTCTCTGTAATAAAATTCTCTTGCCAACAATATGAGATTCTGTTTGGTGTTTTTGAAGGACTCTATGTAACTTTGATTCTGGAAAAGACAAAAACAATAAAAATCCTCTAGATTTAGAGGAAAGCAGTAACATCCAGAAGCAGAATGATGCCAGGACTTTCTGTGATTCAGCGTTGGTTTCAAAAGGCAAAACTGACTACAGAGGAAAGAAGTAAACATAATTATGTGCTGAATCCACCAAAACCCAACGTTTGTTTTGATGCGACTGAAAACAGCAGAAAACCCGGCAACACAAACAGTGAGCCTGTTGTTCTGAGGACGAGCTGTAAATCAGCAGCTGATGATGGGCTGCTTTAAAGGACATAAATGCTTTTAGACAAAGAACATTCTTTTGTTTTAGTACCAATAAATACAAGTCACGGTAATTCAAACCGATGCTAAATGAAGGATGGTAAGGTCCTCTGAAAATATGTTTAGACTTGCAAAGCAGGTCAATCTAAAAAGGCAATTATGTATGAAAATGATAAAAAGAGGATGACCTCTGAGGTGGCTTTTCATCAACCAGGATAAATATATATAAAAAAATCCAACTAAAATGTCAAAACTAAACTGATAATGTAAAGAAAAATCATTGGGCATTTAGGAGATTTTTCAAACAAAAATGATGTAACAGAAGAGAAATAATGATTGCATGGTTAAAACTGTGGAGTTGTAAGAAGTTTCCAGTTGATATGCACAGAGCTGTAAGAGCCGCGTCACGTCTCAGACATGTACGGCAAAAAGAGCGACAGCATGAATGTTCAGCATTGAATGACAGCCCTAATGTTTGATATAAAGAAAAACTAAATAAAAACAAACAAGATACAGGAGTTAAAGCAGCAAGTCACATTTCCATCACGACGACACATCTGATCCAATAAAAACAACTTTTTTCTCTCTCTGATCCTTCAGATCAGGGAAAATAATAAAAAACCTTGAGTTCGGTCAAGTACTTCAACTTCAGGCAAGCTGAAGGGAATATTCTCTTCCATGTACCGTAAAAATGTACAATTTACATTTGGGGGGGAGGGGTGGTGCTAAAACAAACCAAAAAATAAAAAAATTACAAATAATATAAAAAAAGGGGGAAAAAACACATTTTTGTTCATTATGATAAAAAAATCTACAATTTACAAATGAAACAACAAAAACATACAGACCACAGTTTGGTTTTCGGCAAGCAAATAAAATGAAACGGTTTCTCAGCACAAGGTCAAATAGCGTGACGTCAAGATTTCAACAAAAAAAAAAAAGAAATAAAAGAAATCCTCTTAAGAGAGCAGTAAGAGAAAAAAAAAGCTTAAGCCAAACGTGGCTAGTTTGAAAACAAAGCCGAGAGGAGGATTACTCAGAGCTGCAGAAGCTAATGAACAGAGGCGTCGCGTCTCGCTATCGCTCCGTAACCTCTGTGTGGATGAAAAGCTCAAACCTACGTCTCAAATTTATAGGTCAGAGGTGGAAAGAAAACACTCGGCGGATCTTTTTCCTGCCTCTTTATTTGGGTATTAACACTGAGAAAATGTTAAAGAACTGTGGCTGGAGGCTGGAAACGGCTTTTCTGATTTACTTTTTTTTGTCAAAGAGGAATGCAAGAAGCAAAAACGGGCTGTGCTCTTGCAGGGCTTGTTTTTTTTGCAAAATCATTGACTGCAAAAACAGAGAAGCACGGTGTGTGGATAGCTAATAGATACGAGGCAGTTGGAGGGGAAAAAGAAAAGATTTCAGGTAGTGCAATGTAGCTACTTCATTGTTCAGTCTCTACATCCTGATCCAGTCAGCTGCAGCTTCTTGAGGGAAAAAGAAAAGCAGCAGCCGATGAGTCAGAAACCAACGTGTCGACGATAAAGCAACAATCGTGTCATATTTGGCTTTTTTGGAACCAACAGATTGCACTGATTGACTAAAACAACAGCATTTTTGATGTCATCAGCGGGACACTCTGACCCGTCCTGCTCACCGTGATGAGGGGGCGTCGCTCGGACAAGTCCTTTCAGTCACTAGGCATGTTCAGTTTTTTTTTCTTTTCTTTTTTGAAGAATCAGACAGTAGCACATTCCATCGAACAAAAAGTCTTTGCACTAAACAACATTCAAAGAAAACATGGCACAGTTACAGATTTTTTTATTTTTCGCTCCTTTTTTTTTCTGCCTATTTTTCTTTTTGTACTCGAAACAACAAATCTGGTTTTTGCTGCGTTGATTTTTTTTATTGTGTTCGTCGGTTTAAATGAAATAGAAAACAACAGAAATGTTTCTCCCCTAGTCTTTTTATTAAAAACTTTGCTGTATTTATATATAATATCTATATAGTCTCGCTTTGTAACGTTTCTGTAAATTGTGCAAATTCAGCAGTAATACAAGTGGCGAGAGATCAGAGAGTGGGCAGTTGATTACATTTATACAAAAGAAAGTTTTAAAACTGTGACAACTGTTGGGAGTCACATGACCTACAGAGCCTCTCTCTGTTGGCTCGTGACAGATTGGTCCATTCTAATGATTCCATATATGGAGTTCCTTTCTGAGCTCCTGTTGATTCTTTCCTGACCACCGTCATCATCATCATCATCAGCGTCATAATGACAAAACTTCAGAAATCAAAATCAAACAAACCACAAACACCAACATCCACGATAATTAAATGCTGTCGATCGACTTGTTCTCCATGTATGCGTGGTGTGAAGGCGTCCGCTGAGCTCAGTCTCTCACACAAACACACACGAGCCCACGCACGGCGCGCGGGGCTGCAGACAAACACAAACATACACATGTAAGCGTACACGGGCCCCGCCCATCTCCACCGCACGCTGCCGTTTACTGCTGCGGTCCGTTTGCAGCGCGTGCTGGTGGCGGCTGGGACTTTTCGTTTGTTGTCTGGGTGAGAAGAGCGAGGAGAGGAGAGAGCAACGGATGGAGAGGAGAAGTGAGGAGGAGGAGGAAGGAGGAGGAGGTGGATGGTCCTCAGCTGGTCAGGGCCATTGTGTCGATGACCTGCTCCAACTTGCTCCTCAGTCTCTGTCTCCTTGCCTGCTCGTCCCGCTCCAAAGCTGACAGGATCTGAGAATAGAAGGGTGGGGGGATTGGTGGTCAGCTGATGCTTTCAAAATATCCACACATTCTTTCTAATATGATGAAGGAGGAAGAGGAATTTTGTAATTCTTCTGATTAATAAACACTCAGTGGACCAGAATGATTTTTTGTTTGATAGAAACAATTATAAAGATGTCAAAACTTACAAAAAAATAAACAAGTTTGTTCAGAAAAAATACACAAAAGTCCACAGTTCAGCACTTAAATTTACACATAAAATGAGTGCACGTCTGTAAATTTCAACTATTTATGGTTTATTTGCTGCATTGTTTCTGATGATAAACAACCATACAGCCTAGAATGGATTAGTAGTTCAAGAAAGATTTGATGGTTACATTTTACTTTACTTTTTTATTTTTTTTTTTTGATACGTAAAGATTATTATTGATAAATTTATTAGATGGATAAAAGGCACAGATAGTATAAGATTTTTTCTTCTTTTTGATGCCTTTAATTTCAGTTTTGTTTTGTATTTTTTTTTTGGTGTTTTATTTTTATTTTTCATTTCATTTTTTTATTATTATTTTTATTTTTTAATAAAATGAAATGAAATAAAAAAATGAAATGAAAATAAATTAAGTCTTCTTTATGTCTTCACTTTAGTAAACAGTTGGCAGTGAATATTAAAACATACATTATAATAAAAGTAGTTCTTTCTTTGTAAAATTAAGACATTAATGATCAAAATGGCATAAAAATAAAAAGCAACTATAACAACTGCACCTCTATAAAAAGATCAAAGCGAGCCTGAAATCTGACCTCGTCCTTGTATTTGACAATATAAGAGTAGATCTCATGCAGAGCCGACATGCTGTTGAACTGGTTGGCGTGAAGGCGGGACTGCTCTGCGAGGTAGGCACTCATGTCCTGGTCACTGATGGCGGGCATCCTGGAGATGTCAGCATAGTACCTGCAAGAACACAAACAGAGGGTTTTATTTCCAAATGTCTGGAGGAATAAGAAGAAAGCCAAACTAACCCTGTGTGCTGCTGACCCACCTTTCTACCCAGTTCTTGTAGTTTGGGATGTCTTTAGCGTACAGCAGCTTGTTGGAAGGCGAGTCCTTCCCCAGTTTGTGCTCTGATGTTGAACACGAGTCCATAAAGGTCTGAGCCACCACAGACAAGCAGGCGTCTGTGATGCTGTTCTTGTGGATGTCAAACACAAACTGGGGGTTTTTAATCACATTCACCCAGAACCTCAGTGGAAGACTAGGAAAAAAACAACAGGAAGCAACAAAGGAGGAAGGAGAGGCAGGGTTAGAGGAACCGGTTCAAAGATCACTGCAAAGAAAATCTGATTTTTTTTGTTTTTTTGTGCTGCTGCACAAAGAGAACAACAGAAAAACAATCAAACTTTCCCCCCTGGTGCATCTTAGCAGCAAACACAAACTCACCAGTTACTCTTCCAGGTGTGCCTGACATCTGGGTCTGTTATTGAGTGTTTGTCTGCCTGCTCGTCCAAGAAGTCAAACATGTACTTGATGGCGAGCGGCAGGGCGCTGCCCCGGTGCGCCGTGCTGAAGATGGTTTCAAACAAGTCATCCACGAACTTCTGCAGCGTACCCTGAAGACAAAAACCAAGTGGTGTGTGAGGTCTTCCTGTTTGTTGGAGCTGTGTCAACATTAAGTCATTACAGCTCAAACAGCAGGCAGAGCACTGAATCTGCACACGGGGCCTCCCTCAGGGGCTCGTGGTGGGACTGTAGGTGATGGCTGTCAGCAGCAGCTTCACCTTCAGAGCTTCAGCTTCCTTAGACTCTGTGATGACGCAGAGTTCCAGACTTCTTCACAGTGTTTGGGATGGGGCTCGATGGGAGTTCAGCCTAAGGCTGTTCTGTCATGTTTTTTTTTTTTATCCCACATCGCACAACTCCGCAGAGTCAGAATCCTCCCAAACTCATCTGAAGTCGAACTGATTCCATATTTCCCACAGCACACTTCTCCATCTTCAAGCAACCACGCCACCATTTTACAAAACTTCATCTGAACCAGTCAGAAACTGAAGCGGTTTTGTACTCGTGCCTGTTAACAAATCAGTTTCCTAAACACACAAAGCTGTGGGGGATGTAATAAGCAGGAGCGAGCAGCAGAGCTTCAAGTTTCCCCCTGTTGTTTTCCTCTAGCTGCCATGTTAATCATTTCCCAGCTGAGGCAGAGGTGATGCAGCTAAACCCGCTCTTTCCCTACCTGGAGCTGAAACAATAAAAATCCTGAGCTAATGAGTCAAACATCAGAGCAGGGAGGGGGGGGGGGGGGGGGGGGGGGGCGGTGG
>JAUBOC010000138.1:17891593-17906184 GCA_032275365.1 Anablepsoides cearensis | reverse complement strand
TGTATTTTTTTTATTGTACATAGAGTTTTGTTTTATTTTGTTTGTTTGTTTGAAATGAATAAAGTTTTAAATCAAAAAAAAACACACACGACTTCTTCACCTGTGACTAACCTAATCTTGGTCTGATTGCAAACACTGACCCCTGATGTCTGCATGGTGATGGTTCAGTACAAATACAGTACATTGTACATTTACATCCCTTAGACAAAAATAAAACTGAATGCAAAAGCAAACTTTCACCAAAGAGAGTGTGGATTCACCGAGGGGAAAACCATCAAGTCTTTTTCTACACGTACGTACGTTCTTAAAATAAAAAGCTCTATCTGTTGAGTAAGAAAGTCCTAACCGGAGTGAACCGTGTTTAACAAGTCTTGCTCAGATTACTGCCAACTCTCATAACTAGTGTCGTTAGCAGGGACAGTGTGTTTTGACTGCTCGCCCCAAGAGGGGATTGGAAGAGACTTCACACGAGCACACTGACCGAGAGTCATTTTTTGATTAGATTTTTTAATTAAATATCTTCCCAAGGAGTTGGAAAAAAGAGAGGGAGAAAAAAAAAGTCGTTTTTTATCATTAAATTTCTAATTCCAATTTATTTGGAGACAGGCCATTTCACTAATTGTGTCTTTCTTTAACTATGTGTATCGTTCAGCAGCAGCTCATTGTGCTTCTCTTTGCTTTTTCTTTTTTTTGCCCATCTATTTTCTCACCATATTGGACTCCTCTACTGTTCAACAGTTTTTCTGCTTTTTCTCCATCTCCCCTCGTGTCTTTCTCCCCCATCAGTCTCCCTCTAGCCTAACTTTCCCTGTAGACATCTTGCCTTCTGTTTTTGTCAATCACCACTTCCCTTCCTCCCTGGAGCTCCATCCACCTTTCTCTCGCTGCATTTTCCTTTTTCACCCCTCTTTTTTTTTTCTCCTCCATTGCTCATTTTTCTCTTCTCCCTAACCAAACCCATATTCGCTCTATTCTTCACACCTGCTCTGTTCCTCATACTTCTTCCTCTAACCACCTTTCTCACTGCGAGTGCCTGAGAGGGGATGGGGCGGCCTGTCTCACGGCAGCTCTGGTGGGAGTGCATGTGTGCTCAGGGGTGTAATCCTCTCTGACAGGGACAGGGGTTGAGGAACAGACAAGGTAAAGTCAGACAGCCTTGAAAAGCCAGAGTCACCAAGCTATTATCTATAAGTTCCTTATGGTTTTACTATGTTTTAACTTTAAGTTTGCATGTTTGTAATCAAATCAAATAAATCAAGCTGAGCCCACAAACAGTGAGATGTCTCAAGAAAAAGCTAGAACTCACACGCACACATCAGCAATCGGTTTAAGTGACATTGTTTGTGCAGAGACTGGACCCCTCTCCAACCCTCTTATCTCTGCTGCTTTCCGTACCTCCTGAGTAAAAGCTTCGGGTGGTTCTTGCTCTCCAGGTTTTTGTCGATGAGGTCAGACAGGAGCTGTTTGAGGACGCCTGTGGCGTACTCCATCTCCCCCTGCAGGGCCGTCATGATGAGGGAGGCCACGTTGCCTCGGTCTCGCATGGAGAAGGAGCGCTGGGCTTCCAGCGTGCGAATGAAGGTCAACAAGAAGTGCTTTTTGGTCAGCAGCTGGCCGAACAACGTCAGGGACTTTTCCACGTTTGCAGGGACCTGGATGAAAGGGGTCATAGGGGATAAGGGAGGGGAATGGGGTGAAGAGATGGTAGGAAAATTCAACAAAAGGTAAGAAAAGCAGCAGTTTGTTAAACATTATTAAAAAGATAGGAAGAAAGAAATAGAAGATGATGCAAATGATTCAAGTTTTTAGGTGGGTAAGTAAAGATAAACGGAATATAATAAAGAAAAATAAAAGGAGAAGGGATAACAGATGAGGAGAAAAGTGGGAAGTAAAAAAATGGTAGAGTTACAGTTGTAAAAATCACATAATAAACACAATCGTGTGTAAAAATGGGGCACAACCAAACAAAAAAATGTGCTGAAAAGAACACATTCACAAATATATCTGCAATTTGTTCTACTACATAAAGAGAAAACCATGTCAGTTCAGCCGCTATATAAGTCTTTGCAACAAGCTTTGTACACTTTCCCTCCAACCCATTGCTGTCATTATGCTCTCCCTGCAACTCGCCCCCCTTTTCTCTGCTCCCTTCAGAGCAACAAGCAGGCCTCCCTTTAAGAGAGCGAGAAACGCAGATTTGAAGTGAGAATTTGAGCTTTGCGCTGTAATAAGAAATTGATCTGCCTGCTAGTGCACCACTGTGGCCTGTGATTGCCTGGGCCGTACAAATGAAAATCCAATGTTGCGCTGCTCCATCCCTTTGGAATACAGTTGATGGCACAAGCAGATAGAAAATGTCTTTAAAACCTGTTCCTGTAGCAGCAACCCTACAAGCACACCAGCTGAGCACAGCTCTGCATTTTTACATGTGATGGATAAGCAGTGGTTCCCAAAACTGAGGTGCCTATTTAATGGAGACACAAAGGTTTTCTGCAAAGAGGTTCTTAAAATTATTTGCACATGTACAAAATAACACAATTACCGGATTACTAAATGTCTTGGGAAATATTTAAGTGCATCTGCAGCTGCTGGTGTACAAAAAGGTGCCTTAGACATGTGATTATGTCTTTTACATAATAGCAGCTTTTTATTGATGTTTATATTCTATCAAAGGAATCACAAGCTTCAAGGACATAAAATAAATGTATAACAATGAGCGCACCTCTCTTTCAGCTGGTTTATTGTCAAAGGAATATTTGCAGGTGATAATATGCAAAAAAAAAGTTGGGGTTGTAAAGTGACAGTTTGGCAGGGTTAGTCAGGTTAATCTTCCGTTTAGCAGCCATCAGCATCATTGCAAAGTGTGAAACATGCTGTCACAAACATCCCACCTGATAGCTCATCCCAGGATACAGATATCTGATAGATTTTTTTTTTATGGAAAGAAATTGTCCTAGAAAGCATTTCCAGAACATTGGATTGAAGGCACACGTGCAAGCTGTACAGGTTTCCACATGGTTTGGGATTATAACATATGATTCTCTTCAACATTAGATTAGAAAGTGTTTTACTGAATGTGTGAATATTTTATTTTCAGGTTCCTCAAACTAGCTCAGTCCTGTGGAGTCACTTATTACACTTATTGTAATCTTGTTTTATTTTATTACAGGTTTTTGCTGCTATAGGAATCTAAGAATTTATTTTTATTTATGGGATTTACCTCATCTGTATGCACTTTTTATTGGTGTGACTGAGCATGGTAATTTCAACTCAGTCAGGAGTTGATGATGATTTGCAAGGTTAACATGAAGGATGTGCAAGTGAAAACTCCCAACAACCGCTGGCATGGAAGGTGACGGGCTTATTTCTTACTCCACTACTTGTGTTTGGGTGTGTGCATCCGTGCAGAGCGCTCTTTACTGACCCGTACCTCCATCTCCTTGAGCACAGGATGGTCCTCAATTCCAGGGAAGAGGACCCTCATGGCGTAGGTGCGATAGTCCAGGAAGGGGATTCCTGCTCCGTCCAGCTCCTGTGTGAGTTCATGGATGTCTGTCTGCAGTTCTGCAAACGCTGCAGACAAACAGAACAGACTTGAATGTCAGAGGTAAAACTTATCCAACTGCTAACTTTATTTTGAGAGTACCTATAATAATGCAAATAAACCATTTTGTTTTTGTAGTTTGCATTGGTACTTTTTTAAAGAATGAACATTAAATCATCATGGCACCTATTTATTTTTTTAAAAATAACTCTCACAAACTACAAAAAGAAGTGTACACAAAAATACAATTTAATGTTTAAAAATCTTGGTAACAACACTGAGGCCGTGCTTCATCTTAGCCGTTCTAATATTTTCAGGTCTTAAAAAAAGGACAAGTGGATGTAAAACAATGGAGATGTCATGGCAGAGTTTTTTTAAAGCAGTAATATGCGGCTTCTTAAAACCAAGAGAAAAGCGAAAAGTGACGTAAAGAAATACTGCAGAGGAAAATGGTCCAAGAGGATGGAGGGGACTTGTTCACACTACATGCTTCCACCTCACATACTCCAACACCCACACACACACTTCCCCTTTGCCTGCTTTGCCCCACAGCTGAGCACACAACCTTGTGCCCAGATGATTTATGTGGAAGCACGTGTCAGTGTTTGTACACATTTTCAACCCCCCCCTGAGTTTGTGTGTTCTGCACCATTCTGTTTCACAACTCCCTTTAACTGGATCTTATCGGTTTCCTTTCATAAAACTCATAAAGTAACACAAACAAAACACTTTATGAACTGCTTGAATGTATTTTATAATTAGGGAACTCCTTAGGGAGAAATGATTCTATAAATGTGTTTGTGTGTTTGATCAAAAACATAACACATAAACACAATCCAAACAAATATTAAGACAAAGTCCTGACTAACAGATGGTTGAAGTCATCCCGTCTCCCTCTCTCCTCCGTTTAAAAAGGGACATTTTAGAAGTCACCTTTCTTCCTTTTATCTGCCTGCTCTCTGTTAAATCTCTCCATCTTTCTGTCATTAGCCCCTTTAGTTCCATTTTGTCCTTCATGTCTCAGTTTTTCTTTATCTTACTGTTTGTCCCAATTGTTTTCAGTGAATTATCTTTGTGCAAATGTTTTGGTTTGTCTGCAACATTCAGCTCCAGGTAGTTATTTCAGGTCTATATTCATTTATCACTCATATTAAACCTTTTTTTTTCTTTTCCATCCAAGTTAGCTTCTATTTGTCCGCCAGTCTCTCTTTGCAACAAAATATTTGCAAAGAATTACCTTCCTCTGTTGTGATTAATCCTCTATTTTCATTTTAAATTCGTTCCCTAATTCTTCTTCCATTTTTCTAATTTTTCCATAATCCTATCAATCTCCTCTGAAATTATTTGCCTTATCTCTCTTTCTCCAACTCTGTCCCTCCGTGTGCATCTTGTCATTTCTCAGACAGTGGTGACAGTGGGGGACAGACAGGGTCAGGACACCAAGACTTACAACAGCCAATCATACGCTGACCTGCAGTGTGATTTTATGCGTGTGAGACTGCAGGTGTGTGTGAGACAGGAAATGAATACAAGTTAGGAGGAGTGGTGTGAAGTTCCCAGACGGGTACAAAGATCTCTTCATCTGAGGCTGTCTGACTATGTTAAACAGCAAGAAAATCTCCTTTCAGAATGCATCATAAGTCCAGACAAACTTTAATCCAATTAATGATTAAGTTGAAAACAATATAAATAGTAAAAAAAGATCAACTGAAGTGTAAAAGATGGGTCTTTTTTTCTCACTCACTGTAACTTGACTTTAGATGGTTTGGTCAGAGGTTCAGGTGTGAGAGATCAGCTGCAGCCTCGAGCTGCTTCAGTTCAAACATTCACAGTGTTTAACTTTGTGAACTCTTGTGCTTCAAAAGGCTGCATTACATCTCTCTTCAAACATGAAGAAGTACGTTCCAAGTGTTACAAATACATTTCGGTGTTATATTATTTCTGCACTGACGTGTGAACCTCACATAACGTATGAGTTTCTAGCGATTCTTAAATTCTCTTTTCATCTGGCCGAAACAGGTTTTTATAAACAACAAAAAATAAAAGCACCAGATGCACAAGGAACAGCTGGATTAATTCTACACAACTTTAATAAAATGTACTGCTCTGCTGCTGGAAGTCTCTCTGTCATTCTGATCCAATAAACACATTTTCTTACATAGTGCGTCAGCACAGAGCAGATTTAAGGCTAAACTACAGGCTGCTGCTAAACCTTTCTAAAAATGTAACAAATGAAGAGATCTTGTTTTCCCATGTATTGTGATGATCATGTTATCAGTATTCTTCTTCTCCATCACCCCATCTGCTTTGCTCCGTCTTCTGCCAGCAAACCAGCAACAGCATCAGCAGACTCTCGCAGGATCCACGCCATCTCTTGGAAAAACGAGTATCTACTAAAGCACTGGCGTGGAAGTTTCACTCCATCTCTCAGAGGGGTGCAGATGATGCCAAACCACTCCTTTACAATCCCTCTCTTTCCCACCCCTGTGCCTCGTCGCTGTCTAACCTCCATCTCCACTACCCCCACCCCCGGACTCTCAGTGTGGATGGTTGAGAGGGCAGCCAGGCTGCGCTCTCGTGGGGTGAAGAGCCAACATCTGGTGGCTGGCTCAGATCAAAGTACTCCTCTGGAAACACACCAACACACACACGCACACTCACTGCTGCGACCTAACAGAGGGTGGGGGGGGGGGGGGACTGCTGGCATCGACTAGGAGAGAGAAACTGATATGACTATTTAGAGAGAGTTGAGCAGCTATGGAGGGAAGATGCTGCGAGGGATTAAAAAAAAACTAACACCAGCATTACTGGAATGGCTTTTGTTGGTTTGAGAGCGGCTACGCTAATAACCACTTCAACACTACTCACCTTCCTTGCACTCCAGGGCCACCCTGGACTCCAGATTGTCCATCTGCAGCTGCAGCCGTTTGAGGGTGCGGTCTGCATCCCGTGACTTCCTTTTATAAGCAATCAGCACCATAATGATGACCAGAAGAAGCAGGCCACCACCACCTCCAATACCGATGATGGCAGGCAGGCTGAGCAGGCTGTCGGAGTAGATCTGCAGTGTCCCGGGGGAATATTCAAAGCCCCCAACACGGACCTGGTAAAGAAACAAACAAAAACAAAGGAATTGTTGCACTCTTAAAGATAAATGAAAACCTGGACGTGCAGATACTAAAACAGGGCTTGTTGCAGCAATTTTAGAAACCCATTTCCTCTGCATCAAGTAGGAAAAACATGTTGTAATTAATAGAGCTGTCTATTAAACAGATCCGACATGAAAGTTAACTATTCACAGGCTACTCCTGGCAAGAAGTATGACAAATTTGAAATTCTAATTAAAAAAAAAAAACACAAGAACATCAAAGTCTAATTTCACAAAGAACAGAAAGCTTTGTTGGTTGTTGGTTTGCCTGGTTGTGCAAAAAGTGACCCAAACCCTCCCTCACATCAAAACCCTTCTTGGTTACAACACACATGAATAAAAAATAAACAAATAAAACCTTAAAATACCCCTCCACCCCAAACACAGTCTTCTTCTCCTCCCCGCTTTCACGCTGGCCCACGTCTATGAAATACCAAGAGGAGGAGGGTAAAAATAGAAAGACCTCTCGTGCCCACAAGCCATTCTTCAGTCTCTATTGAATACCAATACTGTTCAAATGCCAGGAAGGATGCCGGCCAAGCTAGACTGATCAAAAGCCTCTAAGACACAAATACAGTCACAAGAACTGCCAATGGTATAAGAGCAAGAGCATCTCTGTGTGTTCATGTGCTTACAGCTGTATGAATAGGGGGACAATCTAGAGTAATTGAAGATGTTTGGGTTGGACGGAGGGGTGGGGAGATAATTAGATGAATGAATGAATGAAAAGGAAGGAAGAAGGTATGAATATAAAAGCAGGGACTGTAGGATAAAACAGCCTGGAAATGTAAATGCTTCAATGCTTAAACTAAACCAATATCTAGAGGGATTTTGAAATATCGGCTGCTGAACAAAGATGGTTCGAATATTTAAGTACCCAGGAATTCTTAATACAGCGTAACAACCCAGGGTGGACAGACGTGGAGCGGTAACATTTTCCTTACGGTGACTTTGTGTTCTCCGGTCAGGTTGGGCCATTCACACAGCAGCTGACTCTCTGACAGGGTGAGAGCGCAGGGTGTCTCTCCGATCAGGACCGTGTAGTTCAGCTTAGTGTTTCCTGGGGCTGCAGGAATCAGGTAACGTCCCTGGAAACAGACACACAAAGCTGTAACAAACAATCATGTCTATAGATATAAATAAAACAATCACAATAAAAACAGCAAAAAGATTCATTTAAATTTGGTTTGTGCTATGGATAAAAGTCAGATTTTATTTTATTTTTTATAAAATGTGGCAAGACTGGTAGAGTTCTATTGATTCAGCATCAATTCAAGGTACAGAAACCTGTCTGTTCCTCTTCTTATCACCTGTCTTTGTTTCCTAACTCACTAAATTTAGATAAAAAAAGAGGGAATAATTCCTGCAAATTCTAATGAAAGTTTTATTTCTCTATCTAATAGGATGCTGTTTCAGTGCTGCTTATGTCTTAAAGTCTTTACCAGAAGCAGTGTGGGGCAATTGGAGCTTTTCATTATGGTATTATATTTAAAGTTACAGGGAAGAGCGTCGCCATTCTTCATTTTTAAAACTCCACCCTGATTTGCTGTGAAAAAAGGCTTTGGTTTTCCATGAAATTGCATGATAATTTCCATCCCTCGCTCCTGAAAGGCTTTGAAGTTCAAGGGGTGAGGGGAAATGTCATAAGACAGTGCGGGTGAGGAGGGGGGCAAACCCACTCTGAATTCAAATGCACACAGTCTCTATGGCTCAGAGTCAACACGGCTGTGAAGTCTCTCTTCAGAGGTTTTCCCAGATACAAATCTGAGCAGGTGCCATAGCAACACAGAGCCCCACTTTATAAACATCACTTCCTTTACAGCTGATTTTGAAGAGGAGGTTTTTAAAAACATTTTTTTTCCCCTTAAAGGTCTTCAACCCCCCTTTGGAAGAAGCAGGTGGAGAAATAATATCTTTTGAGGCTGAGCCACATCTGAAGGCAAGCTGAGAGAAAAGGGAGGAAACTGTCAGGAAGAAATATTTTCAAACGCTTGTCACTGTTTTATCATCCGAACTGGACGCTGACTAAGAGGTCACGGCAACATTTATTTTCAAATAGCATTTTATGAGATTAAACTTTGAACATTGTTGACAGTAGTCTGCATTAAAAGGCATATGTGCTGTCTGTTGTGAGTGGCCTTTTTGTGTGTCAACACTTAGCTAACCTTTCGTCCTAAAGCCTGAATGTGTGGAGACATTTATGTGTCAGCTGCAGACAGTAATCTCAAATAAAAAGCTTTTATGATAAACCACCATAAACTCAGCCCATACTATCAATCAGCTCTTTCACTTTCCAGGCGAAAAGTGGGACGAGGGAAAATAAAAAAAACAGACTGCAGAACCGGGGATGAGAAACGAGGACAAATCAAAAGCTGAATGATTTTTTGCTTAATAAATAACCAGATTTCACTCAGTTAGTTTGACGTTTTTTTTTTTTTTTTTCTGGCATAATACCAGAACAGTAAATGCTTCGTGCATAAGGCCACCTACCTTGAGTATGAGTGGAGAGCTGGGTTTCAGCTCCAGCTTGCCCGTAGAGCTCAGAGGTTCAAACACAGGGTTGGGGTGGTAGCTGAACGTCTCGTTCACCACCAGCACGGAGCGAACGCCGTCCATGACAAAACCAATCTCATCTGGACTGCTTCCCACTTCAGAGAAGCTTTTGTCAGAACCATTCACAGAGGGCGCCAGACATACCATTACTGTGTTGTTGAGAACTGTACAGTTCTGAAAAAGAAATTAGACAAATATAAAGAAACATACATCCCATTTTAAACCTCTCCACATAAGTGACCAGAATTGGCTCATTTGTTTTCAGTGAGCAGGAAAACTACATTTCATATAGGGGCTGAAACAAGGTTATATGAAGCAAATGATTAAATGTCTCTATAATGACATGATGAGGAAAAGGCAGCTTAATGACATCAGTTCTGTAATCAGTGTTGATATCATCTAGAAACACCCAAACGGGCTCGACACTTTAAACAAATTAGACCTTAATGAGTGGTCAGCCAGTTAGTGATAACATGGGATGGCAGAGGAGACCTTTGTAAAGCCTCACAGTATGTTGCAGCCATACTTTGTGTTCCATTTGTCACATACTGAAATGCACATAATCACAAAGACAAAATTGTGTTTATAGGTCAATAAAAACACCTCTCTGCCGTCATGTGGAGGGACAAAAAATATGGGATATTTTTACTTTTAGCTTAGAGTCGGGGAGGGAAAAAGGTTAGCTAAGCCCCGTGGTGAGGGGTGAAAAGAAGGGGATTTGCAAGAGCAGCTTTATTGTTAGTTGACATTTCAAAGGTTAAACTGCTAAAAGGAAATTCAACATAAAAAAAAAAACAAACAGAAAATGGGGCCTTGGCAGGTTGATCGACAAGTCAGGTGTGTTTCTGTGTACCAGAAGTGTGAGCATAATCTGAAAGTTTGTATTTCCTAAAAAAATGGTCTCATTTGCCAACTCACTGTGGAAGTTTTGTTTGATCCAAAAAGAAAAATAATGTGAGCAGGTGTTCGAGTCTGAACACTTACATTTTCTCCGTGTGCAGATCCATACTTGGCTCTCATTCGGGGCTCCTTAATGGTGGCCAGATTGGTTCCAGTAATGGTTAACAGGGTTCCTCCACTAGAAAATTGTAGAAAAATAGATTAGAAGAAAGAAGAAAATAACACAAATAATTGCACTTGTGTGTCATAATTATCTCGCGCTGCTTTTTTCTTGCTCAATCCCAGTGTGTGCAACATTCATAAGGCCTTTCAGTGGATATAAATGTTAATAAATCTGTTTTCAGTAGGAGTCAAAAACCCTTCATATGATAATTCAACATTAATGTTCACCTCAGTTGAAGCCTTTCACCTGTTTCTTCAATAAAAGACCTAATCCTGCAGGAACAGTAATGCTGCAATGCTTGTTTGAATGTTAAGTTTGTTTAATCCCATGTGTGGAGTATGGAAAGAAAAAGGCAATATGTTGCATTATTTCTGATTTTCAAAGCTTTTGACTTCATCACTGCATCACAAAAACAAATGATGAAGAAGCAGTGATAATGTTGCAAGTTACACACATCATGAGTGTTATATAGCAATAACTTTCCACAAGTGACCT
Source organism: Anablepsoides cearensis (assembly GCA_032275365.1). Classification (NCBI taxonomy): domain Eukaryota; kingdom Metazoa; phylum Chordata; class Actinopteri; order Cyprinodontiformes; family Rivulidae; genus Anablepsoides; species Anablepsoides cearensis. The sequence goes on along the minus strand of JAUBOC010000138.1, from coordinate 17,895,381 downwards.
ATTCAAGTTTTGTGATGCTGACCAGCAGGGACACAAGCAATGTGGGTGTAAAGACACTGGCTTCCTGACAGCCTCAGCTGGCCTGTGAGGCTGAACTTTATTTGATGAGAGGCATTCTGACAGATGCTAAATAAGTTAGCAAACAACTTATCTGAATTCATTGCTAATGTGAGTCACTATGGATAAAAAAATTAAACACTGACTAAATTGCTTAACAACTAAATTTCCCCACAAAAAGTGATGTTCTGTATCACTATTTGGATGTTCTAACAAATTGTGGAAAAAAAAAACAAATAAGAAGGAAAACAAACCAAAACAGGGATGCTTAATGCTGAAAGAGTTTTGCTGAAAAGTGATGAAATTAAGCTGAAAATGTTTATTAGCAAAAGTGTTAACGTGAGTTGAATTTGAACAGATGACTTTTCCTGAAAGTAGGAAAACAAAAGTGAAAATCAGTTGCAAAAAAAAATAAAAATAAAAAAACCAGAAAAGAGAAAAAAAGTAGCTAAAAGAAATTAAAGGTAGATGAATCAAGTTAAAATTAGACATGGAGTGAAAATGTTCAAAATAGCCAAAAAAAAAAAAAGTGGAAGTACAAAAGCACTTGCAATTTGTTTTAAAACAGCTGAAGTTGAAAATAGACTAAAATAACATGAAGCAGAAAGAGCATGTTTGCTGAATAAAGCAGTAAGAAGATAAAATGATAACATTTGTGAAATTTGCTAAATAAAATAAGAAGCTGAAATTAGCTAAAGTAGATCTGGTGGTGTTTGAAGTTTTTCTCTTGATTCTGATAAACCAAAGATCCAGAGAGATAGCCTATTTCATCATTGATAAACTGAGTTACAGTATCTGTTTTCACTAATAACAGGGGGCATTTCTTTACAGCACATTTCTTTACAACACACAGAGGGCCAGGTTATTAGCTGGATGTGTTGTGTTGGGGTCACACATAATCTGTTAGAAGACGGAAGAGGATTCCAGTTTGAGGACGTTATGTAAGGTTGTCCAAACAGGACAAGACGACTGCCTGAGCAGAGAAAAGACTGTGGGCTTATCAGGGCTTAAAGGAGTCAGGCTGATGCAGTGTCTGGTGTGAAAAGGACCAGATGAAGGCATTTAGGAGGTTTACATGTTGCACATTTGGTGGTGGAAGAACAGAAACCAGAGCTATGGGTAAATGCAAACAATTCAAAATCCCTACTCTGCAGAAGAGCTGGTTTGTGAGAAGATTATAAACTTTCCCACCAGGAAAAGTTCCCACAACCTGTCGTACTGTGTACACTGTGCTACATTAAACAAATAGTAGGGACATACAGCTGCTACGGTGCCTCGTGTCTGCATCATCAGTGGAAGAATTTTCTCCTTAATGGAGGACAATGAGTCTCAGTCAAGCCATATTTGTGTTTTGGACAAGTAACCCCAGTGGTATCCAAAGTATCCCAGAAATAGGGTCATCAAAGGAGACAGAAAACAAAATGGCTTCGTATAGAAAAGGCATGAATAGCGAGGAGAACTATGCACCTCCTCCTGTGGGAACACAGAGTGAAAAACCAAACGCAAGCTGAGAGCTGAGGTTATTTCCCTCAACACTAGAACTCGTGTTTCCATTCTCCCTTCCCCGTCTCCATCCCTCAACCTTTCATTCATTCCATTCCAAACAAGACTTCTCATCCTTTCACACCTTTTTCCCATGATGAGAGACTTTGTCTCCCTGCAGAGTTTTAAACGCAGGTCCTATTTTCACCTCAGCCCCCTGCGACGCTGCAGAGGAGGCCTGTTACACTGACGGAACAAAGTGTCAAGTGGAAAAATCTGTCCAAACCTGACTCAAAGCATCTACTCCAAAATAAACCTGACATCTTTTGTATACAAATCAGAGCTAGTTTAACAGCAAATTTCTTTACTCAACAAGGGTTCAAAGAGCTAATAGTGACACCTCTTTTTAAAGTGTAGTCTCTCTAAACAAACAAAAACTAATAGCAAGACAAAGATTATATTCTGACATTTCTCTAACTTTTTTTTATTTTATCCAGCATCTCATTTTATTTTTTTGAAGATAAAAAACAAAACTCTAAGTTGCTGGAAACATGCTTCCCTTTAGAATAAAATGAAAAGTCAGAGGAGTGCATACGCTGGTGCATATGAGCTGACGTCACTTCAGAACGGAGAAGTGCGGAGTTTCTAGGTCATGCCAGTGAGCCCATTAGCATTTGGAAGCTCGGAGCTTTGCTGTATGTTATTTTCCTCTTCTACATCACAGCTTGTGTTTGCAAAGAAAATCTTCCTGTGGCTATGTAGTCTCATTTCAATAAGTCAAGAAATATTTACAGATCCATGTCTGCTGCAGTTCATCAGCTGGCAGTGAACTGCTTCAGGAATCTCTCTTACTGCTGTTCAAGCTCACAAAAGGTTTACTTTTAAATATAAACAGAATAAAAAACATGCTTTTTAAAAAGTGAGATGGGTGTGACAAACGCAGAGGAAACGTTGTTTTTCTCACAGAAAGGGAACATTAAGGCAGAATATAATATTTATCATCTTTTACATGAAGCTTATTTTTTTTGCCATATTTACTGAAGTTCTTTAAAAAAAGGGAGAAAAACTGGAGGTCCGATGACCACTAAGTATTAATAATGTATTGATTTGCTATATCTGTTCAGAAGATGAACAGCACATCAAGCAGAATTGTAGATCAAACACTAAACAGATGTAAAATATGGATAAATAAATAACCAAATACCTTGATGATAAATTATAAATAGGTGCACGATTGAGTCATATATATTTTTAACACATTGGGCGTGAGGGTTCAGTGGATATCATACCTGGCGATACTCCAGTCAGGCTCAATCTTGAGAATGGTGGGATCCTCTGTGTAGCTGAACTTCACCTCCGGGTTCCTCAGCTCAGCTGAGTTGATGTCCACCATGACGGGTGTGGGGCCGGTAGCCTGCCCCGCAGGGGTCACGCACACTATCTCCTTACTACCCCTCCTGGGTGAGAAGGAAAGGAAAAGGACAAAAAACAAAGAAAAGCTAAAGCTGTCACTCTGTGTGTAACAAAACTACAACTATGAATGTTTGGACACAGAAAAACAACCATGACTGGATAGCTCATAAATTATTTATTAGATAAGAGAAAATAAAGCAGAAACACACACAAACACATGTATTTAATGCTTACAAGTGCCAGTCCACAGGGCAAACATCTTTCACCCTGTTCTGCCCTGGTTTTATTAGCTCAAATCACAAACTACTGGAGTTTAAAGTCTCTTATTGTCTGTTTCCACATCCCCCCTCTGCCCTCTATGGCAAGTCGTTTTTTAAATATCCAATCAGGCCAGTTGTCTGTGCGTTGTATAAATTCTTCTCTGTCAGACACAGAGTCAACTGTGACCAGCTGTTAAACTACACACTGGTTACCTGTGTTTCAGTGGCGGATGCTGGTCTTTCATAAAGGGGAAGCTCAATTTCAACCTACATCATAAAATGTGTTGGTTTATTTATGCGTAAATTCTACCCTCCGTTCCTTTTTAAGAAAATTATCTGTGACCCTGTCACAGATTATTTTACAGCACGTCCAGTCAACCAGCTCTCTTTGTCATACCAGGACAGCTGAAAATTCCCCCACCTTGTGCACCAAATTAACCTGAGGAGTTATCAGCCCTGCTGTTTTACTCTAAGTTTTACGTCATAAGGAAGTCTATCGAATGGCTTCACCAAAATCCGGACCACAACATTCAAACTGTCTGTCATTATGTGCAGCTTGCTACATAGTTAGCTCGC
>JAUBOC010000138.1:17878174-17891493 GCA_032275365.1 Anablepsoides cearensis | reverse complement strand
AAAGCTGCGTCGTTACCAGTGATAAGAAGCTGATTCTGAACAAAAGTTGAGCGCGTTTTAGCAGATATTTAGTCAATGACATGTACACACAACAGTTTATATTTAATCACTTATTATTTGAAATTTTAGGGGAAGCTGAGCTTCCCTTGCAGTCTTAGAGAAATCTTCACTGCTGTGTTTATATAAACTGTATGTGTGTTTATACCTGCATCTATGCTTGGTTATTGTTGAAGAAAGTGCAATTTTTGATGTGTGGAGCTCTGTAAATCTACATGAATGGACAGAAGATCTGCTTTGGTGCAAGTATGTGTTTTATGCTATTCATTGTTAATGTCCTGCAGTTTTCCCAGGAGAAGCAAGGCTGCAGGTATGTGTGTTCAGGAGGGTAAAACTTAAGACATGAAAAGAGTGAGCTGATCAGTACACCAGTCCCACCCTGTTATTTTTCTTTTTTTTATGAAAGTTAAATCCAAATGAAGAGGAGGAAGTGAAAAACCTATTTCAGGAGCCTTTTCTTGGCACCTCGCATTGATCTGGGGTGGGGTTGCTGGAAAACAAGGATTTTAGGACGACTTTGTCGAACATGTTGCCGCTGCATCCCAGCGGGCGTTTCTACAAACGCCCTCAAACTCAGGAGACTCAATAGGGAATGTAGACGGCAAAAAAAAAAAAAAAAAAAAAACACCAAAAAAATGAAGGACAATTTAAAGAAAGAACAGAGAAATTGTTCACATTCCACTGGAGCTGTGTTTCTATGGCAACCGTATTCACAACGCCGTCAACGTCAAAAGCGCCTATGGTGCCGTGGACGTATTTTCTGACAAGGTTGCGACCACACAAAAGAAGCCAAGAGAGGATACAGAAAGGGAAAAAAATGAGCAGGGATGAAAAAAGGGGGTTGCACAGGGAGATAAGAGGATGAGTGACTCAGGGTAAATAGGCTTTGATTAAAGCGGAGGCCCCACTGAATACAAAGACGCATTAAAGAGATGGACTCAACCAGTTCATTACTTTGGCCATAAAGGTTATTGCTGCTCAGTGAATGAAAGGCCAAGACTATTATATTCACCTTTCTTGGGATGTGCTACAGAGCTTTAAATTGGCCTCAGCTTTTTTTTTCTTTTGATGTGATATTAAAAGAAAACTTGATGGGTCTAAGCTCCTTAGTTTAACCTGTTACTTGTTGCCTCAGAGAAGAAAGCAGCAATAAGAAAGGCAGCCATGTTGTTAAGAGTTCTCACTATAAAAGGAAAAAGTAGAACAAGAGGAAAACTTGTTTTACAGTCTTCAGTAAATTCGTGATCTTTCTTTTATTGGCATCTGCCAGATGCTTCAGCAGTGTATCCGGTTTTGCTGTAAAGTTGCCAGCAAGAAACAAAAAGGACTAATAGTTCTTGGCTGGAGGAAAAAAAGTCATCTAACTGGATCTTTGTCTCCTTGTCTTGAAATCCTGGCACGTCTTGCAGAAAGAGAAAAGGGGAAGATAATAAAGACTGATTACTGTATAAACTAAATAATCATTGAGTAGGATGGGTATATATTTTTTACTTTTTCTCTTTTTTTTTTTTAAGAGTTGAGAATGTGTTTAAAAAGCAAGGTAAGGTGTGTTGCCAACATGATTTACAACCACATTATTCATTTTAAATTATAGTCGTATTTCTCACAAAATGAGGGCTTTGCGCTGAAGTCATTTGCAGAATAACTGAACAGTGATATCAGCTTCTCCCTGGAACGGCTATACTATCATTCCCACAATTGCTGTGAATTACAGTACTGCAGGTCATCTTCTCACCGGCTGCATTTTTCAGACCTGCAGCAAATCAATGGCAGCAACCGGGGAGTAAAGACAGACACTTTTAACAGGAATTATCGAACACCATATAAGAGGAAAAGATGACAGCTTGATGAAAACTAAACGATGGATGGGAAGCACTTGCAGCGTTATGAGCTGCAAATGTCTATAGAGCAAAATGAGACAAAAAGTAAAAGAACTCAGAGGAAAAAAAAACATGAAAATACAGACAGTTTTAATCAAGTGTCTCAGCAGTTCCTGCAACCGTTAGGCTAAATGTGCATCGTTGTTTGATATGAGAAGAATGGTCATTTTGTACATATTAGCAAATTTGTCAAAATTACTGTACAGTTACTTATACACCTTGCTATTCTCTAGTTTTAAATGCCTGAGTGATAATTTTAGAAAAAAACAACAATAAAGCAGCAACAAACACCCTTGGTTAACAGTTTTTAAATTTTATGGAGAAAACTCAACTTTTAATAATTTCATAGCTTGTTTAAAATGATGTGAACACACCAAAGTAAAAGAACTAAAACACATCTGAGCAGTCTGAATTCTCTCACCTCTCAAAGCTGCAGGGATGAAGACCAATCTTCACAGACACGGCGCTGCCGGCATTGAGATGACTGCCTTCAATGGTGATCCTTGTTCCTCCAGACAGAGGCCCAGCAGACGGGTGGACACGAGTGAAATATGGAGACTAACAGAGGACAGAGAGGACAAGCGGGTCAAGACTGACTCACTGTCTTTATCACGGCTGTCAAATCCTGTTATGAACCCATGCAAAAATCTTTGCCATAGCTGGATCTGGAATTATCAGCGCTCACCACAAAGGTGAAAGCTTTGGTTGAGGTGGCTTTGTAGTCGGGGTGAATGCAGTCCCTCACACACACCTCCACCTGGGCCTCCTGCACTCGGTAACCGGTTGCATCATTCAGACGACACACAATCCTAAAAGAAACAGAAACACAAAGGTAAAGAGATGAGCTGAAAGAATTCTCTTGATTATAAATTAAAGCCCAAATTATTTTTGGCCATCAGCTCAGTTTATCTGCAGCAGGATCTGTACACTGTTTTATTCTTTTAAACACTAAAGAACTGGTTTAGTTCTTGTTTGTTTTGGACCAACAAAGCTAAACCAACACATTTTAAACAGAAGCAGGTTGGCATTTTGTTTTTACAATACCTAATATTTGAGGCTACTAAACAACATTGTTTTTGTAATAAAGAAAAACCTACAGGCAAAACACATTGCAGGCATATCACACGGCAATGAATGAATGAAGATCCATCCAAATAAAACATCTTTGTGACTCAAACACTGTGGTGCCGACTTTTGCTCGTCACATGAGATCAATTCATAACTTAGAAGACTAAATAGTTGATGTCAACTCTGTTTTAAACTAATATCTGAAAAATACAGAAACATTTCTATAATAACATTCTGGTATGATAGAAGTAATCTTGCTCTTACATTTCATCTGATTGGTTTAGGTTTTAACCCCTACTAAATACTACAACTCTGCCACCTGCTGACTTACAGTAAATTGGCGCCTTCAGTCAGCTACAAATATACAAACATATTTATATTTTCAGGTAACTACAACTATATTTTCTTAGTGAATTGTTTTGCTGCTTTAAACACAATTTGTTGATAAAAGTTAATTTTTAAATTTCTCAAAATGCACAACTATGTTAACAGAAATATTTGATAACGTTTTTGGCTTTATAGAAGTGCGAGCCACATGAAACACAATGTAAGTATATCACAGTAGCCTGTGAAGAAGTAAAAACCAAAACGATGTCTTGAAGTTTAAAACATTCTTGATTTAAAATGTTTTTTTTATGATAACAAGCTAAAAATTAAGACAAATCTCATTAGCTGTAATTGTGGGTTTCACAATTTGACAGATTATAGATAGAAAACTGAGAACTTTTCTGCTTTTTCTACATGGTAAACACATTTAAACAAGCTTGAGTTATGTTATTTTCTGCATTCTTTAGTATGACTTAAAAAAAGAACAAAGAACAGAACAAATGTTCATAGAAAATCAGCCAAAGTGTGAAGTCGTAGAGTTTTCTGTGTGTTTGTATATTTGTACAGTATGTCTGCATTAAAGCATACTGTAAAACCATGAGCAGAGCACTTGGCCTGGGGCGATGGCTGGCCAAATGAAAATCCACTGGAGAAATTATTGAGCGACTCGAGGAGTGGGGGTGCAGCCTGTGGGGAGCACACGTGCACGTGTACACGCACTCCAACTTCATGTTTCACCCACTGGAGACACACTTGACTGTTAATTAGCCAGAGCGAACGAATGAGACAGAGAGAAAGGCCGAGAGTGCAGAGAGAGAGAGACGGAGATAGAAAAGTAGGGAGAAAAGAAAGTGAGAACAAACGTTGGAGTGAGAGCGGCTGATTAATTGAACGTGTTCATATCTTACACATCTCCTCAGCTTTCCCTCCCTCAGATAAGTTGTTAACTTCCCTCCTCCCAGCAGGTGGCCATGGCAACTGCGGCGACGACGAATTTTACATCCTGGCTGACGCCGCGCATCAATTGTTTCGATACTTTTCCTTTCCACTTATTCCCAGGTCTCCTGCTATGACAGGAGGCCAGGGTTAAAATGCTGGACAGCTCTCAGTTAGAGATGCAGCTCGCGCAGATGGCAGGTGGCCACACTGAGCTGTTACTGAGCACACGCTTAGAAAAATACATCCATGACGCTGACACCATTATAAACTACACATTACTTATTCAAACAACTGAGACGGGACATGGAATGCTAAGGAATTAAAAATATGTCAAACTGTGGCACGGTTCTAATAATAAAGCGATAAATAGAGGAACTAGGTTTTTCTTAGCTACCGGCAATGATTTATTTTTCTCAAATTGAAGTCAAATCCAGCTTGTAAAATTTTAATGACTGAAGTGAATGTGTTACTGCGCCACTCAAACACCTGATGCTGAAGGTTTGAAAAGTACAACTGATGGCAGAAGAAACACAGCAAACTGAGAACAATGGGTCTACATGTTGCAAACTAGCAGCGCCCCCTCTCTCTCTCTCTCTCTCCATCAGAAGCTGACCTTTGACCTGTGCCGTCATTTCAGAAGCCTTATCTCGTCTCCTGCGCTGCAGCTCTGATAGGGTCACAGGGATGTCGAGTGCAGCCAGGCCACTAATGGCGCCGTATGGCTAACATCACTTATAATTAGCATGACAGGCTAACAGCCAACCACACCCTTTCTCCTCCGCCTCCTGTGGGTGCTATGGCAACAGATTTTCAGTGTCACTGGCAGTAGAGCTGAAAGGGTTAAATGTCATCATACTGATGGAAAGAAAAGGTTGCAACACAGAACCACCTGATTTCACTCTGATGTGGATGAGAAAACGAGGCTGAAATTATAAATCCCAACACTCATGTTTGTTAACCTACTTTGGAGACACCTGTCATCGCTGGTGAGAGCTGCACAGCATTCTGTCGTCTTGACTGTCAAACCATCAAAGTCACATTGTTCCTTTCTTCTTAGGGAGAGAACTAAATCAGCCGGGGTGCAATGAAACTCAACAAACAGAACATTTGTGTTTGCTGACAGCTACACCATGAGAAACAGAATACTTAAAACATCTCACACTGTCACGAGTGTCGCAAATTTTTCCCCATCCTAAATGTCCTTATCCTCAGCTTTTAAGAACAATAAAATCGACATCAAACAAAATGCTTCTCTAAAGGGATAGAGGTTTCCGATGGTCAACTTTTTCCAGTTCTGAAATAGTTGTAAGAGATTATTAACGTATAATAAGAATCATTTTTTAACTGAACAAAATTGTAGAAATGAGGTAATGAGGCGTTAGAAGCTAACACAAAGACCTCAGTCATATCTAAACAGACTAAATCTGGAGTGATCACAAAAAAAAAGACTTGCTGCTACTCTATGTAATACTCTTCTCAAAAAATATTACTGCAGTTATTAAACGAGAATTAAATTACATCCATGACACCCGCTGTGATTCTGAATTTCCCAGAAAATAACTTAATGAGAAGAGAGCGTTCACATGATGAACCTTTAGCCTTCAAGCTATTTTTAAAGGATGTATACAACCCACTTGTAATGAGATAATATCATCTAAATATTTTGTAAAATATAGACAGACATGAATATGGGTGGCTACAAGAGTCAGTTCACTGCTGAGTGACCCAGTTTTTTCTAATTATTCATAGAATAAAAGGTTCAGTGTAAGCTGCTGTCAGATTCACATGGACTACACGTTTGCAGACTCGGTACCAAAAACAGCTCGGGGCTGTTTGTGAGGAATCGGTTCTGTTTGAGAGCAGAAAACAACGTTTAACCTTTGCAGGTTTTAAGAAACAGAGGTCTGAGAGAAAGTGTTGTGCTTAATGCTCGGTGTCACATCCATATTGGACAAAGACAAGCAGGGAAACAAAGAGTCAGATAATATATAAAAATATATAAAGGCCTTTAAAAGAATGGATAGGAGGTGTGGAGGATGAGTAAACATGGACGTACTGCTCAGCACTGATGTACTGGTCCTCCTGTGGGTTGCATGTCACCTTCCCAATGCGAACTCCATTCTGGATGTCTTTGAATTGCAGACCCAAGTTCTCACCGGTGATGGTCAACATGGTTCCTCCCTGCCGAGGCCCAGTCTCTGGAAACAACTAGATAAAAAAATAAATAGATCAAAAAATGGTCAAAGTACATAAAAAATGCTGTTATGTGTAACCATCAGTATTTTTAAATCAAGAACTATCCCAAACATATGTTTTCTGTTTGAACATATGAATAAACTCCAAATCATCTTAGTAAAACAATATCAGCCTTTACACCCATTAAACTCTCACTTCTACATCTCATTTACATTGTGATGAATAATCTGTAGGACCATTCTACACAAAAGACTTCAACTCCCCCCTTCACTCCTCTAGAGGTCTATGAAAGGTGTGCAGAGGTGTTTATGGCTACCAAACGCTAGCCCTGTCGCTAATCACCTCCTATTCATCCAGCCCTAAATGCAGACAATGGTAATCAGTCACTACAACCATAATTAGGCCTAAAGCTAATTGGATTAGAACATGGCGGGGCAGTGAGGTCATCCGTCACAGTACAAAGTAGGAAGGATGAAGATGGGGGGGTCAGTGGAGATGCTGGTGGGTCAGTGTCATAAAGATGCATGCCACAAAATGTGGATAATTGTGTAGTGAGTGAGGATTTTACAAATTCTGTTACCAGAACTTTAAGTATAAAGCCTGGAATGAAAAAAACACAAGGACAAAGAGCAATAATTTAATCAAACTGGTAAAAAAAAGTAGATCTGCAAGTTAAAACTACAAACACCTGTCATGCTAGATTTAAATTGACCTATTGCAATGCATATATTTGTGAGGATAAAGTCCATTTTACCATACAATGTAATACCTTTGACTCCACTTTTAGACCTTGGAAAGAATTGCACAAAAATAAAAATCATTGCCTTTATTCTCACATGACTGATCTCGACCTTTTCTTAAATATCTCAATTTCTTTCCAACTCTAAACTCCTGTCTTCATTCTTATCTTGTTGTTCCTGTCTTAACATTTTATGTCTTGTCTAAGTTTTATGTTTTTTGACACGTAAAACACCGACACCACTGCTGAATATTACCTGAGGCACCAGATTTACCTGGCACTCATTTAACAAACAGGCTTTTTGTATTTTTATTTATTTGTAAAAGTCTTCAGTTTTGGCTTCAACTATTATTTATTCTTACTGAATAGGGTTGAGCGATATTGGCCAAAGAATTAATCACAATTGTGTCATTTAGCTGATAGAGTGATGATTAATAGATGTCCATTGCACTTGAATGTTTTTGACTCTTAATCAGTTACCATGTGTTGTAAAATTGTACTTACAAATCATCCTTCAAACTAAAGTTTTAATTTTAATATGTTAAAATAGTAAGCTGTAAATTGAAACATACCATTTCCACAATTTAGAGTGGCCCCATATCTTTAGTAACACAATATCTACGGATTCACATGCGTGCTTGAAAGAATGACTCGTACACAAAAATACGTCATGTGGCAATTATTTCAGCAATTGCAAAGTAGCAAATATTAATTGTTGTCAGATTTTCTGATGATTAAATGAACATGATACGATTTTGCGCAACCCAAAATCTGAATAATTCATGTGTGGTTATGAGCTTATTTATTAAATGTTTCCGTATTTTTATATCAGCATGTGTGAGAGATAAGAGAATGGTAATTGTGAAACAAGAGAAGACTTGTGAGGAAAGTTAAAAGCAATAAGAAGCAAAACCTTAAAGTTTCATTTTGTATTTTTTTTCCCATTTCTTTGTCCAGTTTCTAAAAACAGTGTACCTTTGATTCTTTTCTTTAAGATGATGAAAATATTAAAATTTATCTCTACACACTTCAGAATGCATTTAGTTTGTTTTATGAATGAATATCTGTCCCTCTGGTTTCCAACTATTGTACCGGCCAGATCTGATAACTTCCTCTGCATCATCCTAGAACATCGTCATCAACCTACTGCAAACCATGTGCTGCAATCTTACTGTCCTAAAATAAAATTCTCATTATGTAGAGGTTCTTTAAAAGGTCAACTATGTAAAGAGAATTTGTAATTTGTTAATTAGATTAATGTATCAAAACGTTAAACTGGAGCATCACATGACTTCACTATGACTGTGTGAACCTGCAGAAAACAATCACTGCAGTAAAATAAACTCACTTTGGTTTGCTGTTTAGAATAATAATGGAAGCAGTCCTTTAAAAAGCATTTTTCAGGCTGCTGGTTTGTGTCAGGTTAAAGAAAGCTACAAAAAACAGCTGATGCAAACAAAACCCAGTGTCACAAGGGCCACACCTGAAATGCCACAGCAATATAATTAAAGTGGGTTTCCTCCCAGCAGCTAAGACTCTGATGAACATTTCTACACCTTCCCTCACTTCTTTGCTTCTCCTCCAATATGTGCCCTGTCATGTTTTTTCTTACTCTGCCTGAATGTATATGTATGTATTTAAGCTGGAGACAACACAGGGGGGGCAGTAAGGCATCTTCAGATATGTTAATTAAACTCTTTTCAAACGCTTGCGTACGCACAAGTTGTTACATCAACAACAAAATAATACAAACAAAAACTCTTTTCAATAAAAGCCACCAGCCTAAAACACACTATTCTCTGTGTGCTGTCGCGCTCTTCTCCCATTCAAGCTGCCTTTTTTTCTCTTTGTGGCTGCCTTGTCCTGTTGTGTGGAAGGCTTTGTGTCAGGCCTATTGTGTCTGGCTAAGCAGCAAAGCAAAGATAGCGTCTGCTAGTTAGAGGAGGGTGTGGAGGGGGGCAGCATGATGATATGCACACTGTGCATAGCCTCTGAAGTTTATGTGTTGCGTGAAAGCCTCACAAAAACTAAAAAAAAGGAACAAAACAAACTGGTGGTGGCAAAGAAGCGAGCGAGGAAAAGGATCAAACCAGTCTTAACCCTGAAATTCTTACAAGCTCCCTAAGTGATAAAATGATAGGATAATCAATGAAGATGTGTAGCCTGAAAGACACAAGGAACGTTCTGTGTCAGAAGTCAAAATCCATTCGGGGCCAATTATATCATTCTGGCTCAACTCAAAGAGCATTGCTAGATCATTAAAAAAAAGTAAATAGCTGACATCTTAGTGCAATTATTTCTTTATGAAACAGAATTGCAAGTTTTTACGGAGTCACTGGTTTCTTTTATGTCTGCTGTTGTAGTAACAATGGGGCTTATGGCTTAGCACTAAACCCCAATCACCAAATGGTCAATAAAGATCCCTAAACACTCCTGATAGACAGAAATTGGTAGAAAGAGGTGAAGATAACAGAAGGTCAGGAGAAGGGTGAGAAAAAATAAACAGAAAAATCTAAGGGAAAAAAAAATGTTTGAAAGTGTGGAGGAAGAAAATGAAGAAGCGAATGAGGTGAAGTGGAGATGAGAAGTCTGTTAGTTTGAATCCCACAGAGGCAGAGAAATTATTGGGCTTTCACAACTACACAACAATTTGTGTTCAAAATCCACTTTATTTCTTTAAAAACACAGGAAAAAGTAAATAAATAAAAAGAAAATCCATTCAGAGCAAGCAAGTGTGCCACATGCAGAAATACAAAAAGATGCACCACCAACACCCCCACGCTGGCATGGCCTGCACTGTTTTAATTGGTTTCTAAGGGCTGGCTTTAATGCTCTTTCTGTCCCAGAGGGGAATGCAAGCAGAAGATGATGGATGATGGTGGCCAAGGTAGCATCCAAGTCCAGTACTGGGACAGCGCTGAACTATACAGGGACACGCCGACACAGTGTGTTTCTATCTGCTCCACTTTGAATGTGATCTTGAGGACAATATACAGGTCAGCCAAGTTGTGAGTTATTAACTTATTTTGTCTTTGAAGATTTGAATGTAGGCTTCAGAGCAGAAGGTTTGTGTATTCAGGTTTCACACACTCACATGCAAAGTGTTAAATGTATAATGTTAGGGCAGCACAATAAAAACAGCACTTCAGCAGCTTAAGGGTCTAATTCTTACCATGTCTAAAATCACATTTTAACGTCTAAAACATGAACTGCTGTGTTTGGAGACGTGGTCAGGTGCCAGAGCTGTTAGGGAAACAGTACTCCACTGAACATTATCAAACTATACCCAAATAGGTAATATCACATTTCACTCAAAATAGGTTCAACACGTACTGCTGTGAAATCTCTGACCAGCTGTAGATGCTGTAAATGTCTTTGTGTCAAAAGTGTTTTATTCCCAGCTGATCACGCATTCGCCAAGAAAATAAGTGACTAAGTCACAAATTAAAGAACAGAACAGCTAGCATAGTGCAAAAACAAACAAATTGTTTGAAATAGAGGATAATCAAACAGTGAAAAGTGGATATGATCAAACGGTTTGTAAGAAATGAGAATATTCAATTTGTGTGGCTGACGTGATGCTCTTTGGGAGAAACGATACAACGGCAGATGGAAAGAGAGAGATTGTCATCTGCGGATGTCCTTTTGACGTTAAATGTCACACTGTAAATGTCATAGGTGAAGACGAGAGGTGAGGATGGCGGCGGAGCTTGGTGATAATGTTTCCTTCGATGCAGCTTCCTTCTGTTTCTCTTTGTCCTCTCTGCTGCCTTCTCAAACATGCAGCGTGTTGCCTCTCCCGCTGATTCTGAGGCTCCTCTCTGCCAAGTTTTTGACTGCCACCAACATCTCGCCCAGAGGGCAAGATTTACCCCCACATATGCATGCGAGAGCACATGCTTTTGCGTGCTACCACCCCCTCACCTCTTTCCTGCACTTACACAACCCAAATGTCCCTGCGTGCTTGCTTCTAAGAGATAACTGATGCGGGAACAAAGAACGAGAAGCTCAGCTAAGGGATTTATTTATGTGCTACTGCTTCAATTAACCAATATCTCCATTAAAAATTCAAAGCAACACATTGTCACACAGGACTATATAAGTCAAACAGGTCTAAGCTGTGCGACCTAAGCAAATGCATGGATTCTTCTACACTTATTTAAACAAGTGGTGTTCATTCAAAAATACAGGCTGCTTTAAAAAGAAGAAAAAAAATTAGCAGAAAAGAAAGAAGAACACATCAGTGAGTTAATTTCACACTGAGCTGTGTGTGTGTGTGTCCCAGTAGTGAGCTCTACATATAGTGACCCAGGTCACAGTCAGACGAAGACCACCGCCATGGTTGCTGATGGCAACAGATGGCTACACTGTGGTGTTTAGACACCTTAGCTCAATGAGCCTATCATGTGCTCCTGCACACACAGCACCCATGGTGCGACACAATTAGCACAGATCCATATCTTCTGTTTTCTTTTTCCTTCTCCCCAGCTTTAACACATACTCCAGACAACCAGAGGTGTGTGTGTGTGTGCAGGAGTGTGTGTGTGTACAGCCATCATCTATAATTATGTCAGTGTTCTCAGTCTTGGTGTGTGTCAGCTGCCTCCTCCTGACCAGCCCATCTGTGTTGGGCTGCAGTCGTGCTGCTGGCCTCTAAGCTGTCTATCTTGTCTGCTGACTCGTCTCCTGTGATGTATGATGTTCGCCCCATGTACTGAGGCCAAGAATGACACAGCACAGGGAGGCCTTCAGATGTCTTTCAATTAAAGGAGCATTCCCCTAAACTGAAACTGACTCGGCCTCTTAACAAAAGGGTGTTAAGGTTTGTGGCAGGTTATCTGTATTCTTAATAAACATGCGTGATATATAAGTATTCATCGTTACATTCAGGGCTTACCTTTGTGATTTTGGGGTGCGCACAACGGCTGTTTCCTGTTGTAGCATGCATCCAGGTGCTGTCTGAGGAAGTACACTCTTGTCTCAGAGAGCATTTCTTGTCCCCTACGCACCAGCCACACTCAAATCTTGGGTTTGCCTTCAAACACATCCCACAGCTCTCTCTCAGTGCATAGCACTTATACAGGTGAGCTAGAGATGAGAAGAACAGGGAAATGTGAGAGTGTGAAGGACATATGGTAGTGAGAATGTAACCCTACTATTAATATTTGCTTTAAATTAGACAGAAAGACAGAATTTATTTGTGTTTCAACTGCAGTGAAAGTGTATTCTGTGTAACAAAGTTAGGGTTTCCTTTCCTTAAAGACCCCAGAATCAGCAGAGCAAAGCTTCACTTCTTTCTCTGCTATTTCAGCCCAAAATCCCATTGGTCATGGACCAGCATTAAAGAAACCCTGCACCAATTACTGCCTGCTAAATGATTCCTCTCTAATTATGTAAACCTAACAGTATTTACAGTGGGTTAACATTGAACACACTCACTGTATAATGATCAAGACTGAGAAACAGGAAAGTGGGAGCCATCTTTGGCCTGCTGATCACCTCTGGACACACTTCAGCAGATTTACATTTGAGATAAAACACAATGCACATGTGCCGATGCCTCAGCTTTATATGGTCTGCTTGTGTTTCTACAGATGTGTGGTATATGTTACAGATGTGTGGTTTATGTTTCAAACCCATTCATATGACATCAGACAGGATCAAACAGCTTGGAAAATACATGAAATTGGAGACAACAGCAGCTTGCTTGGTACATTTAGGCTACAAGAAGTGATCAATATCTGACAAATTATAGAATAAAGATAATAATCACCGTTTTACCTGCTGTTAACGTGAAATAACATCTATAGGTATATGAAAACTCCGCTAGTCTGCAACAATAATATAGTGTCAGAACTAGAATACGCCACTCTCTCAACTGTCCAAAGCTCCAAGTTCATGTCATCTACAGGCCATATTGAACGATGATGTTATTTTACCTCACAGCAGGGGAGTAGTGTTACAGTCCCCCCGCTGTGCTGTACAAGCCACAGTAATAATTGAGACAGCACAATAAAGGCTGTTTTACCAGTAATTATATCCAACAGACATGACCTCATTGTCTTCTCCCATAGTGGTTCATAGAGTCAATCATTACATGCATTGATGGTAAC
>JAUBOC010000138.1:17860880-17877817 GCA_032275365.1 Anablepsoides cearensis | reverse complement strand
TTGAACCTAAAGCACTGTATTGAACGGTTCGATACGGGTACATGTATTGTTGCACCCCTAATATATATATATATATATATATATATACACACACACACATATATTTATATTTATTAAGTGTATAAAAATAATCTGTATCACCCATAATTACTATGTGATCACAAAAAGACAGGACAATAATCAGATAAATACACAAAACTTGCACCATAGTCAAATCTTTGAGACCAAGTTGTAAATGCACTATTCTCCTGGCTGTGAAAGTTTTTGAACAACAAAAAAAAATTTTATTTGAGAAGGGAAAGAAACAAATTCCTTTCACAGCAGTACTATGCATATGTGGTCAGAGCCACATAACTCATGTGCAGAAAACACAAGATACACTTGGCGAAAGAGGCTGTGATCAAGTAGGAAGAGCATTGCTTAAATGCATCTTTACAAATAGATATTATAGTTGAAAATACAGTAAACTAGATTAACTCACCTTTGATGTTGTATGGGTTGTCGATGATAAAGTTTCCATTCCAAACTACTGAGAGATCCACAGGCAGGTCGCTGATGTCATTTCCGTCATACGTATACTGAAACAGAAAAACAACAATAAGACAGGTCGAAACACACGGAGTTAACCAATTTCTAACACCAGCCCCTTCATTAGGTGTTACAAAGCTTTTATTAACAGAAAGAAACCATTAATAAACAAAAACTGAAACAGACAATATTGAAAACAAACTTGGTTCAGATAGTAGCTGGTAGTATTATAATATGCTGCAGTGCTCACACAGTAAGGGCCATAAAAATGAACGATGGGAGACAGGCTACATTGTGATTTTCACACACAGCACATCCGCCGCAGTCTGGCAGAGCGCAGAGTTGATTAAGAAATTGGGATCCCAATCACTGTGTGACTCATTCCATACCAGTGATGAATGAAAAGCATAATATCTCTCCAACAATAACATTCCCATCTAATTTCATTTTTGCATCCTGAACTAATAAGAGTTGAAATGTAATTGACTTCTCGTTGGCATAATCAGTTTTATGGATTTGCTTTAAATGAGACAACAAGCCTTCAAAAGCAGTAATCTGATGGGGTGTGTTAACTGAATAGATGACACGTTAAAAAAAAAGCTCCTTGGAGACACTTCCTAACAGATAAATAATGACAATTATCACCCCAAAATAAAAAGCAGATTTATAAGTTGCACGTCCTCCCACTGTGTTACGCAGAGCAGCCAAACAATGAGGCAAATAAAAAAAATAATCAGAATGAAATTCATTCTCAGTTTATTGCGACGTAGAAACAGATGCTGGTTTGAGAGAGATTCCCCTGCTCCATGTGGTGAAGTGGGGGTGATAGCTGCTGGCAGTTTAGATACGACCTAATGTTTCTGTCAGTCAAGGAGTGCCCAGTAACTTTCCCCACCACTGCAATGGTCACTATCTTCACTGACTCCAGGGGGAGAGATAGCAGGACTCTTCTCTTGTGGTGGAGTGCTGATAAAATCTCATGTGAAAGCCCCTATCCTGAGGCTACAGGACCCTCGCAGATTGAATCAAGCTACAACTTTGCCACTATGTGATATCTGCTACTTCAATGTGATACAGTTAGATTTATCTTGACAGTGGTAATAATAGTGATTTTAAATGTATTTGAGAGGGGGGGCAAAAATGTGAATAGATAAGATAAGAAAATGAGAGGACATAGCAATGTGAATGGTTGATTAATTCTTTCTTTGCTTTTATGATTGGATGATTTATTTTTTTATTAAGTGAGCCCTAAAGGTGGAAAGAAATAAAGATGTCTGTGTGTATCACAGAAGAAATTTGAGTTTTGTCTTGGAGGCAGTTTTAAAAAGGAAAGGCTCTTATTTTTTCAGGCACATTTAAGTAGTGATTTATTCAGCAGCCCTGAAATAAAAAAGAGACCTTTTAGACAACGTTACCTGGAATCTGGCCTAAAGAACACTCAAAACGATGTGTGTTGCATAATGTAACTGTATTTACAGCAAGCTGCGTGGCTTTGGAAATTATAATTCTAAATTTTAAAGCTGAAACATATATTTAACCTTGTGTCTTTACATTGACAGATATTCTAAAAGAAGGGATCAAATCAGGGTGTTGCAAAAAGGACAGTACATAAAAGAAAAAGTGCATAAAGTTAAAACAACAAGTAATTTATCTTGGGTTTTAGATTGAAAGAATTATGAAATATATACGACCGGAAGCTTAGAGGTGGAGTAGGAACAAGTTAGCATACTAAAACAAACATCTACCGTCATCACAGTCTTAGTAGGTACAATATAAATACCACAAAGGACCGCTTGAACTGCAGTAAATGCTGGGCTGCATACCAAAAGTATGATTGGCCATTCAAATGAACTCTCCCTGCCCTTGTTGCCCACACTCGATGCAGATGAAAGTGGCCGAGAAAAAAAAAAGTATGTTTATTGCAGCTGACATCATCATCACACTATTAATAATATTTGCATATTTTCCTAATATCCTGCAGCCCTGGAGAAGAAGCACGACACAGCGGGTGGGGCAAAACGCAGGGAGCAGCAGAGGTGAAGGAGAAATAGTGCAGCCGAGATGGATAGAGGGAGGTGATTGTGTGTTATTCCATGGACACCATTCATTTACACACGGAATAAGAGGCCAGGGCTGGGCTGTAAGCGCCTGAGCTGGTGGGGGCTAAAGTGAAATTGGCATTTTCAATTTGTTCTCTGACATGTCTGCCTTGGTCTATTCACACATTCCTCTGCGCCTCCTTCTGTCCCTATCCAACCTCTTCCTCTTTTCTTTTTCTCCCTCTCATTATTTCTTTCCTGTACCTCTGTACAAACCTCTTCTGCTATCAATCTCAGGCTGACTTTCTCCCCTCGTACCTCAATGCCCCTCAAAATGCACAGTCAAATAAGGAAATATGTAACAGCTTTCTCTATCGCTTATACCAAACATCTCTTGTGAAACACATGTGCACTCTGTGCTATAAATATGCATCCTGCACATAAATACGGTCAGAAAATTCATCAAAGACTCATCACAGGCTCTTCTACACAGAACTCACAAGTGATGCTTGGAAACACAGGAAGATAACCCTCGCACACCACCACATTTTGGACTTGAGCGATTATTTTTTCTCCAGCTCAAGTGTATGAACTTCTTCATTCTTTTCCAACCTCCTTAGTTCTCTCACCGCCAAGAGACCACCCAGTCAGCATGAGAACAAGAGCACTTTCTCTTCACCGACTGAAGAGAGTGAGAGAAACGCATGAGGATGTTTAAGAGCGTGTGGACATGCAAGACAATATGAACGAAGAGGAGACAGAGAAAGGAAGATGCCCTGGGACGCTGCGCTGTGAAGATGTGGATAAAGAATTTAAAAAAAGCATAAAAGACGAGGAGATAAAACGGAGAAAGCGAAGGGAGAAAACAAATGAGGCGTCTGAGATAAAGCTGGGATAAAAAGGCCAGAGAAGCATGTGGGATGAAGATGTTAAATGAGTGAAAGACAGAAACACAGCTCTGCTGTTCAAACTGATGACGGTGTTTGAAGTTTGGCAACTTCACTTGAGTTTTAGTCACACAAGCAGGTGTGTTTCTCACATTCTTTCACTTGTTTTTAATAAAGCGCCAGTGTGGTTGGAAACTAAAGTGGCTACAAGCTATAAAAAATGCAGCACCTTAATTAGGTTAAATTAGGAAATATTAAAAAAAAAAAAAAAACACAAATGTATTCCAGAATGACAAATCCCAGCTTATTAACTGATTGCACCATAAAGCCTGTTCACTATATAAAATCTCTAAAAACAACTTAGATTTTGTTAGATTGAAAGGTTTAATTTTCTCCCAGGGTATTATTAGAGATATGAGTGTTTCTTCCCAACACAAGATGGAAGTGTCCACAGTCCTGGTGAACACATCAGACACATCGATGTGTCAAAATGACCAAACGGCAGGACTGAGAAAATAGTTTCCCTCTGGTAATCCACTGTCAGATGTGTTATATGGCTCTGCACTGAATCCACTTCTATATTTCAGTGTCATTAACGATGTCTTTGTGCTGCTGTGTTATATCCCCTTGGGAAGGATGACCTGCTACAGTAAAGGACGAGGGGTCAAGCTACCTTTCACGTCCACCGCTGCTTTTCTGCTGAGCGGCGAATCAGAACACGGCCGGATTCCCCTCTGAATCACACAGCCAATTCTGCTTGATAACATAATAGATGATGGATGTATGTGGACCCCTTAACCCTGCTTTACAGCCTGACAAGTAGTTTCTCTGAAAATCTGCACCACACAAACACACATATTGGAGACATAAGTGCTGACGGCTAAAACAATAACGCTGCTTGACCTCTACTCCTTTTTTTTTTTTTTTTTACTCCACCTTACAGGTACGCGTCTCTGTTGGTTCATCCCTTTGGGGGAGGGTCATGTGTGGTGAGAAGAAAAACTGGGATATCTGTTCCCTCACTCAACAAAAGCATTAATTATTAGTTAGGGAGAAGTGTGTATGGGCATGTATGTATTTAATAGGCAGCACAAGGTGTGGGAGGAAGAGAAACTGTTAGGTTATGATCTGAAGCTCATCTTCTCTCATTGCACCAAAGGCTTATTAAACTTTCATACTAAATCAGCACTATGGCTCAATGTGCAGTTCAGGGAATACAAACATGCACCTTTTGCACCTTTTTCAGGACAGACGCCATTAGAAACATGCAAAAATAAAGTGATTTTACAGATAAATTAGTCATTCTTTAATAGTCCGTGTTTTTATGAAAAGAAGAGCAAATATGTACTTTTCCAACTATGTGATAGCAAAGCTGCTTGTTTCCTTCAACAAAATTTCAACAGTGTTTCTAGGTCAGACACTGTCTAAACTGGTCTTCACCGTGTTCTATCTGACTGTTAGAAGTCAGTGTTGCACTGTTCTTCACAGGAAACAACAGCTGTACATTTTGTGGTAATTGAGGGACAGAGTTAACACTCTAGCTCCTACTCTCCAAAACTCAAAAACACAGTGAGGAAGGCAACAAATGTTTGTCTAAAACTCAGGTTTATGTCTGTGAAATAATTTTAAACATAAAAAGAGTTCTCGCTCAGTGTGTTAAAATATGAAGAGAACTGACATTTTAAATGCTCCATGTACTTTAATAAGGTGTCACACAATGGCAGTTCTGAGGTCAGCAACACCTATGACAGTATTACTTGTTTCTGTAAGAAAAAAAGTCTACATTCTGAGCCGTTTTGCATTTGTGAATATGCTCCTGTGGTGGTATGTTTAAATAAAGCAATTAGAAACACAAAAATCACCTAACGACATGCCATTGATTAAAAAAAAAATATTAAAAAATTGTAATTCAGCAATAGCTGAATATAACTCAAACTGCAAAACATTGGAAAAGCAATAATAAAAGTAGGCACGAAATTTTAAAACCTTGTTGAAAGTAAGATAAATGAAGTAAAACACATCTTAAAGATAAAATGAGAAAGACTTAAATAGAAGACAAGAGATTTTGCTTAAAAAAGGTCAAAAGAGAGGAGACAAAATTCTAGCACCACCTGGAAAAGAGGTGTCAAAAATAGAATATAGAAGGTAGAAGTTTGAGTTGGGCACAGAGTAACAGATACATACTGACAGGTTCACAGTCAGATAATTAGTCATTCAAAAGCTGAAAAGCCAAAAATATCAAACCTGCCCTGGGCAAGTTCACATATAGGAGAAGACAGGACTTTCTCCTTGTCTTGACAGCTGTTTGAAGGTGATGACAGGAAAGTGTGACAATGTACCATATCCTTCAGTCTACTTCTAGTTGTGAGATAAGTCACACAAGGACAGAGTAGAAAATAACCAGAAGACACTGATTGAATTTTTGTCCATCCGGAATGTGTTTTACTAGAATAGATAAGGTTCAGCACACAGTGTACATCTAAATCTAGATTTTTACACCATCGTGCTCTTCATACACACACAACTTCCAGGCAGATATGGCTTCCTAATCAAGGATCAAGTGGTAATCCTCCCCACAGCTTAGGGAGTGTGGATGTGTGTGTAGAGTATGTGTGAGGTCAGGCAACTCAGTCTTCACTCATAATAAGGGCCTGTTAGCTGGTGCTAATCGCTAATGCTAACAGGATTGGAGAATGGCTGGACCCAGTTACCCAGCTTATCTCTTGCACAGAAACAAGGATGCACACGCGGTAACACAAACACACACTTTTGCACTAATAGAAAGAAAAAGAGAAAGAGGGGAGTGGGGGGAAAATGCTGGCTTGAGAGAAAAATAATGCTGTCTTAGTCAACGTTTCTTATTTTTCAGCCAACACATTAAGCCAGCGTTAGCTTACAAGACATCTCTCTGGGAAAAAGTCTGAACTGTGGTAGTTTGCAGAAATGTCCAGATTTTCTGTGTCACATTTTTGCCTATGTTAACTTCATGCCATTTGTCTGGTGGCCTTTTTTCCTTGCCAGCTCCTTGCCTCTGTTACAAACCATACAATATATCTAACAACACGTATAAAACTGATTAAATCTTAGTGCTTTACAGGAGCAGTGTCAATCACAGATAGTAACTGGATTAATTTAGACATTTAAAGATGAAATGTCTTCTTCTGGCTTAAGACTTTTCATATGCAGTTAGTATGTCTTGTAAACCAAACAACTACTCATTAAAACTCATACCCAGTTGTACCCAAATGTCTTCATATCCATTTAATAAGTTCTGGAGGTACATTTCATTCTGCTCCGACACTCACTTTTGCTGCTTTGCTTTCTCTTTTTAATATTCATAAAGAAATTGAAAGTGTGGCACTGCTACAATTCAGAGTATGTAGAGTAAAGGTTACAAATTGCAGGGACATGCGGAGAGAAATAGAAACGAGAAATAGATAATTAAAGAGGGGTGGAGGATGGGGTGGAGCAGTTGGCATATGATGATAGCTGTGCAGCAATTAATTCTTATTTATCCGAGACAGGAGTGTGGGAGCTCTGCTTGTCACCTGTCAGAGAGGAGGAGGAGAGAGGCAGCAAGCCAATGGCGTGATAGACGAGAAGAGAGAAGGTGGAGGGCTGAATGGAGAAGGAGGGAAGGAAAGCAGACAGTACACAATAGACAGTGTGGGACAGTGAAGGAATGTGTGTGATAAAGACAATGGAAGATGAATCAAAGTTTAAACAAAAACACAAGTGATACGACAAACAAAAAACACAATTCCTCCATAAACCAAGTTCTTAAAAACCCATTGAAAGACTGGCCTGAAATCAAAACCTGATTAATGTCATCTGAGCCATCACACGGCAAGAAAAAGCTGTCTTTAATCTGCAGCAACTCTCAGGAAATTCCAGTGAATTTATTGCCCTTTCAATCCCCACATGCTACACGTACACACACAAAGCCCATAAGCCAATTAAAGAGAGCCGGTGTGTGGTGTGGCTGAATGAGGTGGCAGGTCCAGTGTTTATATCTCATTAAGCTGTGCAAGGCCATGCCAGGCCATGCTGTACCATACCCTGCTGCACCGACCCATCTCTGAGCAGCACCGAGCCCCCTCATTAGCCTCCTTTCTGCAACTTTCAGCAGCATGCTTGTGTTGAAATATGAACGTGTTACGATGCTTTTAAAAAGGAAGCTTTACAATTTTTAATAGCTGCAAATGATTATTTATATTAAAAGACCTCATAAAGTCGCAGACTGAAGTTTGTGTGCGCAGTGTTTCTCGCACAGACTTCTACACCAGGGTGGTCTGTGTCAACCGTTCTCCCTGCAGACATGTTTGCTCCATCTATCCATCAATTTATCTGTTTATTTATCCTTTTTGTTTGCCACCATCCCCTTATTTTGGAAAATAAGGAGAGTCTAATTATACTCCCCCCCCTCCTCCTTCTCCTCATCCATCTATCAATTTTGTTCTTCTACAGCCAGATCAAAACTTTTCCTCCTTTTTGTTTTCTCTCTTCTCACCCTCCTCCTTCCCCACAGCACAATTTTCTTCAAATCTCTCTGGTTGCTTCTGTCGTCTGCCTTCTTGCTGTATGTGTATGTGAGCGTGTGTGAACGCACAAACACACACATTAGTGTTGGTCTCTGCTGCCTGACTGCAATTCATCATCATTTTATCTCCCTTAATTGGATGCCATCAGGACCCCTGAAACTTCACATCTCCTCTTTAACAAACAGCTGCTCTCTGCACACACAGAGGAATACACACAGAAACACACCCAATACCCAAACTAGATTTTCTCTCACTGCCCCTATGTATGCCTTTTTTTTCCTTCACCAGTGAAGGGTTGGGGAGGGAGAAAAAAAAGGGTGATGGAGTAGCTGACTGGTTTATCAGACAGAAGGTAATGGTGTTTGGCTCGTGCTGATATTATCTGTCCTCTCATTCCTGCCCTCCAGGGAGAAACAAGAAAGAAGGTTAAAGAGGGAGAGAGGGTAGGAAAGTGAAGACTTACAAATGAACAAAAAGCTAACGACACTGAGAAACAAAAGGAAAAGTCTGCAACAGTTCGGGTCGCTTCTTCTGGCCTCTGTGTTGAAGCCGTCTTCAGCTGTTTCTGTCAGCCCCAGTGACCCAAGAATGTTGTCATTTATGCACAAAAGCACGGTGTGTGGACAAGTGTTTGTTTGGCTCCTGTGACCCTTTTTGGCAGTCTAAGAACTTGCCAGCCCACAGCTCAGCATCCTATTGGCCCTTTCACCTCAACTGTGGCCTCTGAATGGACAACACACACCAGGAAGCTGCCTAGCACGGGTCAGAAAAGCGGACGGCTCTAGTGTAGATACCAGCTTGTTGTTTTGGTAGCTGTTGACCAGACTTACTTCTACCATAAGGCCCGACTGAAGGCAATGTCAGTGGGATTTTTTGACACAAATATTTATAAAGGGAACACTTCTTTCTCCTACTTACAAACTGATCAGTGCTATTGAATTTACTTATGAACCTAGGATAAAATATTTCATTCACTTTAACAGCTTTCAAACAAAATCTTGGAATTATGTTTAGCTTGGAGTCCAGCTTTACAAGTGCAAACTGTGTTATGAATTATTTATTTCACAGTACAAACTTAAATAAAATTTAACACAGCAAAATTTAGAGCTCTGAGCAGTTTTTTAAAATCCTTTTCCAAAACCTATGAATCTTCAAAGTGTTAACATAAAGTGACCTACTTGTTTCATGTCTCAGCTTGCAAAAGCAAACTCTTTTTTTAATCCCATTTCATTTTGTTCTATGATCCACCTGCTCTTTTCCCTTTGGGATCAGTTGGTATGAACAGACACTTGATATTAAAAAAACCCAAGTTCTCCCATGAGCACATAAGGATAGTCAATACCAGACAAAAGCATTGTGGAACTTAGGTTACAATATCATATATCATGTGAGCCACATATACAGTGGGTTATTGACAGCCTCCAGTCAGAGGATACTATATAAGCATATTAGGTTATCACAGTCAAAGTAAAGTATGGGAAACTAGGGTTTAAACATGATCTGAGTGTGGACGTTGTAAATATCCCCTGGATAAGTTATCTTCTTCAGGATGGTGTGATGTTATTGTACAAAAGAAAAGAGTTGTAGCTTCAGGAGAGACTTTTAAGCTCTCATCTTCACCCCCTTCCTTCTGTTCTTTTTAAAACCTCTCCCTCTCATTATTCTCAAGTCATGCAACCTGAAATTTTCTATTATGTGCCAATTTCCCTAGTCCATCTTACTCCCTCTCATCTTCTATTTTTTTGCCACTTCCATAGGCTTTATGACTCAGTATCTACCATTTCCTCAAATTCTTAACATTTATTCTTTGTTTTTCCATTCACCTTGTTTTTGTCCTCTCTTAATCCCCACTGCTTTTCTACTCAAAAGCAAAAATAAACCATAGATTAGCAACCTATTGCCCCCCATTAAGTAATATTCTTGCATTGGTCCAAGCCACAGATGTATCATAGGATACACAGCCTCAGGTATGTTGGGGGATGCACATGCCTACAGACACGGATTAACCCTTTTCCTCATAGCCGTGTGTACAATTCAGTGCAGTAGTGTGTACACAGGATATATTTCTACTGTAATCACACATGATTCATAGAGTTGGAGCTGAACACTGTCAAAATATAAACAATTACAGAGCAACTGGTGTGAAAAAAAATGAAATATCGCTCTGGTCTATAAATGGATAAACTAATATTTAACACCCTTTCCTCTAAAATTTGACTCCTGTGCTAAAATAAGAATCTCATCCTGATAATTTATGATGCATAATAAATACATAATCTCAAACCTGCATAAATTAGGTCACAATGGCATCTTTGTGCAGTTGCAACCCTTTTCTTCTCTGGAATCTCAATATAATTGTATAAAGACTGTTTGTGCTACATCAGTATCTGATGCTGCAGTCAAGTTGCCTCTGCACATGCTAACAAGGACTAAGCGTCGACATCCCTGGGGTAATTATTGCTAGCATGTCTGCTGTGTGGACATCAAATGGAGATATTCAGCTTTTGGCTGGAGCGAGACTTTGCTGCTGATTAACTCTGGCCTTGCAGCTACAATAAACAGTCAATAAACAGACATCTTGCTGCAGACACAAACCTATTGCTTGATTATTACTGCTGCCTGCTGTGCGCAAACACCTGTAGACTCCCTGTCAATGTAGACAGAATATTGACAGCGTGGCTACATATCACAATACACAGATAAACAAAGACTATTGCTTGGCTCATCTGAATATATGTATCCAAACCCAGAAATATTTATGACTTTTATGATGAAGTTGAAGCAAATCAACAAAAGTCTACTAACCAAATACTACTTTAAACACCAGCTCTTTTCTAATCTTATGTCTAAAAAACAAACAGATTAGAGGAAGCAAGTAGCAGATTTGAACTTACAAGAAGCCTGAAAGATGATGTGACAAAAGTAAAAAAAAAACACCAGTGACTGAAAAGTATGACAGACGAAGGGAGGAAGTCATAGACATAAAAAGATGAACTAACTCTACAGGCAGATGGAGTGAAAAAGATGGAGAGGAATAGAGCTGAGGTGTAAACATGATCAATCCGCTCCAAACTAGGTTCAGAGAGAGACTTCCTCTTCACATTTTCAGCCTCAGTGAAGCACAACGCAAGCTACCTCTTATCTGTCATGCTAGTTTGAAAACACAAGCACACACACACACACACACACACACACACACACACACACACACACACACACACACACACACACACACACACACACGGCCAAACAGACATGCACAAGTACCTCTGCAAACTTACAGACACACAAAACACACTGACATACAGGATAGGAGTTCTGATTAAAAACTTCTTAGGCCAAAATAAAATCTTGAGAACACTTTAATCCAGCTTACACTCATCCCTGCAAGCCAAAGCCACGAGTGCATTAGATATTACTGTGTATGATCCTCTCAAAATCAGGCCTAATCAATAATTTAAATTGTGTTTTACAAAATACTTGACCACCGCTTTTGGTTCAGATTACTACACAGACTAAAAAAAAGCTCAAATATATATTTAAACATCTTCATTCAAATCTTAATGCTCACCAACAACATTTATTTGCCAACTAATGATTCACTGCAACATATCAGCACTGGGTCATTTATCTAGACTGTCACCAGGCCAGTGTGCAAGAAGTGTTTAGTGATCCATCATGAAGGTGAGCATATTTATGTCCAGAATGATCATTAGCTGTAGGAGGCTATTATTTAACCCTGACCAAGTCAATGCCTTCACTGGAATTATGATTTAGTTACTTGGTTGTATCGATTGGGTCAAAAGGAACAATACAGTTTTGATTCTATATAAAATGCACAAGAACATTGATACTCTACTGTATTACAGAGAGGATAAGTTGAAGTTTGTAAACGCACAAAACAAAATGCATTCTTTTTTTCTCCCCCAAATGCAAACTGTTATAATCATTTTTTCTAATATTGACATAAAAACATGCCACTACTACCACATGCCCTCTCCTCCAACAATAGCAGTGCTTAAACGGCATCACATCCTGGTTTTCCACTCTCTCTCACTCACCGATGTTTTCTGGCACTGGATGGACGAGCTGTTGAAGCGCAGCGCGGGAACGCTGTGGGCCTCCCCGTGGATGTGGAACACGCACTCGTAGTTCCTCTGACCAGACTGGGGCTGCGGCAGGTTTCTGGCAGCTAAGGTGATGGGCTTGGTCACGCCGACTGGGATGTAAATCTGAGTTGAAGGCAGAATCTGGGGGCAATCCTGAGATTTTAGGAAAAGAAAAACAAACAAACATTTAACTTTTATCCCTAAAAGGAGATTGTTATAGTTGCTCAACAGAATAAGAAAAGCAAGCAAGCAGGGAAAAAACTGTAGTAGGAGAATAGAAAGGATGATGAAATAAATGTTGCTAGCTGCTGAGAAGTGTGAGGGCTTTAGATTGCATATTATAATTGACTTTAAAGCAGCGCTCTCCAGTCTAAACAGCTGCACTGTGATGCATTTTCTACTTTGGTTACAGGCTTTTGAAACACTCCCACCACTTTGAAAGTATGCACATTTAAACAAAAAAGTTTTATTTTTACATGGTTTATAGGAATATGCTTAAAAACTACTCAGATCACTACAATGCTACAGTGTGGAGGCAGAAAGAACAAACTATAATGTGACACATTCATGCATGGAATCAAATAATGAGTTTGTTGCATGTTTACGTGTGAATATGCGTGCAGATTTGTGATACCGGCCAGATCTGAGAGTCTTGTTTAGATCATCTGGAAACAACTCATCCGCTGATGGACACAACCCTGGAGGGTGTGTGTCCTTGCACAGATGTGTTTATGGCAAACGGCGTTCTAAATGTGCTGCTAGATTAATTAAATATGTTTGTATCTGGTTAGTGGGCATGAACAAGATACGGCAGTCTGTTCAGTTCATAAACTTTCCGAGATGTGCATTTGTGCATGTGCTGGAAGAAATGAAGTCATTACGATGTTCGTGTCGTAATTTGGCAGTGAGAAGCAAACCTTGTCAACAGAGACTGGGAGAAGAAACAAAAGAGGGGTGTGGGTGACAGATCTTCAACAACATGAGCTTGGGTTTGGGTGGAACTAAGCTATCCTGTAATATACTGCAGAATCACTGCTAACAAATCATATAGTTTACAACCAGGAGACAAGTGAGTCATATAATAGAAGACATGAGCAGGGAGAAAATGCACACAGAGCTTATTACATAGGGCAAAAGGCCTTGAAACAATGCATTAAGATCCTCATAGATCTTTTGCTTAAAATACTGCTGTATCTATTTTAGCAAGGTTCTTGACATTCACTCTAACAAATACCAGCTCAAAATGTAGCAAGAATACACCACATTCTGTAAGTTTAGATTATATTCTTGTTACCTTTTTTGCTGCACATGTGTCATCTCACACTTTTCCTTCCCCTCACTGTTGCTGCTCTTTTCTTTAAAAACAAACATCTGGCTCCTTGTCAGTACTTTCTTCCGCCCCCCCCCCCCCCCTCCACCTTTAGCTGTTGTACATTAGAAGCTACAGTTTGTCCCCAGGGCCTGAACACAATACCGGAGTTTGTTCATTAGCTTGCTTAGCCCTGGCTTTATGTGTCTGATCACACGCAAACAAAGCACAACACATAATGAGAGGGGGGGAATACTACAGGACGAAGAAGCAGGATACAGAGGACCTGACGTATAATCAACTAGGAGGGAGGCGGGTAAGTGGAGGGAGGGTGCGGAGGCAAAATGGATGGTTAAGAAGGAAGGAGAAAGGTAGGAAGTGAACGGGGTAGGAAAGGGTGAAATTAACAGTATAGGAATGGAAAGAAAGGACGAAGGAAAAAGAAAGTGGTTTAATTGAGAGCAAAGGAGAGCTACTGATGCAAGAATGAGAAAAGAGAAATGAAAAAAGTGAAAAAAGGTAATTAAAAAGACATAAGAAAATAAAGTTTAGAAATGTTAGAAGGTAAAGAAGAATATCTGTATCATTCTGCATCTTTTCAATCTATTTATCCATCAATTCATCTTCAGCCACATCATGTACCGAGACCCCGACAATGTCCTACTTAATTAACTGCCTGGAGTCCCAGACAGCTCCAGAAAATTGATGGAGGGGGCCAGCAGAGGAGAGAGAGGCGCGAGAGGAAGAGAGAGAGAAAACAGAGATTGATTTGCACATGTGGCTTTTGAAGTCCTGACTTGGAAACGTACTGTACGCCTGTGTCAAAAGCAGTGGGTTTGCGTCACCCCAGGTGCCATGAGATATAGAAAAAAAGGTTAGAGCATCCTGCTGCTTCCTTGTGAAAGCCAGTGAATAAAAAGCTAGCATAGCCTGTAGCATAATCTGCAGCTAAGCAATGTTTTATTCATCTGTCTATTGACTTTGTGTCAACTCCCTCGTCTGCTTGTCGTTTTATTCTCCCAGTCCAATTTCCTTTTTGTATCCTTTTACTTTACACACATCCAAGCACTGCAGAATATACCTCTTTAACAGATCAAATAAAATTTAGTTAAATACAAAGAATGTAAAATGAACTTTTAAAGCAGTTAGGAAATGGCTGCTACTGTCGAGGCAAAAAAAAGATAAGGGAGACAGGAAGACTCAGCTTATTGTTTAACAATTTATTACAGAAGAAATGTCAAGCAGAACATCACAAGTATGAGACAGACTCAAGTGATTGAATCTGTCAAACCTTAGATTGTCAGAGAAGGATCATTTGAACAAAGCTTATCAGTAAGACATAACGCTACTGTCTTGTCATCACATAGAGGGTAACATGATCTAACATTGAACTATGAACAGATATGCAATAAACAGGACAACACTCAATGAGGTCGTCTCAAAGAGCCGTTCAGTATCTTATCTGCAATTTTTTCTTTACAACTCCACCACTCTCCATAATATTCTAAATGTTTGCTCTTCATAGAAAATAGTTGGCAGTCTCTTTTGCTGTAATGAAAGCCACTAGAAAGTGAAACAATAAATAGTTTAATTTACACAAAATGTTTTGCAGGAATCAATAAATTCAACTTCAAAGGCGCTTGTTTCTTCAAACGTCTGAGACGGAGTGAAATGAAATGAAGATAGAACAGAGGACAAAGGGAGGAGACTAAGCCAGAGGAATAAACGGGAGTATTTTGCAGAAACAACTTCATCATTATTTGTGACGCGTGCCAAAACAGCTCAAACCTGACATTAGGTGCAACAAAGTACAGAATACACTGAAACAGTATTCCAATGAGAGGTTTGGTTTGAAGCTGAATGAGATTTATTTTATATAAATTTTGGTTCCTTCCTTCTCAGCTTTCTGTTTATCTGTGAAGACAGATGCTGTGGTTTTCTCTGCCAGATGTGGCACAGCATCTGGCTGTTCAGGATGACCAACAGACAGGAAGCGAGGGTGTTTTGTGTATGTGTGTGTGTGTGTGTGTGTGTGTGTGCTTTCAGGAGAAGACTGAAACATATTACTAAAAGGGTTTCTGTGTGATAAATACACTTGGAGCTCTTGGAGGTATAATATTTGGTCAAATATCTCATGGCCAATCAAAATAGACCAAACCACAATGTAAGCTTTTCTTGACAAACAAAATCTCTAGATGGTGTGTTTACACAGCAGCTCACTTCATACAAATCACTTTATCTTCATACTTTATGGTGACATATAAGAAGTGCTAAGATTATTATTAACTAAAAAATTTGTACTTATTTTGACCAGATTAAGCTTCAAGTGTAAGCAAGTTTACCTTTGTTTGCGTATGTGAACAACTCTATGTTCTAAAGTGTGTGTAAGAAAGTGTGTGTGTGTTTGTAATGGTTGATATCCAATTAGCCAGTGGGCTCTATCCTTTGTATTTGTTTTCTCTTAAAAGCTGTGGTTAACGTCTCTAAGGCTGGTGCCCTGTAATGGCACAATGTGTCCTGTGTGGATGTATCTGTGTGTGTTTATATATTAAATATATTGATTATCCAGACTCTAATTTTCATTCTACTAATGTTGAGTCTTTTGTTTACTTTAAAATATCTGCAAATGTACAGTTAGTACAGTAAGCTTCAGTGGACTAAAACTTCCCAACATCTCACATTGCAGCCCTAAATATTAAATTTGATTAAAAACTGTGGGTTTTTCTAAAGAATATCAGTTGTCACTTCAGTCAGACTTGTTCCAATGAATACATTTATTACTTGAATTTCAATGGGCTTACATATTTAACCTCACCTCTTCTACTGAAGAAAATGAAATTGTACAAAAAAGAAATTTAATAAACCAAGATTGGACAGTGACAGAAGATAATATATACTTGCAGGTGGGAAAAAACACCTTTTAGCATTCACCAAAAGCAGATAATGAGACAGTCAGCAAGGAAATGTGTGTGTGTGTATGTCTATGCAGATATGTAAAAGGTGAGAGATTAAAATCAGACATAAATTGGGCTGGGTGGGGGATATAAAGATAGGGTTAGGAGGATAAAGGCAAATGCAAGTGCACGATCTAAATAAATATAAAAATAAACAAATAAATGTATTAAAGAACCCAAAGTGTTCAGAAAACTTCAGCATAATCTGACAAGATTTAAATTAATAAAGCACCAAAAACACTAACACTACGCATTTGTAATGAGACGAATGTCTGGGCTGTTTTTTTTTTAAACTACCCCCTCATCTTTCTGATTTGCTCCCCCCCTCCCCAATCCATCCATAATTAATTAGCCGCTTCTGTGATGTGTAGACTATAGATCAGGGACGAGAAAAAATAACACACTAAATAATGAAGTAAAGCGATATGGCGAGCCCGGGGGAGAGATGAGATGGCATGGATGGTCACAGAGGAGCAGGGGAGTGAAGGGGGTGGGGGGCACATTGGTACAAATAAGAACAGAGAGAGAGAGAGAGAGAGAGAGAGAGAGAGAGAGAGAGAGAGAGAGAGC
>JAUBOC010000138.1:17842020-17856373 GCA_032275365.1 Anablepsoides cearensis | reverse complement strand
TGTGTGTGTGTGTGTGTGTGTGTGTGTGTGTGTGTGTGTGTGTGTGTGTGTGTGTGTGTGTGTGTGTGTGGGTTCTGCTCAGTGTCTTGAGTACCAGCCATGGTAAACACAGCGCGCCAGAACGTCATGGTTCAGGACCTTCACACCTCTGTCACAAATAACCCAGTCAGCTATGGATTGTGTGCGTCTGTGTATGAGTGAAGCGTAACAGTGACCGTGTGTTTCTGACTGTTTTGAGGTAGGTTATATGCTGGAGTGTATTCACTTGCTTTAGAGTGTGAGGGGAAGACAGTGTTTGAGGAAAAGGTGCTGGAGTTTATTGCAATGTTGAGTTCGGACCATGCTCTACATTGGATCTCTCCTGTTAATGTAAAGTCAGGGGACAGAGTGTGAATGTGTCTGCTGATACAAATGCAGAAATGCTTGAAGCTTGACAGTCTTTTCAGAAATGTGGCCTCTAGTCAATAAGCACGTGTGTTAAAAGAAAGGAAATGGTTCTTTCTAATTACACAGGCACTGATGTGATTAACTAATCATTACTTTTATGGATGGGTTTAGGATCAGCAAGTAAACCTCATAGGATGGTGTGACAAACATTTCTTAACAAAAATTAGAAAAGCTCATGAACCCATTTTTGTTTTTGCCTTTTGCTCAAATTAGCCATGCAACAAAAACAGTGAGCTTTTTTTTTAAACTCTTTTGTACTAATTTATAACATGGGGTTGTATTTCCAACCATTTTCCCAGGCTTTAAACTTTGATAATCTAAGGGTTGGTTTATGCTTGAACATATCGTAGTGGTCAGATCTCTCCCACAGAGTCTGGTACAACATCTACTGAACACAAAAAGTGTGAGAAACTGAAGGGCGTCAAAGGAAAAAGAACTTAACATGTTCAGTGCTACGATTTAAGAACAATACCATGTAAAAAAAAAAAACCCAAACATTAAAAAGGTAACTAAAAACAGCAAAACTGTGCACTCTTAAAATACAGATACTTTAACTGAGAACAGCTGCGTTAAAAATAAACAGTTAATATTTCAACGGTTTACAGGGTCATCCTGTAGCTGATTTCATTGCTCAATTTAATGATGCTAAACAAGATTCTCTTGAAATACAAAGAAAACAAAACGTGAGAAGATTTAAAATGAGAAAATACCAGAACTGCTAGTTTTCGAGTTACTCTGATGAGACCCGGATGTGTCTCATGGAAAATGGACATGTCGAAATTAAAAGACAAAAACAATAGCAATATATTTACTATGAGTGGAAGATAGTGGCTACTGTATAACAGCATGAACTCACTGATATAAGCACTATGAAAGAGGAGCTTTACTGAAGTTGGAGAGAAAACATGTAGGAGTGTAAAAAAGACAAAGTCACCACAAATCTGGACTCAAAATAGAATCAAACAATACCAGGACTGTAAACCCATCTGTTCCATGTAAAGTTAAAAACTGAATAAAAGAATAAAGGTGGTGTGTGTGTGTGTGTGGGGGGGGGGGAGAGAGACAAATCTCAATCAAGTAAACCGGTGCTTTGCAGCAAAACAAACACGTAAGCACATCTTAACATAGCTGAGCCCAGCCAGCCTGAACCTCACCTGGCACTCATCAAGGCTTTGACTCAGAATATGACCGAGACAAAACTGTTTCTCTCCTGGGTCGCAAAATGTGTGTGTGTGTGTGTGTGTGTGTGTGTGTGTTTGTGTTTGGGGATTGTTTGGCAGAGATAGCAATAAAGTTTATCAAATTGATCAAGTTTAACAAACAAAAGAAAGAAGGCACAGTAGGAAAGGTAAAAAGTTCCTCAAATGAGATGAGAACTAAATCAGCGAGGGAAAAAATATCCTCCAATCTTTTGCTTTAGACAGTGATTTTGTTTTTATAAGAAAGTTACACCAACTTCTCTCCTGCAATTTTCCGCCTGGTCGCTCCTTATTTCAAGAGTTTGTTTGTTGTGCCATTGGAGGTATTGGTAATTCATGCATATTTGATTTGCAAAATGTCACTCATTATACTTATTTTCTCCCTGCTTACCCTGTCGATCCATTTATTTCTGTATATTTCATCTTTGTTTTGACAAAGCCTGTTCACACACACACACACAAAAGTGAACATTTGTTTTTGTTTTTTGGTTTGCTTGATGCAGGTCGCGGAGGGGAAACTCAACAACACACAAATAATACGAATGACAGAATAAGGAAACAAAGATAGAATTGGGGTTACAGAACAAAAATGGTTGGATTAAACTGTGAAAGCTACCCTTATGTTTAGACTATTTACAATAACAATGTATGATCTGTTACTGAGCTATGATACTTGGAAACAAATAAGACAAAAAAAAACTTAATTGTTGGTATTAACAGTAGAAACTACACACATTTGTTATTTATCTGTTGGCTCTGTTCTTTCGACCAGCTGCTCCTATCTTTCATTTAACTCCACTGTCTAGACAATCCTACACAAGTCAGATCATAAGAGTCAGGAGGGAGGAACATTCACCTTGCAACCCTCGGTGAACACTATCTGGCCTTTGATCACTGTCTGAGGATGAGTCTTATCCAATCCAATCTACTGTGTTCATCTGCAGGCGAGAGCGGTAAAGGTCTGAGTGAAATGTCTGCTATCAGGAGAGCTGATTTCACTCCTATGCTAAACACTGCTATCTGTATTCATGATAAAGCTGGAGAGTTGCAAAAATATATATATATATTTATATATTCTGAGGGCTAAATTAAATGTGTAGACATATGTGAACACAAATACACTTCTATTTCCACTTCCCAGGCAGCTATAGGGGGAAAAAAAGACGAGGTGCTTTGAAACAAAAGCACATCCCTGTTCCCTTTTGTCCTTTCTCTAATGACATGCATTTCAAAACAGGGTGTGAAAGGTG
This sequence comes from Anablepsoides cearensis, assembly GCA_032275365.1. Taxonomy (NCBI): domain Eukaryota; kingdom Metazoa; phylum Chordata; class Actinopteri; order Cyprinodontiformes; family Rivulidae; genus Anablepsoides; species Anablepsoides cearensis. The sequence continues at coordinate 17,853,477 of JAUBOC010000138.1, read as the reverse complement.
AAAAAGCAGATGAGGGATGAGAAAAAGATGAGGTGGCTGAGCATCAAAGCGGTGAAGGATGAGGTGGGGGAGAGATGGGCCCTGCCCTGGAGGAGGAGGATAAGCCTGGCCTTCAGGAACAACAGGACTTGTTGGGGCACTGAGAGCGCAACTAATGGAAATGGCAGCTAAGAGAATGATGATAAATGGCTCTGTGCATGGATGTGTGCACGTCACTGTAGGACTGTTTACACTTCTGTGCATGGAAGACACAACGAATGTGTGTTCATGGAGTGTGTTGTGTGCGTGACAGTGCAGATGATGGATTCTCTAGTGGAGCATGTGGTTGGTGGTTTCTTGGGCAGACAAGGTGACAGGAGAGGTCTCTGTGTCCACATGCCTCTGTCAGCCAGACTGCTCCTCCTGCTGCTTCCTTCACTCCAACACATCCCTACTCTCTTCATTTCCCTTTCTATCCATTCGTCTCATTCTTTTTAACATACTGACTGTGTTCTCACAGAACATGTTTCAAATAAACTCATAGAAATGACATTAACTTTTGCAACATTAAAAGCTAAATAGTAATACTGATTTTATTCTGGTAAAAGCAGTTAAATGTCAAAAAACATAAAAGACCCCCAAAGAAAGTTCTTTTTTATTCTTGACTTAATCTAAGGTTGATTTTTTTAATTTCATTTTATGCCAGGCTCAAATTGAATGACTGCCCTCTTAAATAACATCAATCACTTTACTGCCAGAATGCTTAATTCAAACAATATTTTATGAAATTCTTTGGTCGGGGGACGGATTTCCTGCTTGAGAGTGAGGCAGCCTGTCTTCGCAATATATTTCTTAAAATTGAGAAGGTTGTGATCCTTAATCCAGTGTTGGTTCTTTCTATTGCTTTCAACCAATAGATAGAACCAAAGTCACTGTTTTAACCAATCAGAGCAGAGCAGGTCCTGCTGTTTGATTCACACTAAACAGAGATAAACTGTAGGTACTTTAATCAACATTTCTCTGACTTTTTTTCCAAAGAGAACACATCGACTCACTACCAGAACTGTCCACCCACTATGAAAGGGAAATCATGCAATAAATTATTAAACATCTAAGTATTAAATGTATGTGTTCACACATGAGCAGTTCACTGCAGCCGGAGAGATACCTGAACTGAACAACAATGATTTCATTTCTATCACCACCACAAGAAAGTTTCAGACTGAAAATGTCCTATAACAGTTCACTCTGCATTGCATGGTTCTTTACATCAATTCCTATGTTTTTTTGCAAGCACAAATAGTGGCGGCAGCAGCTAGCTGTAACACCTCTGGTGCAGCTTGGGACATTTCCAAAAGAAATATCATATTTCTGTTTAAAGGTCTATAAAATTGTAAAAAAAAATCTAATTTTAACTGTTTCTACTAACTGAGGCCATTCAAAAAACTGCCAACAGCAGGTAAAATATTATTTGCTCATAGTCTTTCCATTAACAAATTGTCTGAGCTTTCCATTTAATGCCTCAAAGATCATCTGATATCACTCACTAATATTACGACTCAGTTCATATGTTTATTGCCATCCAGAACTTGTATATAAATATCTGCTCCCTTCAGGGTTTCCTGTTTATCCACGTGTTGCCCTTCTGGCCTCCCTTCGTTCAGAGTGTGCTGGCCAGTGCTCTCCACTTGCCTTGCAGATGGGTGCACTAATCCGTTAACTTTAGTTTTGTGAGCCGTGAAGGCTGGGCTCATGTCTTGCTTTGGACAGCCTAGCTTGCTATGGCTGCGGCACGCTTGTGTTTAGGATTCTGCACAGCTTTGTTAAGAGAGGAGATAAAGAGGAGAGTAGTAAGCTATAGGGTTGACCAATTAATAAAGGCCAGTGATTCGGGCCAGACAGCAAGGGCAGCTTTAATATGCATGCAGATAACATAGAGTCTGACCATAAACAGAGAGTGTGTGTGTTTGAGTGTGTATCCATGTGTGAGGTCTTGTTCAGATAAAACATGGGCATAACCGTCAGTCACTTGGGAGTGCAGTGAGTTACATCCACAAGTCTGTTGAGAAGATATCACATTTCTTGTAAATATGTATGTTTGTCTGTATGTATATAAAATATACAGGTCTGTGTAGGATGGGTGACTTAAAAAAAAAGATAAACACTGTAAAAACATTACATATGTCTGTGTCCAGCCGTGTGTATATTACACCATTTGACAAATGCTGCTTATGCTTTGCATGACGCCTGCTGTAGCTGCCACTTGGCACGATTAATATTAGCTTTTATGCTAATGCAGCATTTGGCTATGTAAGAACAAGGCAGTATTTCCATAGAAAGTCATTCATCCCAGCCTGTTTATGGCCTTATGGGCCACGACAGAATTATTGCTGCACAGTACACAAGCTGTTGTCACTGTGCCAAAAGCCACTAATACACATACCAACAGCAGACACACAGCAAGATGATGGGAGGAGAGCCTGAGGGGAAAGCCACAGAGGGTGTAGGGGTATTGTGTGCAGTTGAAACAATCCTTTTCTAAATGCTGCTATATGTGTGCGCATATGGTGAAAACTAAACTGAATGCATGTGGTAGCATTATTTTTCATGTTAGTTAATGGCATAAAACATTTGGTGAAATGTGGTACAAATTTAAAAAGGGGAAATACTGACAAAAACACCACAGGAAGTCTTACCTCTGAATTGTTGACGCGACCTTCCTGGAAAGAGCAGTCATTGGCATTTTGAGTGCACATGTGGCGGTACTTGCACCAGTGACACGGGAAGGTGCCATTCACACAGGAAAGGCAGCTGAAGCAGGGGTGAGAAGAGAGAATGCCGAAAGTTAGAAACATTGTTTGCTTTGTGACATCTCAGAGCTGTGCAAAACTGTTAAACCATCACTTATTTCATCATTTTACATCCAAAGACCCAGACTTTATCATCTCTAAAAGTGCTCCTCATAGTTTTCCAAAGTTTCTGAAGCTAGCTCACAGTTTTTATTTTGACTTTGGCTGCTTCTTTAATACTCATTTTTAGTCCAGTTGTTGTACCTGACCATAACAATATAATGTACAGTGTGTGAATGAAAAATGAAAAACCAGGAAATTGTGAAGGACAAAGTACTACCTACAGAAGTAGAACAGGATCTGAAAGTATTTTTGGGGGAATCGAGTTAAAATAAAATAAATTAAAATATGTAAAAACAGGAACAAAGACCTGATGTAGAACCTGAGAGATGCATTCTTCAGTTCATCATATTTTGTTGAAGTATCAAAGCTATTTGTTAATGTACTATTTTATGTGATATATTTGGTATTTTTAATAGTTTCAGCTAAATAAATAGAAACAAATTGTGTTTTTCTTAAAGGCTACTGGTAACAAATTGCCTAAAAATCCAATTAAAAAAATAGATCTTTGCTAAATTCAGTATCAACACTAATGTATACAACAATAATAGTGTATACATTAAAACAATGTTTTAATACCTTCCCAAATGTCTTCTTCCAGTCTGTTGTCAAACCTGAACTTTTTTCTCCCTCTCACCTTTCATTCCCCTCCATCTTCCATCCTTTAAACTGTCTTAACCTCTTTCTTTCCCTTACATCCCTCATTCATCATCACTCTCAACTTACCTAAACTCCTGATTGCTTGCTCCTTCTGTATGCTCCATAATCTCCCTAAGCACTGCCCAACTATCTGCCTACCACTTTCTTTACCTTCTTCATTACGCTCTCTCCATTCACTGTTGTAAACCTTGCTTTACGTTTCTCCATCTCTCCCTCTTTTTATTTCCATCCCTTTCATTTGTGTGTCCCCGTTCTTTCACTAAAGCTCTCTTTCATCCACTAGGCTAAGAGCCCTCCACCATTTTAAAATCACCTGCTTTTGGCAAAGGCAAGGTGCCGATAGACCGGCTGAAAGAGAAAGGAGAGAGGCAGGGAGGGAGGGAGAGATCAAAGGCAGGTGGATTTTCCTGACAGAGGAGTAGATGCCAGGTATCGTGAGAGAGACGGGAGGGGAAGAGAGGTGGGTGTCTCTTGGGAGGGGGATGAAACATTAGGCTAAATGTCTGGAGGTGATTATGAATCTATATGTGTGTATTTATATTTGAAGGAACCCGTGTAGGAGAGCCAGACAGGTTTAAGTGTGCCGTTTATCAACAAGACTTCTGCTTGTTGGCTCCCTTTGAGCTCTAGAGAAACAGTTCCTCATTTAGAACGGGATTATCTAATAAAGCCATTACATTAAAAAAAAAAGTGAAACATTTTATCTTATTTCAATGCTCACTAAATAACTGTTCACGCAGTTCATTTTCAGAATTTCATCTTGGTGCCTTATTTAGCTGGGGATTTGCATCAGCACAATAAAGCAGCACATTTAATAAAGTCAATGTAAGGAAGTCAAAAGGTTGATTTGCATTCAAGTGTATTCAATGAGTGGAAATGTGAGCACACTGTTGGAGCAGGAATAAGCACACCACTGACGAGCTCTAAAGTGTGTTTTAACCCCGTGTAAAATTTGCCAGCTTCCCTTCCCCTTATCTGCATGGGAAAACGAGGGTTTTAACTCTTCAGCTTCGAGATGGAGCCCATATATGAATCCATCAAACCCTGACGTGGATTCATTTGGATCAATTAGGGCGGCTCGTTTGTTAGGTGCACACTTTAAGCGATCATTTCCAGCTCAGACCCCCTCCTTTTTGAGCGAGATCAGAGGCTGGAGCTTAATTCAATCCCACTGCCGCTTTAATTGACCAATTTAGCATTGTGCTGACAGAAGCTGTCCATTTAGAATAAAAGATGTGCAGCTAAGGAAATAACAGGCCTCTTAATACCACACAAGAGCAAAGCGGGGATTTGTCAATGTTGCCAACAAATGGAAAGAAAGCGATTAGGCTACGCTAGGTTAGCATACAGTGCTCAGACTCAAAGAGCAGAACTGGGATTTTAGTTCAATGTTCTGCCCCAAAGGACCTGATGAGAAAGAGAGAAAGGGCCGTCAATACAGAACAAAAGAGCAGCTGACATTAGCGATGCAAAACAAATGAACAGAGCCCAAGTTAGCCTCATTATGGTGCTTGTTAGCGGTTGTTCGCATGGTAACAGCCACAATTTTGAATGTCAAAGAGTTTTGCTTTTTTCTGTGCAGGGTCCACCAGTGGATTAGTGTTCATCAAAATACACTCCAACACCAACTTAACACAGCAGGCAGCCTGGATCAAACAGCGAACGGCACAATGTATCGTTAGCAGCTCACATCAGTCATCACATTTGTCGCTAAGCTTGAATAATAACCATTTTTTAAATCTGACTTACATTTTTTTTTTTGTTCACGTCAAATCAAGCTTGTTAGTGTACGGGAACTTTGAAATAATGAGCAAAATACCAGCAGGTAACCTCTGCCTACGTTTTTTTTTCCACTTTCATGATTGAGGACTTTAAAATAAAAGAAGGTGCCATTATGCGTGCCACCCTAGGCTAGTGGCACCAGCCCCCTGCTGATTATTATTCGATTCCTTCAAGTAACCAAAGCCCCCTGTCATGAGCTACTACTGGATCTCAAAGTCTCTATTATACCCTGGGTGCGCCCTTGTCAGAAAAAGCCCACCCAGTGCCATTTCAGCAAGTTTGATCAAGGGTGGGCTCTATTACTTAGACCCCCTAGCTTCGCCTTATTGCTCCTTTCTATCCTTTGCTGTGCCTGCAGCCACTCAGTGGCTTTGAGCAGCTGTATGCCCACACTTCTAATGTTAATTTAATCCGTTCATATTCAGATGCTAATCAACACACGCTACCTTTGGAGCAGCAGTGTTTCTTCAAGACCAAACACAATAGACTCTGATTTCCACTTCCCCTCTCCTGCTTGGTCAGTTAGAGTGCTGAATACAATCTGTTCTCCCTGTGAGGTGTGTTTGACTTTTTATTGCACTTGGCAAAATTAGTTATTTATTGGCTACTTTTCATTTCAAACGAGAGGAGCTGAATCATTTAACACTCCTAAGAAATTGTCTATCATATCATTACTGGATCCCTTTAAAGTTTTAGGATTAGCAGAAAATAACCAACATATGAATTATTACTCATGCATAGTTCTGTTAATACATTTTTGAGTATAGATTTTAAAAGAAAAGCTGTCAATCTGTATGGAACAATCATTGCAACGTTCATTAAAATACTTTTCTGCTTCTCCAATAATGTTCTGAAAAAAAAACCTGCTCTTTAACATTCAGTACACATTTCCACCAATAACTGCTCCACAAGCACAAAATCATAAAAAAGACCCAATCAAGCCAAAATAACCTTAGCAAAAAATAAAAATAAGTCCTTCATATGACCTCATCCATACACTAAAATCCAAAATTATTTCCAGACGCTGTATCTTTATTGAACAGGGGGAATTAAAAAAAAACACATATGAAAATATTTAATTAAAGAGCAATCATGGCTGTGGGTGATTTTCTATTTCAATCTCGGCACCCCTTAAACTGAAACACTGGGAATTCTAATTAGATTAATATAACTATGCAAATTTATGGCATTTTTTAAAGGCAAGGGCCACAACGTAATCAGTTAAGTAAATACGCACGAGGGGCATGTGTTTTAGAGGACTGGGACTGGGTGCAAGGATGTGGAATAAATACCGACAAAACAATTGCGGCTCTATTTTTATTTTTCAAAAATACACAAGTGAGGAATACTGTCATACAGTACGGACTGCAGTACACAACTGAAAATGGGTTTTATTTATTTACAGGGTAAAAGCCTACAGTTTTTTTTCAGTCTAAATTATTTTCTCCGTCAAAAATGACCTAGCTTTCTAAAAAAAGAAAAGGAAAAGCAAAGCCTCTCATGTGGCTGTGCAGCTATTATGCCAACGACATTACCAGTCTGATCTCATCAGACGCCTCACACTGAGGCCTGGGAGCTACAGTGCGTACGCCGGACAGAGTACCAGCTCCAAATAAGGTTCTTATCTCAGTATCTTGCTTTGCCATCAGTCAATGGAGAAAATGCAACGTGCACGGTCTGTAACTTCATTAAACTTGTCCATTACATCACTTGGAGGATGTATTAGATCAGCAGGAGGAGTGGATCTCATCATCGTTCATTGGGGTAATATCTTCAATTGGGTGACTCTATTGCTGTCACTTCATACACTTTATTTTAATGGGGGATCCAGATTTACACTACTTTCAGAAAATATGCAAAACTTTTTTTTTTAAACAGCAAGAAATTTACCTTTACAGGGTTAACATTGGACGTGAGACCTACTCTAGAGGTAACACAAACGTCACGAGGTCCTCATGGGAGATAATTTAATAGTGATTTGACATTGTAAACCACCACACACTTAACCAGCTGAGCTAATCATCTTTGTTGTGGCAAGGGATTTGTATAGAAGAGCAGGGAAGTGGGGTGATTGGGTTAAAGGTCACAGTAACAGATTAGGTGTCTAAGACATTCAGGGCTTCAATGAGCACTAAGTGACACAGTGGGGAAAGGCGCGGCTGTGCATTTGTGTGTGTGTATGTGTGTGTGTGTCACTGCGTGTGTTTGTGAACAATCCTCGAAGGAGGCTCATCCTGCATCCAGAGGGAGGCCGGAATGAAGCCCCGGTGTACCCCAGGGGCCTCTGAGCCATCTGCTGCCCCAAGGCTAATACCCCAACAGACGTCTCTGCCCACCCTGGATCAACCATGGATTGGCAGGGGAGGAGGGGGGCTTCTCTGGAGTGGGGTCATGGAACTGGAAGATATTTTTACCCTAGTAAGGTGCATCAATTGTTTGTTGGAACTAAGCCATAGATGTGTTTTTATAGTAGTGTAAAATAAGGAAAGACCACTTTCCAGTTTCAAGGTCTTCATGGTTACTGCTACATGTTTCTACAATGCCCATCACATGATTTAAACTCCTTTAACATTTAGATTTATAATTAGATGGTGGAAATAGTGTGCTGTTCTCTCATCAAATGTAATGCAGAGTAGTTCTTACTTTCCTCCCAACAAAAAAGGGGATATGTTGGTTGGTTAAAAATTTTTCAGAAGCAAAAGGCACAGTTTGTCATGGTTTATGTATCAGAGAAGCAAAACCCATCAATTTTTATAGATAGATTTTGGAAATGAATGCTTGCAACAAGCTACAAGAATTGGCATTGTAGTATTGGTCTAATAAACACCCTGCTGTGGGTTTGGTATCCAGCCAATTAAAGTGAGGGTCCCTTTACCCTCTTGAGGGCTGAGGTCATCAGATCAGAATCTTCTAATAATTCCCTTCACACATTTTAAGTCTAGAGGTGATCACTCCTTCCAGGCCGTTGCTCCAAGGCTCTGGAATGATCTTCCCCTCTCAATACGTGGACTTGATTCTGTGGTTGCTTTTAAGAGCAACCTTAAAACTTTTCTTTTTAATAAAGCTTTTTAAAAATTCCGATGTGTCGTCATGTTTCTTAGCAATTGATTTACGATGTTGTTGATGTTTTATTTTTTTCTGTATAATTTTGCACCCTTTTAAAACACTTTGTGACCCAATATGTCTGTGAAAGGTGCTATATAAATAAACTTTTACTTAATTTACTTACTTACCTTTACCTAAACCTCAATGTACTGAATGAATCACACATTTACTATAAATTAAATGTTGTTTATTTTATGTTTTTGTTTACATCTTGATGGAAATCACTCTTTTAAAACGACCAGTCAATTTTCTGGTATTTTAACAAATGTAATTTTATTCTTAATGCTTGTGACCAAATTAATTGCTGACAGATTTATATTTAATGTCTTGGGTCCTTGAATTATTTGACTTTGATTTTAAACAGAGTGGCAGTCAACACAATAATTTGGTTTCTTTCAGTCGCTTAATATGTATCAGAATTAAATACATGCAAATGAACTACATTCATCATAATAGCAGTAAGCAATTTAATTTAAGAAGCAGTAATAACTGTGCATTTCTGTTTTTAAATAAAAACAATTAGATCATGCAAATATATTTTGAGATTTCCCTTTTATTACTGTAATAATATGGCAATTTGGCTGAAGGGTCTACTCTTATCATAACACAGAGTCTAATGCGTAGCAGCAGAGGGCACAGGGAGGGTTTAAATTATCTAACTTGCTAAAAAGACATGCAAGTTCGTTTTTACAAGATCTAAGTGTGACAACACTTGCCTTTTTGGCTTGAAAATGTGCCAGACTGCAAGTCAAGGTGCTCAAAAAGCCAAAGATATTTTTTATTTACAAAATGAGGTTAGAGTGTGTTAGGAGGAATTACAGCAGATTGTGTATTGAATACACTGAGGAAGAGTTTGAGCGTGTGTTGTGGCTTATGAGGAAAACAGTTGTGTTACCATCTTCTAACCAAAACGGTTCACATGTTTGGCACATTTGATTTTTCACTCCGACTGTAACACTAGCCTCTCGTGGAGGTCGGAAAAGGTGAAACAGATATGTGTGTGTGTTTTGTTGAACGTAACACAAGAAAACTCCTGGGGATATTGTACAAAGAGGGTTTTTCCTCAGAAGAGCAGGAGTGGGGGAAAAAAATCAAAATGAGATAATAAATGGATAAGAAAACAGCTTTCAAACAAACCTAAAAGTATAAAATGATTCTAACTTACGACTGGTGGACGCTGCAGTTGTAGAAGACAAAGTCGACACTGGCAAACTTCTTCCCCGTCTCCTTTGACTTGAGGTAGAGCTTCACCACCCGTTTGTCCCCTGCATCATAGAGAGCCATTAACACTTTTCTTCTTATATCTAATTTTCTGGAAAATAAACTTTGATCAGCAAACAGTGAGATAATTAGACCAGTGAATAACAGTGACTTTATGATGGTGTTCTGTGTGTTTTTAAACAACTTTATTACTGATGCTGGGCAGCTCTTTTCCTTTTCAAACGGTTTGATCTCAACTGATTACACACACACACACACACACACACACACACACACGCACACACACACGCACACAGTAACTTAGCAACACACTACTCGTGTCACACCCACAGTAGGGTGGCTTTAAAAATAGCAGCATAAATCAGTGTTTAGATGCCAGAGCTGATAAAAACTCATAATTGGGAATAATGGGCTCAGCTAACGAATCTTTGATTTGTCTTTTTGAAGAAACTTGGAGCATGCTGACATGTTTACAATGCTTTGAATGTAGATACCATGTTTTTTTTTTCAATTTTCTACTTTATGTGATGAAAGTGGGCATGAAACCAAAGCAGAACTCTGTAAAATAAATTGTACAGAACAATATATTGTAAACCACGTTAAAGTTACAACTTTAAGAAGAACAAACACACTAAATGCAATAAAGCAAAACAAAAGTGACAATAGCGCACAGCACATGATAATGGGGATTCAAACACAGTTCCTGTTTTCAGAAGATGAATCTGCAATGATGTGTGGGCCTTTGAGGGGAAATGAGCAGCTTTTATTTGTGCTGACAAGGAACTCTGAATATAGAAACACAAATCAAATTAGCTGTAACATTAAAATTCTGTTCGGGTGAATGCATGGCTCTTGACTTTTCACGCAGCAATCAAGTCCCCCAGGAGGAGACATCAGTCTGTGGGTGTTAGTGTACAGCAGATGACAATGATGATAGGCCAAAGGAAGGACAGAATCCAATGTAATGTTATAAAAGGACAAAAATAAGTCAAAAAAAGTAAACAAAAATAGGCAAATTAAAAAAACAAATCAAAACACAAGTTTATTTTCCATTATTCTCAAATGTCACTGTAACCACAGCATTTTTCTTGCCTCAAAGGCCTCACTACATCACACTACTACTCTATAACGTCATTGCTCTTCAACGTTTAGGTCCTGACCTTTGTTTCTGGTGATCGGAGCAATGTCTCTGGCAGACGGAGACAAGCAAAAGATGTGTCCACCTTGGATTCGTCCCTCTGTTTCCACATAGTCCTCGAAGGAGCAGTTAACCCCCGCTGACAGATCGGGCACATTACGAGCCTGGAGGACCAGCTACGGAGAAAGAGTGAGTGAGACAATCAGTGCAAGATCAATGGAAGGACATGGCGTACATGGATTGTTATAAGATATGACATGAGGGTTAATGGGAGTTGGGAGAGATTGGGGGGCGAGGCTTGGATGGGGGTATGCGTGACAGTAACAAGAATAAAAGACTAAGAGCTTGTGTGAATCTAATTGTGCGTCCGTCACCAGCAGCTTCTGAGAGGTTAATGTGGAACTGTTAATTTGCAGAATAAAGTGAATGAAACCTATCAATCAAACCTACATAGCTATATTAAAGTGTCTGTGACATCAAATTTTTGTAATAAACATGAATGCATTTTTGGAAATCTAACAATGATAACATGTTGCAAAACAAATTTCACGTCGCTGAGATGAACGGTTGTTGATATATTTACATGTGAAGAAACAGGAAGTGATGTAAAAAGGGAATGTCAGCATGTGAACAGAGCGTTGTTACAAAAGCTAACAAAACAGA
>JAUBOC010000138.1:17821482-17832417 GCA_032275365.1 Anablepsoides cearensis | reverse complement strand
TCATTAGACTAATCGAATAATCGTAAAAATAATCGTTAGATTAATCGAGAGAAAAATAATTGTTTAGGACAGCACTATTAATCTGTCTACTTTATGAACTAGTTTTTACAAACATTTATTATGAACACCATTATTGATCGAGACAAACAGGAGAAATGAAGTAAAATGAGCAAAAGATTTATTATGATGAAATTTACATAGTGCTATATAGTTTGTATCAATGTCTAATAATTTAAAACTGTAAATAAGAAATTAGGGTGCTTACAACCTAACTATAACCTAATGAATTGTTTTGGATGAGTCAAATACATGAATTTATGTCTTTTTGCAAATACATTTAGAAAAGTGCTCTTTTGTTTTATATTTTGTTTTTACCAACGTTTAAGACAAAAAAATTATATGACAAATAAGGGGCATTTAAATCAAACCTGTAAAGATCTTACTGTTTTTGTAAATAAGACAATGGCTTGGAGGCAATAAAGAAGAAAGATGAGAAGAAGATGTCATGATTTCCTCTCTGTGAAGTCTTATTTACCACAATTCTTTAGAAATGAGAATTCCACCTTCCCCAACCTAACCCTTAGGTGTAGTATCAAAACAAGCTTCTCCACACAGTAACCACGTTAGTGAGACACTACTACCAGTGCTGGACTACCTGCTGAGAGCAAGTGTGGGTGTGTATATCAGCGTATGTGTACAAGTAGGGGGTTGTATCAAAGCCTGGGTTAGCATGTGTGCATTGACTGGATTGTAAAGAGCTTACAAGATCAATAACTGGCTAGGTTTGGTTTGGTTTGGTGTGTGATGAATGATTTAAAATAAGAAGCAAAACATTTAATTTAATCCTGCTAAAGAAGAAGGGATGTTGATGAACAGACAAAGAACGGGAGCCTGTGTAAAGGCTGTAAGGTGGGACAAACAACGTGACAAAACTGCATCATGTTATGCTAAAATAAACCTCCTGCTGTCTCTTCCCATTTGCTGAATGATGTCCAAATACTATAATCTAAAGACGGTACTGACAGGTGTCTTCTGCAGACCTGTTATATTAAATTAAGTTTTTATGTTTCAATGGAAGAAAATAGTCCCCACACTGATAGTTGTGATATTATGTTTTCTCTCTAACAACTCTCTCCCTGCAGTATTTGTGCCTACTAGCCCCCCTGCCATCCTCACTATCTTTGTGTCTCAGATTGTGTTTGGTGTGCAGTTTCTCCCACCTGATCCGTTCTGCTTTGTCTTTCCTACTGTAATTGATCTTATTTATCTTCTTGCTCAATTTTTCAACTGACCCTATTGTTCTCTCTCTCTCGCTTCTGAAATACTGTTTTAATTTCTTTGGAGTAAAACTAAGAAAACAACAAGAGTTAGATCAAGCAACTTATTTGTCATTTGTGTGCAAAAACTCCAAGTTCAAAGACAATAAAGATGACAACGCTTGATGAAATATTTCAAAGACACTATGGAGACTGCATCCTCTATAAAAAGAAGACATAAACACAAAGTTTACCCAGAAAGAAAAGAAGAAAAAACTGTCTGTGTGAGAAAATATCTTTAAACTAACAGAAGCTTCATCTAATAAAAAACTTTTCAAAAGTATAGAACATACTGTATTTTTGAAAAACAAAACCACAACTCAAACATCTAGTACTTTATAAACCTTAAAGGCTAAAATTTACTGCATTATAAAAAAAATAGCACAAAAGAAAAGACAACAATGAAGTCTAAAAAACAGCAACAGTAAATCGCAACCCAAAAAAAAAAAACTTTGAAAAAACAAAGAAGTGGAATCTCATCCTTCTTCATCACGATCCTCACCACACGGACATTCCCATTACCTCCTCCAAAATAAGCTAATCCCAGCTATAGGTCAATATACCCACAGTCTGTGTGTAGCCATTTCTTCACAATACTTTGTCCCTCAGAAGTGAAATAAGAGAGGAACTGAGACAGAATGATAGAGACTGAAAAACTACAGAAAACAAAAGGACTGTACAAAGAAAGAAAAATAATGAGAAAAAGGTAAATGTGGCCGGCTAAGGTAGACAGGCCTAGGGGTCTTCTAATTAAGTGAGGATGGGAGAGGCCGTCTGCCTGGTAAATGACTCTGTCACTTTAGTAAATGGACTTGGTGAGGAGTGAGGAGCTACACAGCTGGCATTTCCATTAGCACCACTACCACCACAAACACAAGCAGAGAAAAGCAAAGAAGGAGGAGGACAGGAAGGAGAGGACAAATTCTACTTTTCTTAATTTACTCAAGTTACTCAAAACTACTAGAGGATATCAGGAGCTGTAGATAAACTAGACACATGGAGTCAAGATACTGTCAATATTCAGATTAACGTTGCAGCATTTAATCCATTTGGTTTATGATTTATGTGTGAAACAGAAACTTAAAACTTATCGGACGGGGGATCGAACCAGCGACCTTCCGGATCCAGAACAACTCTCCTAACCACTCCACCACAGCCGCCAAAATAAAGAAGTGCTGTTTCCACTGTTCAGGTTTTGAATGGTCTTAATCTATAAAGAGTGATGATGGTGCAAAAGACAACATTCTCCAACTGATAAAACTGAAATCAGACCTTTAGCTGCAGACCATCAGCTGTCCCAGACTGACCCTAATGAGGTTAATAAAAAAATCAGTTTTGATTTTTGAAGTGCTGATTCGATACACAAACAAAAATGCACTGCTGTTGAGATAGACTGAAACTTTTTGCATTGGTTTTATTCTGAAGGCTGCTTTGTGTTCCTTTTAATAGCTATGCTAGGACCCACGTGTTTGTACAGATGTAATGAGCATCTGCAATGTTAAACAGATTTAACTTAACTGCAAAAATGTCAGCACACGCTTAAAAAAAAATCCAGACTGATACAGAACAGGCATGAACCACTAAGTATTTAAGTAAATGACAAAGCAGTGTATTTAGTTTGTAGAGAACACGTTTCTGTTTTTGGCATTCTCCTATTGACGTGTAAAGAAATACAGAATGAACAGACATCATAAAAGATCCAAACTGCTAAAGCAACAAGGCATTTTTTAACTAGATAAGCACACCCAGGAATAGAGCAGTCAAAAGTAGCTTTGTGATTTCTCCCCAATTATTAAAAACAACATTCTATGATGGGGATTTCATCACTGAGTGTTTGGTGACTTTGTTGTTCTAAAGAAGCGAGGAAAGGAGAACTTTCCACACTTGAGAAGGAATATTCAAATAAAGTCTGCTCTTTTTATTTCCACTAACATGTCAACAAACTTTTCAGTATAGTATCAAGTTCAACAAATCTTGATACAGATCCTCTCACCGGTAATCACACATTCTTCACCTACCTCAGGTATGAAACACAATCTCTACTAAACACTAGAGAAAACTGTCCTATTCTACTTTTCCACTCTGCATTGTTCTCCATTTACTATTTCATAACCAGATTTGATGAGTGCTGCTGCGCGTGAATCTAAAAAGCAATTTGATTCTAATTCAAAACAATTCCCTGCATTGTCACGCATGAGCAACACATCATTGTTCTACCCTATGTGGCATTTGGTTAAGCAAAACACTCAATACTGTATGTGGCATTTGGAGCAGCTCCTAAGGCCATGCCAGCTTTGATTGGCCTCATTCCATGACCATCAGTCAGAGCCACATCCTTCCACCCTAATCACCGTCAAGCAACAGGAGGACCGGCTGTATGGCCGATTGATAGGGACCAAGAAGAAAAGGGAGTTGGGGGTGGGAGGGGGGGAACCATTAACCTCCCTATCCATCTCACCCCCTTTTCTAACTGTATCAGCCTGCTCTATCACACCATCCTCTGGGAAAAGACAGTGGAGTAAAACAGAAAGATGAGAGAAAGACAGAGCTATCTAGTAGCAGTGAGGCTTCCATTAAGGCCGATAGCATCAGGCAACACAACTGCCCACTTTCTCTGATAAGACGCATAAACACACATGAAAACACGCATTAGAAAATGTGAAAAACCACGAGAGAATGAAACAAAAAGGATGGTGAAAGAAAAGACAGGAAACACAATTATGGAAGAGGAAGGGATAAGTGAGACTTTACCCCCTCTGGGTAATGGTTGAGGCTTGGTGAATCTCTCTCTTATGTCTCTAAAGGAATTACTTTTGCTCAGTCCGTTTTTTTTTTCTTTTTTCATCACGTCACAAAAATAGAGGACCAGCAAGTAAAATGTATGTTTGTTATTTGATCTAATGATTCTAATAAAGGGATTTTGAATCAGCTGACAGCAAAGCCTAAATTTTATCATTTTAATTTCTAGAGTGGTAGCTATTAAAAACAATTCCTAAATTATACAGCCACAATGTATATTAAAAATATAGCAAATACTGCACAATAAGGCTTCACCAATAAAAAGATCTCACATTTGTCACATCTTGACTTGCCGTTTTGTCACACTTTATTTTTATTTTGCCAAAACTCTGCTCTAAACAAATTTACACCAATTGAAATTAATAATGTATCCTACAAAACTGGTGCTTTATGTATTTATTAATATGGAGCCCAAAAAAATTGCTTTTGTTAACATTTCCAATTGGACTTTCTAATCCCAATAAACATGTGCGTGTAACGAAACGGTGTCATTTTGTCTGATTTATGTACTGGTTGTGTTTGAACTGAGAATCCTGGTATTATTAACAGAATAATGGAATTAAATTATAGCCTTTTCAGTGGCAACCATGTCTGTCTTTAAAAGCCCTTTATGTGTTGGAAGAGGAAGAACTTGTATGTGAATGCAAGCACCTACATACATGTCAGTGTGCAGCAGTGTATGACGAGCCATATTGGTAATCATACACTCTAAGAGCACAACGCTGAGCTGAGAAAGGTGCTGTATTGGTTTGAACTCTTGTAATTGAGTGCCATAGACCTACACAGTCATACCCAGACTAATACAAGCCCTTTTCCCTCAAGTCGTAGTACTCTGGTCTTTGCCTCGCTGCACCAGATCTATTAACATTTACATAACAATGACCATTTCCTTGCTAAAGGTCTGTGTCTCCAGGTGTGGACATATGAGCTTTGCAGACTGTCAAACCAGATTATGAAACTGGAATGCGCATAAATAGAAATAAAAACACTTAGGAAAAGTTTTACTTTCTATCTTTCTTATCTACCAACTTTAAAGTTTAAAAATATTAAACTTCTGTATTTCTTCATGTAGACACAGTTGGATAAACTGTGAAGAAAGTATATTTAGTTTACTTAGAACCTACTGATTAGCTGTATCTAGTTGAATGAAATGCCAGTCTAGACTGATGCAAACAGCTGCTTATTATGAATGTTGATGTCAGTCAGTGCTAATGTGTTTGCTAACAAGATTGGCCTTGAACCAGTAATATGTGAATGTAAACAGATCAACACACACAAGCAGACACAGAGGACTGGTGTCTGATGAAATCCTGTGGGTAAGATCTTAATTGATGAGGCCATGTTCAGACACTCAACAACACAAAGAGGGCTATTGTTTGCTATTGTTTGACTCAAACCAACAGCTTGTAAATGGTACAAGAACTGTGTGTGTGTGAGTGTGTTGGATAGAAGGGCTGAGACTATAAACTCCTTTAGTGGAATGAAAATTCTGCTGAAATGCAAAGAGGGAAAACCTCTTTCACACAATGACTAGAAAACCAGACAGTGGTGTTAACTAACACACAGACGCATGCATACATTGGTATAAACAGTTTAAATGTTAAGTGTGTTAAAATGTATATTTTTATAAAGGTGTGCAGTGCAGAAATACTGAGGTATCCAAAAAAGCAACATTATTGTTCTAAATACTGTTTATTTTAAAATCCATCCATCCATTAGCTATACCCACAACAGTCACTGTGCGAGGGGCGGAGTGCTCCTTGGACAGGTGGCAAGTCCATCACAGGGACACAAAACCATTCACTCTGTCACTCACACCTAGGGACAATTTAGAGTTACCAATTAACCTAACAGTCATGTTTTTGGTCTGTGGGAGGAAGTCTGAGCACCTGGAGAAAACCCACGATTGCACAGAGAGAACATTCAAACTCTACCTAGAAAATGTCCCTGGGCTGGGATTCAATCCAGCAACCTTCTTGCTGAGAGGCATTAGCCCTACCAACTGAGACACCTGCCCTGCCCTGCACTATACTTCCTGCCCTGCAGGAAGTATAGTGACTGCAAGTCATTTATTTACCAAAATCTACAAGTTTTTTAATTGCTATTCTTTTAAAATGTCTTTAATGACAAATTACTTATAAGTTACTTTAACTAAATCTATCAAAACATGGTGTTATTTAAGCCTCTGTTATAATTCAAAAAACTGATGGAGAGGAGATGGTTGTACAGTGATAGAATAGAATAGAATAGAATAGAATAGAATAGAATAGAATAGAATAGAATAGGAAATAGCCTTTATTGTCCCATCAAGGGGAAATTCAGGTGTCACAGCAGCAGCATCCGTACAGACGTTCACACACTAGTTACCATAAAAACTATAGATAGTACACACAAAACAAAATTTAACACTGACTAGCCATGATACGACTACTAGTAATAAATATATAATATAAAGAATTGTGCAAGAAGAGAAAAATATATGTTTTGTTTTACGGACAGTAGACTATCAGAATCTGACATTAGGAATCAAAAATGACCTATTGTCAGTGCAAAACAATCTCAACAGACCAATAACATGAGGTAAAGTGAGGTATCACAATGCAGACAAGAAACACAGATGTGCAATCACAGCAGAGTAGTAGTGCAAATGATTGTGCAGTTGAGTAATGACAATGAATAGCAACAACAGTGACTTAAAAAGTGTAAATGAATAGTAACAGTACAAATGATTGTGCAGCAGCAGGTGTGTAAACACTTATTGTGATTTTGTAAACACTTATTGTTATTTTTGGGCGTAGTCTGACAGCTGCAGGTAGGAAGGATCTGCGATAACGCTCTTTTGTGCACCTCAGATGGAGGAGCTCTCCAGTTTAGAACAGAAACAGTGCTGACTTGATATCATACAGAGCATTTAATTCACAAAAAATAATGAAAAAATAATGAAAATACAACTTTTATACATTTTCAGCTAGAAAGATCGCAGTCTGCTGCCCCCAGCACAGATTTTATAAGACCAATAATCTTGTAGGCTAATAAAAAATAAATATGTGATGATGTAACTGTAATAATGTGATGCAATAGCAAATTGTAGTCTGTTGTATCTTTAATCTATAAAAGACGGTTTAAAATGTATTAAAATATATAAAATAAACTAAATTGTATGCAGTACTAGTACATTTTCTAGGGCAGACATTCTTGAATACTGACAAAAATACCTATGTATGTTGTATTGCCTTTTTACTCATCAAAAAAAATTCATGCAGTCTCTCATCCACAGCTTAAAAGTACTAAAACACTGGTCTATTCAATTGGCAAGAAATTGAGATATCTTGTAGAAAATGTGACTGACACATTTTGAATGAACTCACATTTAAACTTGTAATCATTGAAGTAGTATTGTTAGCTCTTGAACAAAACCTGGCTAATGCATACATCATTCTCCTGACAACATCAAGTTTTTCTTCTCATTTCCAAGATGCTCACTCTTGCTCAAAATACAAGCCGCCTTCTGACACTAGAGATGAATATTCATGCTCCCAGCAATTAGCCACCACCACACTATCCTATGCAAAAGCTGTCATCAAAAAAAAAGAAACAACAAGGATGTGTGCAACCATGTGTGTCTAACATTGATGAGTAGGTGCATACGCAGAAAAAGAACAGCAGCTGTGGCATCAAATGCAGTCACAGTTTTCTAACTTCTGAACTAGAAAGAAGAGAAGGAAATGATTTGACGATAAAAAGTCTTGACTGAGCCAAGACACCGTGAGATGATTTCTAACAGTGAGTTTTGCACGGGAAATGCTTCAGAAAGTTAGCATCGACTCCAAGGGTGACATTGCTCTTTGCGAAGCTTCTCAGACATAAAACAGCTTCAACGAACCAGAAGCACAACAATGTTTTAAAGCCAAAAGAAAATATGCTCCTGGTTTTGTGAACAATAACCTAAGAGATGATGTGAGTGGAACATTTAGAGGAGACTGGATGGATCCATGGCATTGAGAGTATGGCAAGTAAAAACTGTAAATGTGACGATCAACAGGTGCACAGCGAAGGACTCTAAGCCACAGAGTGACTAAAGTCAGAAATAAACTGATTTTTTTTTATGCCAAAAAAAAAAAAGAAATAAACTGATCTAAATTTCCTGCAATAACATAGTGTCTCATCAAACACACACACACACAGCAGGCCGTCCTCTCCTGCTGTCATATCCTCTATTGATAATAATGACAGTGATGAATATAGCTGGAACAGAGGGAGTCATAAATCACAGAGCCTTGCCCCCTGATTCTGACTCACCGCCTGGGCCTCCATTTGTGTGTTGTGTGTGAGTGTGTGTGTGTGTCTGCTGTGTGTATGTGCAAGGGTAGAGAGGTTGTTGTGGGCTACGCATCACTGGATATGTCCAGTGACACCTTAATGTGCTTGGCTTGTCTGAGGAACCCCCCACAGGCAACCAGTTCCACACACAGAGACTCCAGTACTGAAGGAAGCAGTTTGTGTGTTTTGGGAAAAAATGTAAAAATATGGCAAGTTTGCAGTCGTACACTTCAGTTCCTAAGGTTTTCTTTGTTCTTTTGCCCATTTTTCTATTGGCTCTACTATTTTTTTCACCTCTGCCTCCTTTAAGAAAGGATACATACGTGTGTGCCTGTGCATATGTGGGGGGGCATAGCTGTGATGTGCAGAGATCATTAAAAATATGGGAATGGAATCAGTGGAAGGCATTCAAGAGGGGGAGAACTCAATTTGGGCTTAGACAGAAACATGCAGCGTGTCTGGAGCAGCTGATGTAAGGATTTTAAAAAAGTGGGGATGGGGGACACGGTGGGATAGATGGAGGGCAAAGGATAAAGATGAGGGTAAGATGCAGGGCAAGAGAAGGGAATTGCCCCCTCTTGTCATTAGTGCTGGAGAGGGGGGTTTAGCTTGCGGGGTCTGGCAACCGTAGCACCCATTCTGCTTAACCCAAGCCAGCTAACCATTAATGGGGATCAAACTCAGCGAGATGAAGTGGTGTGTATGTGCCTGACAAAGAGAATGTGTGTTTGCCGGGGACTATGATGAAAGGAACATTGGGTGGATAGAGGCAGGATGTCCTCAAGTAGGAAGGGTGTGTATTGGTGTGTGTGTGAATGAAGAGCTTAAACAATTTTTTTTTAAATTAGGGTCTATAAATAACATACAGTACATCTGACTGCATTCCCCCTCAAAATCTGTACTGGCTGCATTGGTGTCTATAGTAGATGTGTATATTGGTGTATGAGGAATATATAGCTTTCACTAATTTCATACCAAGATATATTTCACACTAATGTATCGCCTCAAACATGTACAACTTACAATAATGTGCTGTTTGCACCTCAAAACTTGCAACAAATTGAATAAGATAAATGGTTTTCCTTTGATTAACAAGCCTTTCTTGCAACTAAAGCTAATCATAGCTGCAGTCCTAACACTGAAGACTCTTGGTGTTAATGTATGTGCAGTTTGTTTACAAGAAAATGCAGCAAAGAATTCTAGATTCTTGAGTGTAACAGTAACTTTAATGCACCAGAAATAAATTTAGAAAAGATAAAATGAAGGTGAAGCATGAAACTTATTTTTAGAATTGGCCAAACCTAATTACATGAGCATGTTCACTTCCAAACTACGTCAGATAAGATTATTTTTTCTGATTTTATTTCTAAAACAACAAAAAGAAAAAAAATCACCACACATTTTCTGCAGCCTTTTAATTTTAGCTTCCTAACAGAACACCTCAAATCAGACCTGATGCACAATTTTCCTGTCTTTATGTTCATTTATGAAAAGAAGGGGTTTGAGTCAACTTGCCACTGGTATGCCCCTGACCTCCCAAGTGATAACAGAGTGGTAACAGTTGAAACATGGAAAGACGAAGCTGGCATCCCAGCTCAAGGGTGTGATGTGATGACAGCAGATGTGTGACATGTATTTTATGTGTGGTGTGCCATGTCAACAATGCCAAATTACATTTTAAATGAGGAGTAGAAAAACTAAAAAAAGACTATTCCTCCAACACATTTTGACTTCATGATTTAATCATTAGTTTCATTTAGTAAAATGTCTAATTTATCAGTCAAACAGTCAGCTGACAGGAGAAAATGAAAACATGAGCAAAGATTTAAAGTTACTGTCAGGCTTTGGTTCTGACCAAATAAACGATAAAATCTCCTAAACGTATTTTTCCAAACAGACCACGGACATGTATCTCATGTCTTTTTAATGTAACAACCAATTTCACTGCAAATCATACAGAGATGTTCCCAAGATGTACAACCCCACTTTCCTCCCTCGCCCCTCCCTCCGTCTCTGCTTCCTTCACTCACCGCACTAATGAGACAGAAAAACGAGGGGAGCAGCTGGGCCTGGGGAGCGACAGCGATGCGACATGCTCTCCTCCACCTCCCCACGCCCCCAACCCCTTCCCTCCGTGCACCTCACCATTAAAGTAGAGCAACCTTCACCAGTGGTGGGGCTCCTAATGACCACATGAACACACACACACACCACATGTGACCTGTGCCACTCCCTGTATGTCTCAGAGTGTGTGTAATGTCTTGATTATAACTGAACTGTCGGGGTAGTAACATGTAGTTGGTGTGATTCTGTGCAATTAAATTCAATGGCAACTTGTTGTGCAGTAATTGTGCTGCAGGTTGGTAGGTTAAAAAATACAAATAAAGACTAATGGGGGTGAGGTCTTATGTGGAAAAATGGCCCTAGCTGCGTTTCCATTGACCATGAAAATGCGCAAATTAGAATTTCGAAAATAAATTTGCTCAATGGAAACACGTCA
>JAUBOC010000138.1:17751572-17777772 GCA_032275365.1 Anablepsoides cearensis | reverse complement strand
TAAACGGTTCATTCCGATTATTTAATCCGAATACATTTCAATCCGATCAAAAAATTTTGTGCATGTAAACATAGCTAGTGTCAGTTCTACTTTGTCTCGTCTGTCAGGCAGTAATGAAAACCTCCTTGGGTCACTTGATGTGGGCTCGTGATGAATTTGGTGTAAGATGCTACTCGAGAGCAGCAAAAATTTGATTTTTGAGTTTCTTGTTAAAATTATTTCAAACTAATCCCCAAATGAAATGTCAAAGTACATAAATAATCTAAATCTGACTGAACATGACAGTAAGAAAGAAATGATATGTGACAATCTGTGATCTTTTTTGTAAAGCTCTAGATAAAAGCCCTCCCTCCAGCATTTGCATTTAGCATACTGCTGTAAACTAACGCTATCACAGCTCGCAAAACACTGTTAAAAACCCATTTGCTTCTCAGGTATATGAACTAAAACTTGTCAGGTACCTGGTAGCCTGTGACTTTGGCTCCTTAATTTTGCTTTTAGAGCTCAACAGCTTTCATTAACTCCCAAAGTGCACAACTAAAGACAAACAAAAGAAAATTACTGTTTTTTTTAATAAAAAGATGTTAAAGCACTCCCTTTGTTTCACAAGTTAGTGAGTATGCCTTAGTTTAAACTACAAGTTTGTTCAATAAGCTGTCAGCTGAAACTAATAAACTAATCAATTTTTAAACAGATTGAAAAGCGATGACTTCACTATTGATTTCAGGTTGAGTTTCAAATCTCACCTTTGACTCTGCGGGCCAGACAACAGCTGGTCCGTGCGGCCTTTAAAGATGACTACTTGAGACAGACTCTTTTGCTATGATTGATTCTATGATTGATGCAGCGGCTTGTGGCAAAGTTCAAAACTTCCCCATCCATCTTGGTATTGAGAAAGATGTGACATTCTGAGTAATCTTTTGAAACAAACAAAGAAAGTGGCAATGAGTTGTACTTCCCAAGAGAACAGGGGCATCATAGCCAAAGTAAGGGGAGTAGATGCACAATACAATGTTAGAAGTTTGTTAAATGTTACAATTATTAAGTACTAAAATTGAAAATCTTAATTCTGACAGGCTGGACAATGCCTTTCTTCATTTATAAGGTTGGAAATATGATATATTCTGCTAAGTGATCCCTTAAAAAGAGATTTTTGCTGTTCTCAACCTAAGTATTTCAGAGATATTGTTGTGCGTCCAAGTCCTCATTAGTATGGCACCTACAGCGAGCAGACACACCCCGTCAGAAGAGCTGCGACGCACACTCTGGGCTGACATGACAGAGAAATATATGGCTGAAGAGGACAGTGCAGTGGCCAGGTGAGGGACGCTGATATTATTTGTGCGGCAGTCAGCGTTCAATCACACTCTCCTCTCCTCCCTCTATCTCCCTCCCCTCTTTCTGTCATCCACCCTTTTCTCGGGCTGTTCTTGGCAGCGGCAGTGAAAAAAAAAAAAAAAAAGTTCTGAGGCTATCACTCTTCCACTCTCCCTGCTCCTCTCACTCAGCCAGTGAATCATTGCCTCGCCTTCCACTGCACACTGGCTGTAAAAGACTCGCTGCTCTTTTCTTGGCTCTGTTTTCGTTTCCTCTCCCCCCCCCCACTGGATTGCATTTACTTTCGCTCGGCTTCAACAATATTATGTCAATATTCACGTGCTTCTCTCCTGTTTTAATTTAACTTTTATTTGTCTAAGATGACAAAAAATACAGGTATGTTTCAACAGAATAAATATGAGAACTTTATAAGATTTTTTTTTTTACTTTCATTACAGAGTTGTAGCTTGTTTTGATTTTTGGTTTTCCAATATGTTGATCAATCACAATGTTAAAGAGAACAATCGAACATTGTGTAGGCCAACTAAAAGCATCAGATTTGTATTGTCACCACCAAAAGGTGACAATAAATGATGTTTGTGACCGTGTTTGTGTGCATCCATCTGTTACCAAACTTTCTAAAGAACCACTGGATGCATTTTAATGAAACTTGCAAAACAACAATAACTGGACAGGCACTTTGGAGCACCACGGCGATGTAGCAGTGCCGAAAACAGTGCAGATTTTCGGGTTTGCCTAGAGTTGTAGTGTTTTTAAGTTTTTATTTTACACTAACTTCAGAAGCAGCGAATGGGTAACTGCAATGATTTTATGAAGCCAGAGGAAGACACATAAGGAATAAATTGTGCAGTATTGGATAGAGTCCTGTCGCATTATAATGTTTTAGACAACTTATGCAAACTTAAAAAATGTTTGTCTAACACTAAAAGGTGAAGATGGAATTAAAAAAATCTACTGGAAGCCTTTTTTGGACCTATACATACTGTATTGCTAACAATCTGATCGATAACCAATATCAGTAACAGTCATAACAAAATTTTCATATATCAGCATAAGTTGTCTCAATTGTTGTGTAAAAGTTTGACAAATCAATGTTACAGCTTCAGCAGCTGTTGTGTAGGGCTGGGTAAAAAAAATGATTTAATCGATCTTGGATCAATTTCATTTAATTTTGGAAAAATCGATTCACAGGGCTTGAGACCGATTCTTCCCCATGGCATCTTGTGTGCACGTCTGAAACGCGTTTCTATATTTTGTCACTCCTGGCTTGCCATATGTTTACATCCAGTTGACGTTCAGTGCTAAAATTAGCTTTCGATAAGTTGTCTGGGTCAAAACAAAAGAAACTAAGGAATCACTAAAGTTCTCTGCAGAACTTAAAGATAACAGTGACCATGGTGACGTTTGTTTGCAAAGTGAGAACAAAGTGGGGTTTGACAAGCAGCATGTTTAAATATGTTAAAGACGACGTTCTATCAAAATCATTTAGTTTTGTTACCAAAATTGTTATTTTTAAATGTCTTAATGAAATCCAGTGATGAAAATATGTAGTTGTATTGTTTTAATAAGTTATAATTAAGTTTTAATAATTCATATTGAACATAACAGAAGTTAACAAACCTTACAAATATACAGTTTTCATATGCTCAAAAGGAGTGGGCAGAAGTATATTTATATTAGCCCTCCTTTTCTCTTATAACCTTAGTTCCATCACTTCTTATTCATCAAAATAATAATTATTATTTAAAAATTAATTTCTCCAACAACATAGTCACCTCCAATTCCTTTTTACTTTAAATCCTTTTAAACAGTTTTCTTTCAAGATTAAACAGTTTAATTTAAAAGTTTGTCCTTAAAACCTGTTTGTTAAAGAGAAACATTTTCATTAAATTGTATCGTGATTAAATCGATTTAGAACTTTATGAATCGAAATCGAATCGATTTGGAGAATTGGCCACGATACCCAGCCCTACTGTTGTGTGTTTTCACAATCTCTGATTCCAATCAGTCCATAAGTTGTTTTTTTTTTAAATAAGTAAATTTTGTTATCTTATGTAAGCTTCGTAAGCATGGGGGGTGGTGGGAGAAACTTATAGTGTCAACGCCCTCTTCCAAAATCTTACCTAAAAGCTTTCACTGGATGTTCATCTACAACTAAATATTTTTTTGAGCAAACACCATTCAAGATGGTCAGCACAGCCAACTGATGATGGAAAAAACTAAATTGGTTATAATTTAATCAGTTTTACAGATATTCTGTTAAGTTTAATATGGTTGAAACACAAATTCCAAGTGCTACTCATTGATCTTTGCTTAAAAATTTAGCATCAACTGTTGGGGACAAATGTTCAGAAGCTTGTCAAGTTGCAAATATATTAACTGGGTCAAATAAAACAGTAAATGTAGTCAAATGCTGTCACCGCTTACTTTTAAATTGTCACAAGTTTAGTTACTGAAGAACAAGATGTGCTCCGTGTCTGTGTGTTTAAATCAAGCTATGATGAAATGTTTAGGTGAATGAATGTGTTGCCATCAGCATGAACACATTATAACAAGACATTCAAACAAGTATTTTATACTTGAACATACAAAATTAATGATGTGATCAAAGGTTCAGCTTAAAGAAACGTTTGGACTTTTGCAAATTCAGGAACTTGTGTGTTTTTTTAATCATTTCTCTTCCTTTGGGCGTCTCCCTTGGCTCACTCCTACTTGTTTTGCTCTATCTGCTTTCCTCATCTCCTCAACACCATCCTTCAAATTCCTGTTCTCTCTCCAGCATGTTTCTTTGGCATCCGACTCTTCCACTGGTTCTGACTCTGTGTTCTTTCATTTTTATATCCACCCACATCTCGCACCTTTCTCTCCTGCTCTCTCATCTCCCTCTCTGGTTCTGGCTGCCTTTTTCTCTCTTTCACTCGCTGCAAGATCCCTGTTCATGCTGTCTTTCCCTCACCTCTATATGAGTCCTCTTTCTTGTTTTCCCCTCTCTTCTCATTGCACTCTTTTCTATGTTTTCAGCGACGTCTTCCTCTCACTCAGACCTAACTTAGCAACACTCTTCCACCCTCTCCTTCTCCTCCTGTGGAAATGCTTTATATTGATTCACTCTCAAACTGGGGAGAAGGTCAGAGGTTCACTAATAAAGCTCAGGGACACATCACTCACCAACGGGAGACAAATATAGCCAGTTACAGAGCTGAGTTGTTAAACAGTAGGAGTGTGCTTTATTTATGAAAACATGTGTTATCAAAGACCTGTGTCTAGGACACGCTAACATTTATGTTTACTAAAAACACCCACTGACTTGTTAATAAAAACATATCATCTTAATGATGGCCACAGGCATGAAATGAGCTAATGCTACTAAACGTCATACGAACAGTTAACAGAGCGCCTAGTGATCAATCATGTCTGTGTGGTTAACAGCTGTTCAGGTCTACCCAGCCCACTACCACCCACCCAGCCCTGGCCTCTCCACTGCACCACGACGGGGTCAACCTACACACATTCACCCTACACCCCCGTGTCACACAGCACCTCCCACACTGCTAAGACTGCATGTAAATTGAGGAGGGGCTTAAATTAACAAAACAAAAAGTTATTCTTTATATAAGCAATATTTCATAAATCATTTGTTATTTAGCAGCAAGAACCGATCTGATACTGTAAATCTGACTTGTGATTTGTTTAGAAATCGGACAGATTCTGCCATGTAATGCAGTTAATAAGTAACATGACTGAGTTAATACTAGTTGAACAACAGTATAACTGGTTATCAGACAGTAAATCAAAGTTTATGAGTAAATTTTATAATCTAAGACAGAACTATTTTCATGACCCTATTCAAAATGTTTAATTGTATAACACTTCCCACTACTTCAATAATTTCAGAAGTTAGATCTAAGTTTAGGTTTTTAACAGCTTATTTTTAAAAGGTATATGTATTTTTTTCTTCTTTTTTTCCTGTTTTGTTGTACACTACCATACAATAGAAATAAAAGTTCTACCTTTTCCTCTTTTTAAACTCTGTTATTCAAATTATGAGTTAAAATTCTTAACTAGTACATCAAATATTGTGTAAAATATTCTAATAGCCTTGTAATGACGATCTATATGCTAGTTTTGTATCTGTTCATTTGATAACTTATTTTATAACGCTGCTTTAACGCAGATTTAACTGAAATTTGTGTACCTAAAATCAAAAACCTATCCGTGCTCAGACTGAGTCAAATGACAGAGACAAATCTGTGATTTTTTACACACTGATTAGCATGTGAACAGATTCAATTACTATTTAAAAAAGTAGACAATGTTGCTTGTAAAGTTTTATTTTGAGACAATGTTGCTTGTAAAGTTTTATTTTGAGACAATGTTGCTTGTAAAGTTTTATTTTGACTCTTCTGATTCATACAGCTTTTTCTGTTATACTCTGTGCTTGCAGTGTTTAGTTATTTTGTGCAGCACACCACACTGAAAAAATTATATCAGATTATAGATTATTTGTGCCGAGGCTGAGGTCAGTGTTGGGCAGCTGACTTCGAGTCAGTTTTTAGGGCAATCGGAGCGTCATTAACCTGAGGCTGACCTCTTAGGTCTTGCTGCTGTCATGAGGTCATCCAGTCAGCCTTTTCTTGTGCAGCTATTGCATCACTAATGATGACAGCTTCAACAACACAATAGTATTTGAAATGATGTCTAGAAGATGATAAATCATTGGTGGATGCAATCCTTACCAAAAGCACAGTAACCATGGTAACATGCCGGGCAGAATAAGATGGGAAGCAGAACAGAGGGACAAAGTGAGGACATGAGTCAATTTTTGAGTTATGAATGAAAAGAAGGAGACAATCCTGAAAGCTGAAATTGGCTTTTAAAATATAAAACTTTAAAACACACATAAAGTAAACAAAGGAAAATATTTTAAAATGGGAACAGCATTGTTGTGTCATCATGACAATAAATATGTAAAAGCAACTGAGTGATTTTAAATTGTCTGCATTCCAGCAGTGCTGTGTTTAATTAGGAAATTCAAATGAAGCCATAATTATTGTACTGGAAACATGTATGCTATTTCTGCTGTAGCTTGTGAAAGACAACAAAGTTAGGTTGCATGTAAACCTCTAATCTACATTGAGGTGTTTCTTGTCTATCCATCAAGCCAACTTAAATGAACAGGGGGAAAAAAATATTTTATTATCACTGAGTCTACTAGAACACCTAAACTCCATAGAAGGTTGAGTCAAACAACCCTCTGCACCAATAGCTCTGGCTAATCTAATTGAAATAAATGAGATGCTCTTAGTTATGGCCTTAAAGCTATTGTTAGAGTGATGGGCACTAAGAATGAAGACAACCACTGAAGACAAAGGGCTCACATCTATAGAAGGTGGCAAGAGAGAGGAATAAAGGAGCTCTAAGGCATTCACATTACTTACCACAAATCTGTGCCTTTAAGCTAATGAAGATCAACAAAGACAAAAAAACAGCCTTATTCTTTTCAGCCTACTCCATTAGAAGCTGCTCAGAGAGAATACTTTGTGTCCACATGTTTTATAAAAGACATAAAAAGTGCCAAATGAAAAAAAGAATGTCCTTTTTTGTGTCATATTAATGTAGAATAATATGGAATAGTAAAAAGGTATGTGAAAGATTGTGAGAACTACATGTGTGTTTTTCTGTAGTGCCTTTAGGTCACCATTGTTAGCCAATGCAAGTGTATCTGTGCAAGTGGTGTCTTTCTGTAATGCATGCAAGGCCACGCTCAGTGGATCAGTTAGGAAAAACCAAGTCCAACTCACACTATCCCTTGGGATCTTACACTTCAGTGCATCGAGCCACGCTGTGTGCACAAAGTGTGGATGTGTGTGAGTGCTCCTCTTGAGTGACATTTCACAAATCCAGAGGACTGGGCTAATGATGTCCCCTGTCTGACTGAATCAAAGCTTCAAGAGGTTGTGGGGAGAGTGAAAATGTGATGGGAAAAATAAAAAGAGTACGGTAGAACAAAAATAGACAATTTTTAATGTCTCATATGGGTAATTACCACGTGTCAGGTCTATATCAATGAACTTACAGGGAGTAAGTTAGTAAGAAACAACCAGGCAGTACATATATCAAGGCAATGTAATCAGCAGCACTTTTAAAAACTTTAACAAACACAAGGGTTTGAACTTACCGAGTTGATGCATTCGAGCTCCTTATTAAGCAGCCAGGGTAAAGAAAGTTTTCCCTCTCCCTTGTAGCAAGACTGAATTCTTTCTTTGATCTTCTCCTTTATCTTCCTCAGGGTGAACAGGCATAACGCTGACTCTTTGGGTGGTTTTTCCCGATTTTTCTGACCCTGAGAGAACACCGTGAAGAGGATGTCTTCATTCTCTGAAATCCCCAGAGAGTTGGCCAGCTGCCGGCCCGGCCGAGCCAAGAAAGCATCCTGCACCAGACGGTACTCTATCCCATCTTTAGTGCAGCCGATGGGGAACTCAACATAGGAATAGAATTTTGGGTCATCCATGCAGAGGCGGACAATTTTGGAGGTGAAAAACTGCTCTCCGCTGGCATCAGGTGAGGTTAGCTGAGTGTCTAGCTGCATTGTTAGATAGTAGACAAACTGCTCACTGCTGAAGCTGTAAACATAATAGATGTCGAAAGCAGGAAACTTGGACAGCGTGTCTGAAGGGATCTTTAGCTGAGAAGAGACAAACTCATCCTGATAAACAAAGCTAAACATGTCAGCATTTTCCTCATTCTCCATCAACTTCCGGCTGGACAAGGTAGGGAAGTACTCCGATTTGCCATCAATAGGGGTTCCAATGAATAACTTGCTGGTAGGACTTTGGGGGGAGCTTATGATGACTCCAGACATTGTACCCGACTCTGCCACACTGGAGAGGTAGTGCTCCTTACGGTGGTGAGGCTCCCCAAGCTTAAAGAGGTCGTCCAGGCGCAGGAACTGACAAATACCCTGCGACGTGCTGCCACATGCAATGAGGCGGTTCTGTGCATAGTCTATAAGGAGCAGCTTGTTCACATTGGGGGTCTGGGCCAGATCGTAAGGGCAGGACTGGACACTGGGTGGAGGATAGCACTTCTCATTGTCCACCACTGGACCAGTTACGTGGCTTCGCAGTTCGGTCAGGTTGCTAGACAGCTTGAAAATCCAGTTGACAGCTCCTACATAGACCTCTCCTGTCTTGTTGTGGATGGCCAAATGTGTGAGCAAACAGTCAGAGTGGGCAAACTGTTTGAAAGGTGGGGGTTGTCCTTCAGAGAGGGATGGGCCCATGATGAGCAAAAGCCCCAAGAGGAGTAACAAGTTCCCCTGGCTAGGGAGGGTAACTAACCAACTGAGAGGATACATAACTGGGGTGTCCACAGAGGCAAGGCTGGGGGGATGGGAAAGGAGAAAGAGAGGAGGAGGAAGCGTACAAGCTCTGGTACGTAGATCCAATGCAGGATTATTTGTTTTTCTGTTCTACTTTAAAAGAATAAGGAAGGAGAGCTTGAGGGAGTGAAGGAGCAGGGAAGGAGAAACAGAACTCCTATTGATCCACTGTCCTGTTTCCAGCTCTGAGAGCAGTCATCAGGAACATCATCCAAACAGGCACAAAGAGGGAGCCCTAAAAGGCAAATAGAAAAAAAAAATAGTTAGAGTTTTCAAGGGACATTTCCTATTGATTATGCATCAAGAAGGCAGAGAGGCCTAAAAGGCCTGAAAATTACAGTTACAATTAGGGGGAAAGCACGCTGACATTTGCTTGGTAAAATATAAATAATATCAAATCAAGTCTGGAAGGCAAATGTGTCGACAGTGAATTATGAGCATAGATGCAGGGGAGGCAGGAGTCGATTATTAAAAGCTCTCTACACAAAATTTGAGTATAGCAATGAGTTATGGATGCACAGCATTAAACTGGCTCGTATTTCATAACTTTCAGCCGTGGTTTTAGAGGTTTGCTCTTGAAAAACTGCCAGCAGGGACTGAAAAATTGACAGCAAGCAATTTGTAGCTCTGTTTGCTTAAAGGCTTTCATGTCATGGTTTGAACTGCATCAAATTTAACACACTAACTGGTTTCTTCGCACTGTAATTACACGTTTAGCTCTTGCAAATTGGTAAAAACCATTAGGGCAGCAGAGAAAGAAGGCAAAAACTACTTCAAATGTTTCTGCTATTGTATAAACTGAACTAAGTTAGTATACCTGATAAACTAATTGTGGGGGGAAAAAAGAGTGCAGTTTTATTTTCTTCTCATTGTGACAAACTTATGCTTCAGCTTAAATACTGCCCACGTGTCAATGTTTAACCCGTCAGCTTATTTGGAAAAAATAAAAGATTAAAAAAGTAAAAGATATACATTTGTTTAGCTTACTCAAAAGGTTTCACAGAAACAAAATGTTCTGCAAAGCTCACAATATCCCCGCAGTATTTTCAACACCAAATACAAAGATTAAGAGACAGGTTTGCCAACGGCATGCTGCTACTTCACAGGCCAACCATGCCCCTGTCACATCAAAACATTAGTTCTACTGTAAATGTTAATTATGCAGAACAGGATGCAACCCTCCCTGGTACCCTCGCTTCAATTTCACCTTGACTATCAAAATTGTGCAAAGGGTGTTTTACGGCCGTAACAAATTGGAAAAGATGACACACAACAAAGAGAAGGTATGAAAGTAGGAAAGAGGAGGTAAGAACGTTACACAGAGAAATGAAAGAGGAAGGACAGATGCGTAATGAGGAAAAATGTTTTTTTTTCCCCTCAAGTCTCCCCAACTTGCTTTCCACTTCCTTTTCTTCTGGTGAGACACTTAGACGCAAAGCAATCTGTCTATTAATCACCGAGCCATTAGGAGAGCATCGGAGTCTGCTTCAAAAACAGATTTCTGCTTCACTTTGAGTAGTTCTACTTGGAAAAAGAAAATATGCACGAGTGTAAAACAGCATTTGAAAGTACTGTTGTAAGAAAGGTTATCATTAATAGTCACTATTGCTTCAAACTATGAAGTCTAGGTGAAGAGAGGAAAAAGAAAACAACTATGGAGACAGCCCACGAAATAGGAAATATATAATGTCATGTAAACTTTGGCCTGGCAAATACAAAGTCATTTTACAATATAAAAAAGAAGCAGACACTGCATGGACATAAAGAGTGGACAAACAACAAGAAGAGACAAACAAAAACCTGGTCTTTTACTGCAGTTTAATCAGGGCTACACCTTTGCTTGAATCAAACACCAGGGGAGCCCTGCGGATAGAAGCACTTCAGCAAGAAAACTGCAGACAGAAGGGCCTGCAATTATCAGATATACCCCTACTCTCCACTCAGAGAGATTAAAACGACTCAGTGCGGATCGCGGCCTCTTTGGCACAAGCAGGCACAATAAAGTGACAAGCCAGCCTATAAAAAAACTAATTTCTTGCTCAACTGTACAGTCGCATGGAGCGATGAGAGCAGATGTCAATTTAAAGCGTGGCGGCGCGTAGGGAGGCTGGCTGCCTCATTTTCCTTTGTCATTTCCGAGAGAGGCAAAGACACAATGAGGCAGAGAGAGCAGGCGAGCTAATGTGTGATAAAGAATGGGACAGAAACTGGAAAAAAAGTGTCCCTCCTGTAATTTCTCTTCATTTAGGCCGGCTACAGTTGGGAAGGGAATGTGAATCTAACGACAAATTGCATTTGGAGTCTATGGCTGCTTTTTATCTATTGGTCAATAAGGCATAATGAAACATACTTCAGAACTTCGAGGACAAGAAACGAGATGCTAAAAATAATAAATCACAGTGAATGTTACCACTGATACCACCCCACCTCCCGAAACTCCTTCACGTCACACCTTGCTGTATATGACAGGTTCCGACTTTGACTCTTGAACAAATTACTTTTTTCTCAAATTTCCCCATTTACTTCTCTCCACCCTTATCCCTCAAAACCCTCTTCAATTTCCCTTTTTCTCCAGAGTTTCAGTGAAATGGTGGGAAGGTTGCGAATCATATCTGGCGTCATCAGGGAAAACACGTCAATCATTTTGGATTGGAGCATGTCTGACGCTCTGGGAATGAGCAATGAATGAATTGGGGAAGTGAAAGCCTTTATCAATTAAAAGGAAAGCATTAGAGACAGTGGGCTGTAAAAAGGGGGCAAGTTGATTGAATTTGATCTTGGCATATCCCATCAACTGACAGAACTGAATCCCTACCCAATAGGCATTGGAAAATGGAATAAGATACACTTCTTAAACAGAAAAAAACGCCATAAGAAACAGAGATTATTCTCAGCTTTATTTCACTCTTTCCTTTTATTATCCCTTTTTTTAAAAACAGACAATTTGGTTGTGTTTTTTTTTTAACTCCAAGTGCTGAAATTTTTGTGAGGTGTTGGCGGAGAGCTGGATAACCTCAGCCCCTTCTCCAAACCTGCCCGTTCGGATAATGGTGGCGGTATAAAGCTGTGCTGATTTATTGCCGTTGGCATATCAATTACAGCCCTCGACACCAGAGGGAAGAAAGAGGAGGAGAAAAGTGTCGAGAGGAGGATGATGAAGAGAAAGGAAGAAGAGCGGCACTTGGACAAATTCTCTGTCTTATATGAGTTGCATTAAAACATCTGGGTCACATTTGGGATTTAGAGCGAATTGAGAGAAGAACTAAGAAATTAAAGAGAAGCTATATTTTATTTTATTGCTGAAAAGACAAAATGACATGACAAAGGATGATAGAAGTCAACCAACTGAACTAATTCAACCAATAATTAATTAGGACAATTTTTGTAATTTTCTTTTTTAATAATAAGCAGTAGTCATATCTTGGCATACTAAGCCAATTAAAACAGAAGACATATTCTTGGGGCAAAACTATTTAACTTGTGTCAGAGGACTTTCAGCAACAGAGGTGTTTTAATGAGGAGTGTTTTTATTGATCTGTAACAGTCAAAAAAGACAACGTATTTCAGAAAAAATCTGAAAAGGGTGCTCAAATATATCTGAGCCATTAACTGTTCCTACACCAGTTTTTGTTTGTTTGTGTTTAATGTTTATTCTCAATAAAATCTAGGGGTGTATTTTTACAGTATAATTATTAAAAAGTAATATTAGAAGAAGTACAGTTTTCCACTATGTTGATAACACACAAATGAATTAATGTCCAACCATATCACGCTGGTTAATAAATGAGGACAAACACTGATAACTAATACTTAGGGCAAATATGCATTTACACTTTTTGTTGAATATGTGAACTCGGTTTTTCCCCACAACTATCAAATTATTATGTGTAAATTAAAACTTTCATCTGCACAAAATTAATGACCTTGACATTAATCTGCCCTCTGCCTTTTCATTCAACAGCCAAAACACTCTAGAGATTGGAGATTTGCCCAGGGGGGGAAAGAGAGAAGGGTGAGGAGTGTGAGAGGGGGCTGATCAGCCCAAGTAGATGGCAGGAAGCAGGTGGAGGGGGTGGGACAGTTAGAGAGCAGGCGAGAAAGAAGGGGACCCAAACCCTCATGCCTTAATCCTCTCGCAGGGTCTGCCTAATCTCACAGTCCCTATCTAACATATGGGAGGAATGGATTACCCTCCCCCAATACACTGAGGAATAGATTGACGAGGGAAGGGGTGACCAATCTCTAGATATACTGTAAACTCAAAACATAAAAAAATTAATAAAAAAAACTTAAGTGTGATTTTAATTGCAGAATGATAGAATCTGGTGCTTAAAAAATATTTAAGCCCCTATATTTTTCCCCTTAGACACATTGCATTACGTAAAGTGTCAGCTAGTCTTTTGCAGTTTGGTTCTTCTACCAGTCTCCTCATGTGTCCAAATCAGAGACTGTCTCAAACACTTAAAAGGGACAGAAGGGGTTAGAACTAACAATCTAAACCACACTAGTTGACAAAGTGCATGAGCCACACCAAAAACTAAAACCTCACAGCAACAAACTAATCACTCTTCTACTGAGGATTACTGGAAAATTATCAAAAAAAAAGAAGAAAAAAACACCATGCCCATCTGTCACACTTGTACAGGGACGTTTGTTTTTACAGGGAGCAGTTTTTCAGCAGGTTGGCAGCAGAACATAGCTTGATTTCCAAAGTAACCCTGAGGTCAATGTAAATGGCTACAGTAATAGTAGCAATTATTTTTGTGTCACTAGAAAATGATTAAAAAAAAAAAAACAGCGTTTGGAACTTAGGCGGAACAATGAGATATTTAGGTTCCAACGACAACTGGCACTGTATCGTATTGAAGTCATCCAATAAAACATGACAAATTTCTGAGGGAGGAAGACTGATTTTGAAAAGAGGAAAGGAAATAAAAACAGTAGTGTATTATGTGTGATCTTGTATTGCTTGCCTTAGCTAGAGGAACAAACTGACTGGCACATCTTGAGGTGCAATAAAAGCCCTTATGACTCCTGTTTTTGTGCCAACGTCAATCAGTTTTGGGAAGACAAGTGCCTGTGGCCTTTCTACATTTCTCTGCGAAGGTGCTTTGCCAAAACAAATGCCTTGTTCCAGAGTACAAATGTAGCGTAAAAGTGTTTGTGCGTCCCTTAGGATGTCAGGCATTAGAAGAAATTTTGGCTCTCC
Source organism: Anablepsoides cearensis (assembly GCA_032275365.1). Lineage (NCBI taxonomy): Eukaryota > Metazoa > Chordata > Actinopteri > Cyprinodontiformes > Rivulidae > Anablepsoides > Anablepsoides cearensis. The sequence continues at coordinate 17,763,841 of JAUBOC010000138.1, read as the reverse complement.
TTACTACTGAGAGGTTCATCCCATCAGCCCAAATTTACAAGTAAAACCTTTGTGTGCACACAGACTTGCTTTGATTTACGTGAATGATTCAAGAAATGCTTCAGCCAGTGTTCATTTGACAAATAAATGCTTTAAAGTTGCCACTTTAAAGAGCTGGAGTACAGGAATTTGGAGATAGAAAAACTTATTTAAGTCAAACTTTATTTTGACCTCAAGCTTGAATCAACAGCCTGAAAAAAGTCTGAAGGTAGAAACTATAAGACTGTGTTCTTGCATGGGAAAAGATCTGGAGCAGCAGTGAGAACAAGGACAACTGCTTCCATGAAAACTAGTGTGCACACTGGGTAACAGATGTGTGTGTCAGAGTGTGACAGCTGCCATTCCAAGATTGGCGACAGACTGTGGGCACTACATCACACAAATACTCCCTCTCCTCATATCAAGTCAAACACATATACAAGGATTTTCAGACTAAAACGCCATTACACTCCAGCATACTTCAGAAACACACAAATAAATAGCACCCTGTGTGTGTGCGTGTGTCTCTTATCTGCCTTCATTTATCAATTTCATCGCATAAGACTGCTCTGATTAATCAGCCACATATCTTTATCGACTGATCATTTAGAATAATTTGATCAGTGGTCACAAAATAAAGTCAGACGAGAACTGCCAAATACATTTAGAAAAAAAAAAAAGAAGATTTATTGATGGCATCTTGTTCTTTGGGAACTTCTGAGTCAAGTCAGAGATTCATCAGTTTAGCTGATAATGCATGACATTGTCACCACCATCACATGGATGTCAATCAGGAAGTCTGAGCAGTGGTACAACCATGCAGTTCAGTGTTTATTCACAGACAGGAAACCTGTGTGTGCTCAGGATATCTTTAATGACAGCTTGAATTTGGCTGCAGTGAAAATGCTACAAAATATAAGCTAGTCCTTACAAAAACACACACTTGCTCTAAAGTATTTGTTTGTCAAAAAGCATTAAGAGTAAGTGGTGGCAAAAAGGCTCCCCACAATGTTTGCCAATGTTGGCAGAATCGAAAAAAATACACTTTAATGTGAAAAAGAAGGATTTAAAAGCCTCCTTTAACCAGTTCATCAGTTTGGATCTACAATCTTTGTCTGCACAAGAAACACGAGAATGATGTGGTACCCACTGAAAAGGGCAACAGATGTTAACCAATGCTACCAGCGAGGCCATACAGATAATTGTCGGCGGTTGTATATGAGCCTTCGCATCGTCTCCAGCTATCTATTTTTGACCTCTGACAACAAGTCCTCTCCGACCTGGAATGCAGACGGATTGTGTGGTGAACAAACCTCAGTGTGGAGTCCAACACCTCATCACATACACACATACCATACATATTTGTAAATGTGAGGTTATCTGCATAACAAGCGATGTGCCCCAGCTTATCAATCAGTTTAAAACAAAGCGTCGAACAGCCGTTTCCAATCTTCTCTGAGCTGCTTGAGCTGGATGGTGAACACCACCATCTCATTGCTCTGAACGGTTTATGAACATTGTGTCTAATTTGGCTGGTGAACACCGAGTTAAGCGCTCCAGGCTGTCTCCCAGGCACACAGCCCTTGTCATTAAAATAACACATGAAGAGCAGAATGCCTGTATTTGTCTCCTCCTTCACATCTATCACAATCCTTCCTATTCAGTCGTACTCCCTTATTTATTTCCATGTTTTGCTGAAATGCTGACGTTTGTGTTATTTCTTTGTGTACTCTTTCCATGTTTATACAGAGGCCCAACTAAAATACAAATGTAACACATCAAATTAAAAGCATAAAGACGGAATCACATTTCTCCTCCCTGTTTCAACTCTCTGGAGACAAATACCTCACGAAAACAAAAACCTTCAATCAAGCTGCTGCAACAAAATAAAGCCCTGCTGTACCAGGAATCAGCTAAAATACAACCCACATTTTTATAAAGGAGCACACAGACACACAAACACAGATTAGTGGCTTGCTCTTAATCTCTGGGCTCTGTTGTGCGACTGGGTCTTTCTTTCGATGACAAATCCTGTGTCTGCAGAGTGTGTGTGTGTGCGTGTGTGTATGTGTACTAAGGTGGGAGACATGGACAAAATGTAGGTCAAGGCCAAAGAGTGCTTAGTTTAAAAAGTCTCACAGTGAGGTAATTTAGTATTTCACCTCCAACACGCTAAGACAGAACCACACCAAGTCTGACATTATTGTCTGAAGCATTAGGCTAACACTCTTTGTGTTTGATGAGGCTTTAGGTCAACAACGATGAAGACGAATGATCAAAGAGGCTGATAATGCAAAGCAACAAGGCGTTAACCTGAACAAAAATCATCTAACCACTGAAAATATAAAAAAAAAAAAACAAGTTGAATTTGTGGCCAGCAAGAACACAGACTTAGCCATGGTGTGCCACAACCACACAATGTAACAACCCTTTCGTCAGAGAAATGCTTTAAAACTTTGGCATCTGCTCCACCCTCGTAAACCAGTTTGTGTTTCTAAATGAAAATTTTATGAATGTGTTCAGTAACAAAGAAAAAACAAACTGTAGTGATACAAATTATCTCCAACTCAAATTTTAAGACAATCTGACATAGAAAAACCGCAAAGTCAGGACTGAGAGCAAGAGCTGTAGGGAAAAAAAAATCTCCTTATGACTAGCAATCACTTTAATTTGTAAAAGATGAGCACAAATGTTTCTGCAGACTTTCCTGCTTGACTTGGGAATGTTGTGGTTGTAGCCGTCTAGGCTGATTGTACAGGTGTTGACATAATGAAACCACAGTTGTGACCGGGGGAAGTGAGGCACGGCTATGACAAAATCGGGGCATAAATGTTTTAGATAAAGAATTACCATGATGTACGTTTATGAAACAGGCCCGAATGAGGACAGTAAAGTATCCACAAAGACAAACATGTGCTCCCAGCTCTCTCTGTTAAAACAAAGCCTGTGCATTCTTCCATAGTACTGCTTATATTCTCCCTGTGAGCTCACTGTAATGGAATGCAGCCCTCTCAGCCCGAAACAGCTTATTACCAAACAGTGTGGTCTTCAGCTGCAACGCCGTGTTTACTTTCTTTGCCTCACAACTTTCATCTATGAGCGAGTCTGACCTCTGACACAGGAGGTGCTGTTTTGTAAAAACTCGCCAGAAAGTTTTGATTGTTACTAAAACATGCATAGAATGATAAAGTCTCTCCCAAACAGGTTTTGGTAATCACTGTGTTGGATTTAAAAATAGCAATCAGCTCATCGAGAAAGGTATTTCAAAAGGATAGTCAATTTTTTGTTTGCTATAAACTAATTTATCCTCATAAAAAATCATACCTACATGTTAAACAACTGAGTTCTATAGTTTTGATCACAGTGTTTTTTGACTGAAGCATAGCACCACAACAATTCAGCACTATCAGTTTCAGCAGCAATGAGAGGAATGTTACAAAAGATTTTGTATCTTAATCTTTAACGCTCAAGTTAAATTATAAAGAAAACTGACAAGTTCCTTAGAGTTATGTCAAATAATGTTATCTCAAATCTTGTCAGTTGTGATCCTTTTCCTGTTTTGTCGCATGCAAAATGTACTGAACCCATTTTTTATTATGAAAATAGACAAACTGACCATCTGTTCTAATTTCTGTTCCCATCATGACTTCATCCAGTGAATGCTTATACAAATAAATGTCCTGCTTTGTTGCAGCAAAAAAAAAAAAAAAAAGTGCATTCTGACGCACACAAACAAGCACACTCAGTGGGACAGGGCTGGTCTACAATTGACTCAAGGCTGCATCTTTATCCATCTCTGTCCATTAGGACCATACGGTTTCCGGATATATGCTGCAGAGTAGGATCTGTAACCACATCATTGGTTATGACTGCATGGCTGTAGCACTGCTCTAAATGCTTTAAGACGGGCGTGTGGCTTGTGTCACATGGCATTTAACCGATTTATGTCCACCGATGGGTCACAGGACAGCTGGCTAAATGCAGATATCAGAGCATGAGGAATAAGATTTGCCTCATCAACAGGAGAATTGTGTTATCAGCTGAGGACAGAGTGAATACCTAAAAGGCAAAAACATGTATTCCCAAAAATGTAAACATTCAGTTCATTTCTAAGTGTGAGTGCTTATTAGTATATTTTGGAAAGGCTAGTCTTGTAGAGAAAAGCATCATCTGTAATGCAGATGTATATATCATATTATTGAGAAAACACAAAACAACCGAAAGATGATGATCAGCCAGAAACACTCACATGACCCACATGGTTGAAGTTACCACAATAAACAGGAAGATCCACTAAACAAAGATGGCGTCATGTCCAGGAACTCATGGGAAGGGACAGTTCATTTTGTTTGGCACAGTAACATCTGAGTCATGCGAGGCCAATGCCAATTATCTCCTGCCGTGCTGTTGTGGAACTGAAATAAAGGAAGCTCATCTATCTTGACTGTTTGAAGCTTAGGAGTCCCCTTTTTATTCCGTCGGGCAGTCAGTTTGTGTTTGAATAGGGGGCCTGCGAGCTCATGCGATTTCCTGTCCTGTCCCTGATCATCAGCACATTCACTCAGCTCTGCATGCATCACTGCTTCACTTTACAGGCAGCGACAGAGAAGGGAGACTAAGGCGGAGGTTTGCGTAGGAACATGTAGGTGTATATGACTAATACATCATTTTCAAAGAGAAGACGTAACTACAGCATGTGCAGCTATCCCACTTGTAAACTTACATCTCTTTTTTGTTGGTCAGAAAAAGTACGACTTTGTAATGGTCAGGACAAAATTACTTGTGAACAGATAAAAGAAAAGAAGAGCTGTAATGAGCAGCGAAATATATCGAGTAAAAACAGGTTTGGGATTGAATGTACAGATGGGACACAAAGGAAACCGCTGAAGGTCAAAAGGTGTGGTGAAGAGGAGCGTGATGGAGGACTGAAATGAGAGAAGTTGGCGATAAAGCTACAGATAGTCAACAGTGTGCAATGATGAGCAATGAGACGAGAGAAGAGGAGAGCTACCTGTCCGTGCATGCGCTGCAAAAACGATTCATTATTTTAGTAGCCTGTCACATTACAGCTACCACAACTTTAATTTCAACGAGGTACTTCAAAACAACACTCTAAAGTATAACTTTCACAAAAAATGATACATTTTTAAGTTCAAATCAAGTGCTTCATTATTTGAGTATTTGTTGCTTTTAGGCTTCGTACTTCCTGTTCTGAAACAATCAACATTTGCTGAAACTATTTTAACAAGTAAAACTTTGATGTTTTTTTCTCCAACAGTAATCACATTAAGATCTAATAAAGGAACAAATTGTTTTTGCTTAAAAAGGATTTGCATAAGCTCAAGGTCTAAGACTTGCAACATTACAGTCCGAGTTAAATTCCAGCTCTTCCTCCAGCATGATCAGAACAGCATGTGAGACGCCTAGATGTTCTTGGAGCCAACCCAAGAGGAAGGGCCAGGCCTACTGGTCAGTCCAGGAGGACAAGTAACATCTGCCGGTGTGAGTCATTCACAGGGCAGACAGGAGGAGAGAGCAGGAAGGTTCAGCTAACACACATTAAACTTCCTGAAGTCAAAATACAAGGATTGTCTTTAGACATAGCAGAGAGTACAACTAATAAAGATGCATCTAATGTAAACTGAATGTGCAGCCAGATTTGGTGGGTTTCTGACAATCTTTGTGTCTCCCCAAGTTTGCATTAGTTAACACTAAATGCAGAAAGTGACAGCAAGGCGGATGAGACAAAAAGGCAAAAGTGTGTCTAAAGAGCTTGTCAGTACCGTTACAGGAACAGAGCCCAGGACGAGGTACAGCTCTAGGGAAGAGGAGCATGTGGAGGAGGATAAGAACAGACATGGAGGAGGGAAAAAAAAACCACACAGTGGGAGATGTGCTGGAAAGACAGCAACGTGAGCACGGAGGAAGGTAGATAAGCAGAGACTGGTGCAAGCGGGGGAAGATGAGAAGAAGAGTGATGAGTGAGAGGAATGCCAGAAAAAAAAAAAGAAGTAAGGAGATGGAAGAAGGCAGGAGAGAACTAAATATATCGGCTCCTTGCTCAAAACCTTGTTGACATTAGCAGTCTTGAGGTGCGACTGTGACTTCCTGGTAAATTGAATGTTACAGCTGATCTAGTGCCCTTTTCCCAACAGACTGGACAACATGTGAACAAGTGGATTCAGGAAGAAGAGGGACTTTTCTCAGTCTTACAAAGTCAAATAATTGACAATTCAAGTCAGAGTTGCAAATTCAAGACAGAAACAGACTTACTGGAGCGACACAATCAAGGGGAGTTTCCTGTGGCTTTAAAAGTGTTTAAATGTTATTTGCCAAAGTATGATTAAGCCCCCCCCCCTGTTTATATCCAAACCCAGACTGCTGGATTAGTACTTCGCTCCCTCCAACCCATCTTTTGCTCTCTCTCCCAGGCATCTCACAGTTGCATGCAGAAATATCACACAAATAGTGATCATGCAAATGACCTGTCATGTTCTATGCGCCCCCAGGGGAACAACTGCAAACCATAACTTTCAAATCCTTTCCTTATTCCCGCAACTCGCCACCGCATTTGGAGAAGATGGAAAATATGTCAGAGGTGTCATTTGATCACCATTATTGTAAATTGTTTGAATATTTATGAAAGCTAGGTTGCTCCGCTTCAAAATAAGGTGGATGGCAGTGGTAATGATGCAAGAAATGCTGGTATGAATGCCATGCAAGACGTAAAACAGGATAAAGCACAAGCATGTGGTTCCAAAAGGTTGTTTTTTTTCTCTTGGTCATGGTGGTAAAAACAGAAGAGCTAAAATTCTTATAGTTCAAAACAAAAGGCAGCATTTTAATGTCAAAACTTCAGAAATAATCAATGCAAAGACAAATAGAGGTCCAAATGTTAAATAATATTTCTACACGCGTTTTAGATATCCCTATAATCAGGCTTTTCAGAAAGGCAATTAAGTTTAGGATTTTTTTTAACGACAGACATCTGAACGGATTTGTTACATTTTTCCCCATTTATAAAATCACTTTGCAATAAGCCATAATCTATTCATAAAACATCTGGTGCTAATCCATCACCTACAGATTACAAGTGGGTCTTGACCTATTTTCTGACAAATACGGTTTGATAATGGGATTCAGAACAAAGCCAGTCTCTGTTGCAGCATTGCAATCCACTCTCTCTTCAGGTGAGATGACCCGTTTCCTTGGTGTGCTTATTGATGGATTGTATGATCTGTTCCAGCTTGTTAAAACTCCTGTGATTTCTAAAAGGGCAAAAGATTAACACTCAACCAACAACAAGAACTTGCCACCAGGGTGGTGCCAGCGACCTCTACTTGCCAAACCCAACCAGGGAAAAAACCTCGAAAGGTCCCCGTTGGTCTTTTGAGGGATATTTCAAATCTCAGCCTATGCCTCATTTGAATTAAGCAATTGCTTTAAACTTTCAGACGGACACACACACAGAGATACAGCAGATTTACAGTTCAACTGTCTTAAAGAAAGCTGAGAGAAAGTTCTAAGAAGTGACAAATAAACTGTGAATGTGTTTGCTGAAGATGTCTCACTTTACGCCCTGACCTTTCCAAGGAAAACAAAGTGAATCCATTTCTCTTGGCTGTGTTTGCATGAAGAACAAGGCAGTAATTACTGAAAACTAATGAACAAATGGATCAAAACGAAGCACTGACACACGTGCCATTTCTGTCCACCCAAAAGGCTACATTAGCATCTTAAATGCAAAAATTTTTTTTATTCATGATACAAGTTGAACTTGAAGGGAAAAAAAGCAAACGCACATCATCCCTGACTGGATAACAGACCGTTAAACACTGCAAACACACTAAAAACTAAAAGACTATGTAGTAAATAGAAAAGATTCTTTGAAAAACAAATACTTTGATTTGAGCTTTAAGAAAGGGAAAGTAGGGTTTTAAAACTGGAACAGTTTTTTTGGGCAGTTTCGTCCACCAGTCTTATAACAAAGAAGAAATTATGCAGGAAAATATAAAGTTTACTTAGCAAACCAAAACATACCACCGCTGTAGATGTATAGAAGAGTTAAATAAAGCATTTCATGATCATGAAGTGTGACCACCACCAAACTGCCCACCGATGAGACCCTCTTGAAGATAAAACTCTGTCAAACAAGAATTTCTAGAAACCCTCAAATGCAACACAATGCTGTAAACATACTTTCCATGCTCACAGCTGAGCTCTCAACTAAATCGTTCATTTTACAAAGCATTTGAAAGACACCCATCAGTAGAGGACTGTGGTTGTGTGTGAATGCTTGCTGCTTATTTAGGTCACCGTGTTGCTTGCAGAGGCATAGATGAGTCTATAAAGTGATAAACAGATCTATATATATATATAGTGCATGTTTGAAAAGCATGCATGTGTGGTTAGTTAAACTTCACCTACTGTCTGTTCTTCATCTGTACGTTCCCTGTGCTGAACTAAACAAGCCTTGTCGCTCTCTTCTTTGTAATGGTCCCGATTAGCTGGCCAGTGGCTGTGGTGTCTGCATGGCAAAGTTATTCCAGCAATGCGTTTGTACTGAGGTGGGTCTTTGGGGAGACATGTGTCAGCCTGATCCACAGCAAAGACAAAGCTTTTTACTGCTGCGTCACAGTGTGAACAGAGCGAGATGTAATGAAGAAAAAGAAAGTGGTATAGAGAAGCATAGTTTAGGCAAGGACAGAGAGAAAGTACAATGTCACTATATTTTTGTTTCCTGTATTTACAGGAGATACAAATATACTGCATGTTTAGGTTTAATGCGCTCACTTTACTTGTTTGAAAGACTTAAACCTCAGGAACTATCATCCGACCAGAAAATAATGAACATCACATGAAAGGTTGTTCCTAGAACAACAAAAATAAGGAAATAATTTGTATATTGCCTTGAAAGTACCTTTAGGTTTTCAATGCCCATCGGTTACTTTGCAACCACTCAGTAAGATGATAAAAAAGAGGGTACAAAAAAGGCATTGTTTTTTTTTTGTTTTTTGGTAATGAATGCTTTAACAAAGCAGGTATCTATCCAGTCTAAGCTAAACAGGAAGTCCTTTTGGAGATCTGATGCACATAACCACACAGTCTGCAAAGCAAACATGGCAATCTGCAGTTTATACCTCACTTTTCCTGTTGCACCTGTAATATCACAGAGAAGGCATGCACACACACTGCCAATAAGACACAAAGGCAACGCTGCAGCTGAAGCTCTGAGTAAACACACACTGAAACCCACCACACACATGCAGACGTGGGGCTGGGGCTTCACCACGGTGGCGCCTGGGCCGGGCAGGCGGCAGCAGCAGCTACTAATTGGGAGCTGCTGGCTGAACAACTATAGTTAGGGCTGGAGCTGGAGGGCGACAGGTCTGACACTGTGCCTGCGTGAGACTGGATGTGTATTTTTAATGTGTGTGTGTGTGTGTGTGTGTGTGTGTGTGTGTGTGTGTGTGTGTGTGTGTGTGTGTGTGTGTGTGTGTGTGTTACTAGCAGCCCTGAGGCTTTAGAGTAAGGCCTCAGTTCAACTCTTGCTGACTCAGATTCAACACTGCCTGTCTGGCTGCAGTTTCTACTACCATAGCTGGAAGCAGTGGAAGAAGAATAAATTGCTCTTTCGTTGTTTCTGTCACCAAGTTCATGTGTGGTTTCAGTTTTACTTTTCTTTTTTTTTTTTTTTAAACTCACTCATCCGAGTTATAAGCCACCATGATTTTGTTTCCAGTCTTTTTCCCTTTCCTCCATGCACATTCAGAAATGAGATTCAATAAATAAAAATGTTTGCATAGCTAAAGGAAAGACTATAAATGGGGCATCAAAACAGGAAATACGTTTGCTTAAAATAGTAATCAGCTTCCTAGACAGTGAAATGATTTTCCTGTCCTGCTTCGTTTTCATTCCCACATGTTGTAACTAGATTTTCTTGCTCTCCTTGAGACGATGAAGTGAACCAAACCTGTTGGTCAAGTCTGGGAACCAACTCCAATGGCTTAATTCATCATATTGTCCAGCATAAACACAAACCGGTGGAGAAGAGACCTTGAGATATTCTCACTACCACTATTTGTCACATTTGTAAATCTTTACAATTATTACAAATTAGTTATTGCAATTTTATATAATATTTTAACATTACAAAAAGTAAATTTATTGGCAAACACAAAAGGATTACAGTGTCAGTATAAGACTCTTGGCCAAGACCTTAGTTATTTAGTTAGCATGTCAGCTAATCCTAAAGTTGATATCATCTCTAATCTAGGTGATTAATTTGATTTTAAAATGTACTTGTGTTAGCCTCTTTAAATCTAATGCTCCAAAAAGCAAATAAGCCAAATCTAAATTTAGGTGTAGGCTTAATTTGAAAGTGGGGTAACTTTCTAGAGAAAATTTTGTAATGATTGAGTAGAGCTGGGCGATAAATCGATTTAATCGATTAATTCGAATTTGCTATTTATAAAGATTTATTTTGGGAAAATCGAGATTTTTTTCCCACCAGTCTCTGTAGTTCAGAGGTCACCCCACCTGTCCCTCAACTCTTGGTGACTCTTGGTACATGACATGATAATATGGCCGCTAGCAGAGAGGATCTACTTCTCAAAAAAAAAAAGGCACTGTTTCTTCAGTTTTCTGGAACTGGTTAGGTTTTGCAACCTCGAACTTGGAGCAACAAACACCTCACTGCAAAATCTGTTTGAAGACTCTTGCTACAAAAAGCAGGAGTACAACTAATTTGTTTCGACACCTGAAACAGAGGCACTCTGATAAGTGGGAAACAAAATCGATTAAAATCGAAAATCGAATTTGGGATGAAAAAAATCAGAGATTTTGTTTTTGGGCCATATCGCCCAGCCCTATGATTGAGCATTTAGTGCTAACCTTTGGGAACAACAACCCAGTGACAGGAATGATAGGTGACTTCACTGATCATTTCTGGGAAGATCAATGATGAAGTTTTCTTGTTGTTTCTACATCAGCGTGTACAATGAAGGCTCCTCCTTTCTTTCTCCCAGAGGTTTACTGACTTGTACACAAACACGTACTCACAGACACACAAATACTCCTTCTCCTTTGTGTTTACAGTCTAAACAGAGTGTAACGGAAGAGTGTGTCAGTTTATTGTTTGTCTGTTCCTCTCTGTTTCCAGATGTTTACCTTGGAAGAACAATGGACTGGGATGGGAAAACCTGAACACGGAAGGCCTTGTACTGTGTTGTGTGTTTATATGTGTTTTTGTAACCATTTTAATTATGATTATATTTTACTGTTTTCCTAATGGGCTCCCTGCTACATAAAACAACACACAACTATAAAGGTCAGGTCAACAACTTCCTTTGATTTGTGTGGCTTAACTCTCATTCCTTCCCATGACTAAAACAAATTAACATTAACATTGTGTACCAAGTCCCACAAAAAATAACTTTCCAGCATTACAAATACTTTAGAGGTGTAGCTTATTTATGGAAAATTAATGACATTTAAAAATGTCTTTAATCTCAAGTTAACTGACTGTGTGAATTCAACTCAATATTTAGAATTCTGGATCTTCCCTCAAAATCCATTTACAGGCATGAGAGCCTTTATTATCAGTTTTAAGTTTAGAGCTTCATTCAGGCATGCTTGCGAAGGTCAAGCCAACCACAAGTGTGCTCAACATGGATTGGACAGTAAATAAGTTGCAGACTCTTTCCACAGTGTGTCATATACTTTTAATAATTTACCTTTGAGTCCCAACACATTTGTCTAAAACATGCCAGGAAAGGAAGGAAACAGTATGTTTTATTGCTTTGTAAGATTATTGCCATGTCAGAGTTAAACTGAACAAATATAACAGCTTAGTCTAATATTTAGATAAACCTTTTGCAGCAGATTGATGAAATGACAAGACTAAAGCAGCTTCCAACACGGATATAAAAACAGAGAAGAAGCTTCAGCTGCAGCTTAAAGGCTTTTTATTAGTTTTACTGTTTGTTACTTTGGCTCAGGAGCTGAGAAAATAAAAACAGTTAGGTCATTACTGTAGAAGAGAACAAAGGAGCCAAGTTTAGACGAATACATTGTTTCTATATTTATGGGATCTCTTGAATTCTGACCAGCTGATCAGAAACTAAAAACACAACAGTGCTACTGTGTTTGAAAATTTTAAATATTTGCTGCTGCTGTAGGGGTCACCCTGAGGGGGAAAAAACATTTCCACCTGTCTTTGACCCTGGTCTCCGAAGACCTCCCTCAAAAGA
>JAUBOC010000138.1:17568935-17583452 GCA_032275365.1 Anablepsoides cearensis | reverse complement strand
TGTTACTTTTTGTTGTATGAAATTATTTTTTGTTTAAACCATAAAATGAATAAACTAATAAACTAAACTAAACTAAAAAAGCAGCAACTCATAAGAGCCATTAGTTTGTTTAAAAGGTCCTAATTAAATTGAAATAACCACATTGTAGCTCAGTGCAAATTTGCTGACAGAGTTAACATCTTTAACAACCACTAATCAGAAAAGTGATCCATATGTCATATGAAGACAAAAGATGTTGAAAAAAAAGAACTTTTATTTCTTTGAAATGTTCATACAAAAACACATTTAAAGTTTAAGGCATATATTGCACAAACAATTGAGTTTTTAATATATATATTTAAAAAGAAAAAAAAAAGAGAAAAAAGAAAAACAAGCGGGTAAATCATCCCTCAGTTGAAGGTTTAAGGCACAGCAGCCAACCATACTGCTACAATCAGTCATGATTTAGAACACAAAACATTGAAAAAAATGAACTTTCTAAACTTGTTTGGCTGAATAGAAACTACAGTTTGAGACCAGGCTTTGACTAGTACAAAAAAATAAAATAAAAAACACAGCCTCTCTCAAGCTCCAACATATTTACATCACCACATCCTTTTCTCACGCGCGTCAGTTTAAAATAAAACCTGAAACAAACGTCGCTGTATAAAAACCATTAGCCGGCTTTTTCCAGTATCACAACCAACAGAGGCATCCTCACAGTGCATCAAACCTCACTACAACACACCACCCATGCTTAACGTCACCTGTGTAATATGTTTTAATGCCCACTACTCTACCTGGGATTTGCAACATAAAAACACTAAATTGATCTCTTTATACTGGCTCACACATACAAAGACATAGTGTTGAAGAGTTTCCTGGAATTGTTGAAATGTCTGTATTATAATAAAACCTCCCGTCTCCAACAACTTAAACATAAAAAACAAAGTCTGCTACTCTGGTGAACCTGACACTACAGAGTCTAACAACCCTGCTACAGTTTTAATCAAAAGAAAGCTTTCCTCTACACACTGTCACGGTCAACAATATATTGTGGTTTATCCTAACAGTTTCACAGAAACTACAGCTTTGATCAGAAACTCTACTGAAACTATCAGAGAAACGTGTGGAAACAAACAATCATATCTGCTAAATGTGCTACATTTGTTTCAAGAACGGGCACACATGAATTAACCTTTTTCCACAAAAGGGACATTCAAATATATATATAAAAAAAGAAAAACACTTTAAGGCCCCAAAATGTCAGGGAAATGTCGACATGAAAAAGGGATCAGTCATAGAAAGTGTTCTGCTAAATGTTTCCGCTCACTTCTGGGACTTTTGTCTGTGGCAGAACACAACTTATATACTGTTTGTAGCAGCTGCGCCACACAAAGGGATTTGTTTTGGACATAATAATAGGAAATACTTCAAGTTTCATTATGGAATAGAATTGGCAACCAGAGCTGGTGGCTGAGGGCACGTACGGAGCAACCGAGATGACAATTCATGACGACAAATGGAACTGCTTAGCTATAAAAAGGCAGGGCGATGGGGATGGGGGGAGAGTGAAGTGAGTCATTCAGACGAGCTCACTCAATTTCCCTTCTGCCAAGTTTTACTAAAATAAGAACCAAAAAAAAATAAAAAAAGAAATATGAAAACAACGACAGACCGACGTATTTAAAACAGTAAAATCTCAACCACACAACCAGGGAGACCAAGCAAACCGTTGTTTTGTTCGGGTTCTAATAAAAAATAAAATGTCTTTGTATGCAGAGGAGGAATTGATGACGGGCCAGCGTGGTTTTTGTACAATCAATCCAGTCCAGCACTGCTACAGAACTCTGCTGAGCTAAACTTTGTACAAGAAATACTTTCCCTCTTGTTCATTAAAAGCTCATTCCTTTTCAAAGTGGGGCTCAATGGAAAGTTGCAAACAATTAACGTCTTACCTGTTGTAGGTAGCGCTTTGAACAAACTCAGTTTGGGGAAGGTTTAATTAATGGAGACTAATGTTCCTAACAAACCAACAAAAACTGTTCTGACCACAGTCATGTTGGTCACATTTAGTTTAAGTGAAGATCAAAGTGGATTATTTACTTTTAGGCATCTTTAATCACAGAAATGTATGGAAGATTGTGCAGATTATTGTTTCAAGATGGCAGTAATCTACTTCAGTCTTTGCTCACTTAAATGCTCCGTTTCTCCAAACTGGGGTCGATCAAGAATCCATCTACAACATAACTAAACATCCAGACTACCCTTTGAATGCAACTCATTTAAACTCTGGAATAACGTCAAACTGTCATGAAATAACCAACTTTCACCACTGTCAGTGTATCAAACGTTAAAAGGTTTTGTCTCTAAATCCTGTTATTAGTGTAATTTCTGATGTGCAGACTCAGGCTAAAGATACATTCTCCTCTACAGAGTGTCGTCCAGTTAACGAGGGTCTCTGTCCACAGCCCACCCTGGACCCAGTGGAGACTAGTTCACAGGTTCACTCAACGTGTGCCTGCTGTGCTGCGGCCCCCACACAGTGGTAATCGGAGTCTTCATCACCTGCAGGGCGCTGGCCGGCCTGGTGTTAGTGTGAACCACGCTCCAGACGCTGGGCACCACGGCTGGATTCCTCTGGGAGCTGCCGCCGACAGTGGAGGAGGGCTGCAGAGGAGGAGGGAGGCCCAGATGAGGTGGGATCGCCGACGCGGCGGGGGCGCACCCTGGGGTAGGAGCTGGAACTGCAGGCGATACGGAGCACGAAGCGGGAAACATGAACGGCGCAGTTACTGCTGGGATGGAGAGCGGCTTGTGGAGCGGCAGGTGAAGCGGGACTCCGTTAGAGGCCAGATGTGAGGCTGGAGGTGGAAGCAGGGCAGCAGCTGCAGAGGATGAACTCTGGCTCGTGTCAGAGGTCGAGCGGGGACTCGTGGCTCGTGGAGACAACAGCGACTCTAAAGCTGGCCTCGTTGTCGGCACCGATGCGCTCGCAGGACTCGTGGTGGGAGACGAGACGGAGGTTGAGGCTGAATCTAATTGTGGGGCCGGGCTGGTGGCTGGAACTACAGCCGGTCTCTGCACACCTGGCTGCCCCGGGGCTAAGGCCGACACCGGCACTATGGTGGGGAGATGAGCAGGGATGAGCTGAGGCTGGTTTGAGTCCATCGCTGAGGGGGTCCATGTGACTTTATTCACTGGAAGAGGAGATCTCCTCGAGCCTGAGAGAGGTGCAGCGGCAGGTTTCACCGATGTGTCTGGAACGGCCATGGCCTTCTCCATCAGGCTCTGCGCTCTGGAAGGATCCATGATTTGTTCATCCGGCGGCGGGGTCGGCCCCGCGCCGCACGCCGCGCGGGCCGCTTGGGTTTTTAAAGTGTCTGAGGGTTTGTTCTGGCTCTCCTGCTCCGCGGCCCTCTGCAGGGCGGCGTCCACCAGGAGCCGCAGGTCGCTGAAGTCCTGCGCGGGGTACAGATCGGGGGGAGTCGGGGGAGGGGTGTTGAAGAGGCCACTGGTGGAGGGGGCCGATGATGCCGCGCCGCTGAGACAAGCCGCCTGAGCCCCCTGTTCGTCCGCCTCCCTCAGAAGGCTCTGAGTGTCCAGCTTCATGAGCGCCTGGACCGAGCCCTGCTTACCGGGGTAGCCCGCTCCCGTCAGAATAGCCGTCGCAGTGTTCCCCAAAAGACTCAGGTCCAAAGTAGGGGCGGAGCGGATCACAGACGGACGCTGCTGCGCCGACATCGTAGAGGTATTTATATCCGGGGAGCTGGCTCTGCCTCCGTTAGACGAGTGGCCCTCGGTTTTACCACTGACCTTACGGGAGATGGTGAACTTGGTGGGGTCTTTGCCATCTTTGCGTAGCAGGTCGGGGAGAAGGCGGCGACGCGCGTTGATGAACCAGTTGCATATCTGAGAAAGCAAAGACAATTTGTGATATAAATTATATTAAATTATAAACTCAAATTCTTTATTGTATTCAAAAACCAACTTTAATTTTAATCTTTTTCTCATCTTTGTTTGACTCACTCCCTCTACTGGTGCATTCAGGAAGAACGGAGGAAGACGGAGCGTTCAGACAGCTGGTAATAATGAGGGTCTGAGCTCAGAAATGCTGAGCCACAGAGAAAGCCAAGGAAACGCATTCCACTGAATTGACTACATAACTAGAAAGTCTGCTGCCTCCAACTACTCTGTAATCTGTCTGTGTGCCGAGAAGGAAAGAGGAAATGTCTACTACTGATGCTGAAGTGACAAAGACAGGACCAGGACAAATCACTGCTTTGCTTTTAGACATTATTGACTCTAATGTGACAGAGTTCCAATGAGGAAAATTCTGCAGCTTATAACCAAGTGAACGAAGCAGAACAATGAAAGCATCAGAACGTAAAAGCATGGCTATAATTTCCTCTGCCGTGGCTCACCTGTAGCACAGACAGCTTGGTCTGGCTGGACAGGCTGAGCTTCTCCTGCTCTGACGGGTAGGCGTTGAAGCGGTGCTCGTACAGCCAGCCCCGGAGGATCTGCACCGCCTCTTTGGGGAGGTTGCCACGGCGACGCCGCTTCCCGAGGAGCCCCTTCCCCGACAGGTCGAGCGGGGAGCCATCGTCGCTGTCCGACACGGCCGAGTCGTGCTCGGGGTGATGGTCATCCTCCTGAGCTGAAAGGGGACAAAAAAAAAATTTCATTACATTTTTTAAAATGACAATATGAGTGTTTCTAATCAGGCAGATGAAATCATCATTATGTTGAGTGAAATGTTTACAGGCACAAAATGAAACCGTGACAGCGTATTTAAAATAAGAGGACGCCATGTGTGCAAAAAAAAAAAATGGGGGAAATTTGTGAAACAAAGATCCGACAGGTAGGATACTTTTTATCTAAACAGGTACTGCAGAATAAAAATGTGGCGCTGTGTGTGCAAACAACAGCCTTTTAGTTAGAACTCCTGTTTTTTGTTACCCACAGAGGGTCACTGGAGGAAATCTCCCCACAAAATGGAGCATGCCTGATCCCAGGGGTGGGCCACAGAATGCAGTAAATGTCTTTCTGTGGGGCTGGGTGAAACCTGACCCCCGGGGGCAGCGCCTGTCCTCACAAAGGAGATTGTGTGCATATCAACATCCTAGCAGTCAGTGGCCCAGGAGTCTATTGACCACGGAAAGGGGGCTGTTTTTTTTATTATTATAGTTGGAACCAAATATCTCAAGGGAGCCAAATCAGATCAAACCTCTGCAAACCTGGACAGCGATCAATAAACTGGAAATAATCTATATTGAAATTCATGTGTTAAGATAAAATCTCATAGCTTTAATGGAGTTAGTGTTTAGTGCAGTTTTTATGAAGAAAATAAGAAGAAAAATGAATTAAATGTCATTATTTTACACTACTAAAAATATAAAACTAAAAAACAAGGCTGGAAATAATTATGAAGCACATTTTATGATGGAGAGTTTAGTTCATTAAGATTCATTAACTAGAATTATGTGTGTTTTTTCCAAATGTTTAAAATAAATAACGGTGCACAACAAAGATATGCTGGAATGGAATTAAAACAGCATATTTAAGCTGGACTGAGTTCATTGTGTCTGCAGATCTGTGAAGAAACGTGCTGTACGTGCATCTCTCCCAACTCCACACAGTCTGGCTGCTCTGCTTTCATTCATGTTTATAATAAAACATTACAAAAACAAAAAAAAATATGGATACAGAGTGAGTGCGGTTCGGTTAAAAACAAATCTGAGACAAAAGTCCCAGCCATCAGCAGCAGGATTGTAAATCACACAGGCTGTCAAACAGGCCCAACTTTTTGTTTACAAAATGACCCCCCTTTTTGTTTAGACAAGTAAATAAATGTGTGCACAGGGAAAAAGCTTTGAAACTCCACTTTGAACAACTAAAAGCTCCAGTTATCCCTCAAAACAATCTGTTAAACTTCTTTTTTTTTAGTTCTCACCAGCAGCTTCAATCAAATGTTCGATAACACCAGAAAAAGTTGCAAAAAAATAAAAAATAGATAAAATAAAATATATAAATACAGCTTCCTTTGTCTGAGTGAAATGTTACAGGTTGCAGTAAAAAAAAGCACATTGAGACGAACAAACCTCGATAAATGAGCCATCTGGAGCGCACAAAGGAGGCAGACAGAAACACACAGCCTCCCGCATGTCGCTCCGCCAGATGGACAGCATGCCTGCCTCAGGAGATAACTAGCTGGCTAGCTGCGCCTCCCTCCCTCCTCTTCCTCCTCTCCTCAAATTTAAACACAAACACGCGCTTGACACAAAAACCCCTCACATAACCCAGAGTCAACAGGGCTTCGCGGGCAACACGCTTTCGAGGGTCCTAAAAATGTGCCCAGCGGAGATAAAAGAAAAACACAAAACACGACCACACATTCAGGCGCTCACCTCGTTTCAAAGCTTTCATTCTTTGTTGATGGGGCTCGCGCTTGAAAACGCGCAGCTGTCCAAGTTGCTCTACAAAGAAGGAGCCAGTCGATGGTTTGACTTTAGCGACACTTTCTGCCAAGACTCTGGAGGTGTTGCGATATTCTCACCGGCCTTAAAACCCTCGACTTTTACGTTTCGCGGCAGGGAAAAAGCTTCCACGTTTCCATTGCAGTCCTCGCTTGCTGCCAGGATGAATGTTTCTGTTTTTTTTTTTTTTTTTTCCTGTCGTTTGCTCCTTTTTTTTTACCTGCACGCAGCAGCAGCGCCAGCAGCTTTGCCAATCTTGACAGTCGCAGCAGAAATGGTCCCGCCTCCAAGGCTGCTCTCGGCCAATCAGATCTCAGGATGACGCCTCCTGGAAAATCCCTAGCCAATAGCGGCGCCCGCTCCAGACAGCGGTCAGACTCCGGGTTGTTGTGATGGACAGCAGAAACATTTCATTCAAAATATAATGCAGACAGTCATTGAAACTGCTTTTTGCTGCTGTGACTAAAACCAAAGAGTTGAAGCAGTGTAGTTTTAATATAAAGTAGGAAATTTCCAATATATTTTATGACTAGTCTTCTGGAAAATGGCTCATGTGATTTTACATAATGTGCTAAATGTTCTGGTTACATAAACCATAATCTGACAAAGGTGGCTAAAACTGGCTGACCTGTGATGCCTTTTGCCTCTGTGATATTTTTGTCGTTATTATACATTATTTTTTATAAATAGTTTATGTTTGCAGGAAAAATAGGCTTGTCTCTTAAGAAAAAATATTTTAAAAATACTTTTACACTCGGTCCTCTTGTATTTTGCTTATTTGAATAAATTGGAAGAGGATCATAAGCTCCAAATGAGCAGCTTTTAAAATCAAAATAAAGATGAAGTATTCATTTTTGTGATAATTGCCATGAAACCCACATTCTAATTCTAAAAAAATCAGCAAGTACACAATAATAAAAAAGTACAATCATACATTTTTTGAGAAAGTATTTTGTGCATTTTATTGAGCATTGCGCCTCTGCATTATGCATGTGAACAATCTTGATAGTATAAATAGGTCTACAGCGTTGTAAAAGATGACAGTTTTACTGTTTTTATTCCTATTTACAGACAATAAGAAGCACAATGGGAGAAATGCAAGATAGTGTCATATCAATATCAAAGAAACTTCTTTTTACTCCGTATTGCACATCCTTTAAATATTACCAGAGTATAGTGAACAGGAATCCAGTTAAGTTGTTTAATGAACACCACATTCACTCACACACAACTTTTTGTCAATTGCACTCAAATCCACGAAAAAACAAAAAAAACAAAAAAAAAAAAACATCCTATATAGTAGTCTAACGAAAAGAATCTAGTCATTAAAATATGTGCTTACTTTCAGAAAATATTAGACACATGTTGCTACATCTGGTCTCTGCTGGCACGAGCTCAGCCTCTGCCCCTCACCCAGTCCCACCTTTTACTGTCTGAAGAGCAAAGCAACGTCGGAAATCACTTAATTTTTCTGTTCTTTTCAAGCAGATGTTCAGAAGGATGTGTAGACCTTGCTCTTTCATATAGCTCTGTAAGGACAAAACCTTTAAAAACGGTCAACAAATATCTTTAAAACAGGGGAAATTGCAATAATATTCCAGTATGGAAAGAAAAAAGCAGATTTAGATCAAATCCACTTTATAAGTTTGTTTTTTTTTCCCTCTAGTTTAGGATCTATAACATGTTTAAAGATCCAACTTTTCAATATTATAAACTCAACCAAAGCCGACTGCTGCTCACTTTGAGCTGCAGGCCAGGCCCCCCAACAGTGCAGCTGGATAACTCTGCCCAGGAAACTGCTGTGTGTCTCAGCACTAGCTGTGTGTGTATATTGGAGAAAAGCATTGTTTATATGCGTGAGATAAGCTTTGTTTTGTCTCTCTGCGAACACGTCGCTGACATGTCTTGGCATTTCACACATTCAAACGACAGAAAAAGCAGAAAAGTGTTGACTTTTTAGTTTCAAACCGTTAGCTTGGATAGCGGCTTTCTGTCCCGCGGTGTATTAAAATTTTTTTTTACCACAACGCATTTTATTTGCATTCGATACATACAGTTTCGTACTGAGACTGGCTGTAAAAAGCAAATGGAGAACAGAAAACGACATGTGAGATCAAGCAGCAGAATTAAAACCTTAAAGGTCGCAGTACAGAGTTAAAGAAATTCAACCTGTTTATAGAAATCACCCACTAAAAGCTACCTTGGTTAGCCATGTAAAAAAGAAAACACATAGGCAAGTTTATGTTAAAAAGACAGCTTGTCAGACAACTTCTTTTCCCCACTGACAGTCAGAATTCAAATTGAGCCAATGGCCATGTTTACTTTAACAAAAGGCTTTCAGGTGCTAATGATGCTAACCCGCTGCAGTCAAATGGAAAGAGGGGATTGGTGGCCGTCAGGGACAAGCTTTTGACACCTCCAAGCCATTTTCTTTCCTACACCCACAGCAGGCAAGCACAGCCGACAAACAAAAGCCAGCAATCAAGAGAAAGCTAATGGCTAGGCAGATTGAGATTAGGGGAGAATGGTCATGCCTTTTGATTTTATAACTACAGTGAGAGAGAAAGAAAAAAATGAGCAGCAGTGTAACCCACCAGGACAGTAAAGTTTATGTTTGCTCACCACTTTGGAAGAAAACCATATGTGAGTGGAAGACGAGCCAGGGTCAGTGAGTGGATCTGCTGACTGTAACATATGCAGAAAAACACAAATCCTCCTGCACTGGACTCAAAGTGTTTCTTTTCATTTTTTTTCCCTCAGACTAGTGCTGCAGATGAGACGGGTGGCTTTGTATTCACAAACAGGTCAGGATCAAGACATGTAAGCACTGTCTCAACGTCACATATGAATGTTTCCATAAAGTCACTTCCTGGAGCGGGGCAGGGGGAGGGTTCAGATCCTGAACGTTTCAAAGCAGCCGTAAAAGGATGGGCGGATCAGTTTAAGCTTCCGGTCGTGTGAGAATCCCAAAAAAAAAAAAAGGTTAAATCTGTATCTCATACGTCGCTGCGTCTAGAGTCATCTGTTCTCGTGGATTTCAACACAGTTTGATTAATTAAAACAGAGAAATCATCTTTGGCTTCTACAGTCTTTAATGGAGGAAA
This sequence comes from Anablepsoides cearensis, assembly GCA_032275365.1. NCBI lineage: Eukaryota > Metazoa > Chordata > Actinopteri > Cyprinodontiformes > Rivulidae > Anablepsoides > Anablepsoides cearensis. The sequence continues at coordinate 17,573,890 of JAUBOC010000138.1, read as the reverse complement.
AAGCAAACATGACTGAATAAAAGGCTGTTATCTGTGATGCTTTAGTGACAGTGATGTGTGTTGGGTACTGAGAAGCAAAATTAAAAATATAAATATATTGGCGGGTATTTAACCTGCTGCATGACCCTTGTTTATAGGATTTCTTTAATGTTGCTAAGTCCTTTTTTTAAAGTATATTTGGAACAATTATCTCTTAATTATGAACTATTATGTTACTTCATGGTAATAAAAACAAATCAAGAGAGACTCAAATGAGTTTAAGATATTGCCCTTACAAAGATCTACACATTCTGAAAGCTAACATACTTAGCTAACATACGCTTCCATTCAAAACCATTAAGAAACAAAGATCCTCATCAATTCAAAAAAAATCTTTGACACAAAACATTTTGCAGGACAAAAATGAGAATTACTTGCAGGGAACTAAAACAACAACAAAAAAACCGCTTTAAATCTGGTTTTCATCTTACCAAAAATAATCAGATTACCCTTATTTTAGTGGAGCTGTTTTTAAATAAATCAAACAGGTATTAAAATAAAAATAAAAAAGGAAGACGTACAAGGGTGAATTTGCGGTGTGTGCAATTTGCGTGGTGGCCACAAGGTGGTGCTGTGCAAAGCTACAAGATGGCCAGTGATCTGGGAAGAGAGTGGGAGACAGAAGAGTTGATGCTTTTCCTCCTGTCCACTTAATAAATCTTATAGTCAAGATACATGTTTTCAAACAGTCTTCATAAAGATTCTTTTAGCCTATAAGTGACATAATAATACCTTCAGAAACTTTTTTATTATTATTTTTTAATTATATCAAGAATAAGTAGTGACAAAGTTCATCCACTGAGGTTTTCACTGGCGGCCTCAAACGAGGAATCTCCTGCTTTATAGATTGTTGGGTCCACAAAAAATAAAAATCAACATTTTAGGTTTTAATCAGGACCAGCCTATATTTGTATGCAGTGCGTCAAAAGACTAAAGCAAACGTCCAACAGCTCCTCTCGTCCACACAGCATCTGTCCTTCATGTCTCGGTATCTGTTTAAACTCTCCCCACCACACGCACTTATCTGTCCGTTCTTCCTTCTTGCTCACGGTTTCTCTCTCAGAGGCGGGTTTGGGCCTCGGGGACGTAAATTTCGATGCTGTCTGCGCTCTCCGTGGCCGAGTTCTGGCGAAACGAGGCGGCCTTCTTCGCAGCCAGCAGGCGCTTGCGAGCCTCTTGTCTCTGCTTTTCTGACGAGGCCGACGAAGAGGTGGAGGAGTCGGCGCTCTTCTCCCGGCCGAGCGTCGGTCGTCCTTTACCAGGTTTCTTTGACGCCGGAGCGGTCGCCTTCTCCTCGCTTGGCTGAGGAGTGGATACGTGGGAAACATGGAGGGAGGGCAGAGGCAGAGGAAAGATATCGATGAGTAAACATTACATTTATTCCTTCTGGGTCCATAGATCTTTTTTGTCCCTTTGTGATTTTTTTTTTGTGGCTAGAATGGTTTATTTTAGAGTGTCAACAACATTTTACACGATTTATTTTATTTGAGTCTGTTATATGCCTTTTAAACTAAATATAAACATTTTTGTGTAACTCATTCCCAATAAAATAACAGTATTCGAATAAACTAACTGATTTTAGATTTATGTTTTCTACTCCTTTGTGATAAAATCTACGGAGCCCATCTAATGACATTGGATAAAAAAAATATTGTGTGGCCACCAGATAATAACGAGTGGCCATGAGATTGTTAATGCCGTCATTTTCATTCAATTATATGTTGCAGCTGTAAGGCACTGGTGATGACTGGACTGGAGTTGTCTTTGTCCAAAAAAAAAAAAATAATAAAAACAACGACGTTTTTTTAAGCTCAATATTCAAAACAGGCTCCTCTCTCACCTGGTGCATTTGCTGCAGAAGGTGTCGGAGTTTTGTTATGTTCAGGAACACAGTAAAAAACTGTTTCCTGACGTCCAATGCCATCTCATAAATACTAGTACTAAGAAAAATGAATCGTTTACATTGAACCATGGAGGTACTGGTATACAAATAATTTTTTTTTAATCTAGTGTCACCGGACAGTCTCTGTATAAATCCCTTCAGAATTTCACATTTTCAACTAAGTTATTAACCAAACCTGTTGGCTGTTAAGGGTTAGAAATACAGATTTATACAGTTTATAAATATTTGTTATGCAAGATGAAGAATGAAGTTACTGTTACTTGTAAATTTAAAAAAAAGAACATATTAATACATAATATTGGTATGGCAATAATAATAGTTAGTGCTGATGACCTTTTCTGATGCTTTCTCACCCCTGCCTAAATTAAATCAGATTTGCATACACAGCAGTGTTCATGTTTTGGTTTTCTGCTTGACTAAACCCATCAATAAAACTGACATTTACTGGGTGAAAATGCAGTAAAATGTATGAATCAATGTACGTGTGGTTAAATGCAAATTTTGTTATTGCATCTATAAAAAAATATGTCAATACATAATGTTTCAATTACAATCTTTAAAAGAGAATATTTTTGTTTCCTAGGGGCACAAGTGGAGCAATTTATTCAAAAGTATTTTGCACAAATATAAAAAAAAGGATCAGAATTAGAGGTGCGGTCAGTTTTTGAAACTACCAGGCTTGGATGACTCCTCCAGAATCAAAGAAAAAAAAATGTTTATAGAAAATAAATCTATGTCTTCCAAAGGGTATTTTTTGTGTCTAAAAGACAGAGGAGCATAAAATCCAAGGATAAATTGGCTGTTCTTTACAGCTTAAACAAGACAAGAACTTTTAAAAGACATTTAGTCCAATTTGATTTTGCTCCCTAATCGTTTGATTTAACATTGAGAAACTTCGACAAACAGAAGACGTACAATACAAGCAAGTGATAACAGGAAAAAACAAAAACACATTGAGAAGAACAGTTATTTCAAAGACAAATTTCAAACAGTTGAAATGGTGACATGAATTGATGAGTACAGGAATTCCACGTACAGTATTATGACAAGGATAACATGGCAGCCAAAATATTCAAACTGGAGGACTGGAGCAACACACTCAGCTGTGCAACCCCCCCCCCCCCCTCTTTTTGGGTGAAAACAACCACTCCACTTTGAGTAATAAGTTATGCAACTCCTGACATGATTTCTAAAGAAAAAGTTAATGAAGAAAAAAAAGATGTCTGTTGTTCAACTATCTCCAGTCCTTGAATAAAAAAATACTTTAATAAATATGGATTGGAGAGAAATTGAGAAGATGGCAGCGTGTGTGGTTCCTCCTTTGCATGTAGTGTTTGTGGATGACCCACTGTGTTTACAGACAGAAAGTTTTTTTTACTTAATTTAATATAAAAATAGATTTCAAATCATTTGTAAATGTAACATTTATATTTTAGGATTCAATGCAACCAAATCAACAAATTAAAAAAGATAATAAGACTTGTTCTGTTGCATACTGCAGTGTTTCACCTCCCATTAATGGGCAACAACCCCCCCTCCCTCCACAACAACTTATTTTGTACTGAGAGTTCAGTAGCTGCTGCAGTGTTTCAATCTGCTGATAGTTTTGTTGTAAAAGCAACAGATGCAACAACAATGCAATTCAGCATTTTTAATCATTGGCGTTAAAGCAGGAACTTCAATGCACCACGAGAAATTATTCCCATTTTGACAACAGCCGTCTTACAAATTTGTTTTCACCCAAAAAAGGTGGATGCTTGAAGGAGAATCAAGTGACATTGCTCCACTCCACAAGAAACAACAAATCAGCTGCAGGTGAAAAAGATACATTTTTTAAAAGTTTCAGATAAGACAGACAACAAAGAACTGGATGTTAATGAACAAAACAGACAGAAAAGCTACACAAACACAGGTGTAAAAGAGCAAAAGCAAGACTGCATTCTGTCACATGAGCCAGTGCATCTTAGCCATGCTCCACTAGAACACACACACACACACACACACACACACACACACACACACACACACACACACACACACACACACACACACACACACACGACAATACATGCTCAAAGTAGGGCTTTAACACTTAAACACGAACACCAGTGTCAGCCCACTTTAAGATGATTTTTCTCCATACATGCCAAGAGGGAACTCTTCGACCCCTCTATGTTAGCCAGGGAAGCCTTGTTAGAGTTCATCCCACTTTGGTTAAAAAAAAAAAAAATACAAAAACAAAAACAAACAAAAAAAAAAGAGCGGGAGAAATGATGGTGGTGGTGGGAGGAGAGAGGCCGGTTACGGCGGCTTTCCTACCCCAGCCAGGGCACTGGGCAGCATAGGTGGGAAGTACCTTCCGCTCGGGGGTGGACTGGGCGGCGGCGGATGGCGTGGGCTGCCAGTCGTTGGACTTGAGGTGGTAGAGCTCGTCAAACTTGAGGCTAATGTCTTCGATGGAGAGCTGCAGCAGGTCCCAGAAGCCAGCCAGGTCCTGGGCTGTGGGCCGCGGGTTGGCAGTCACATTCTGACCAGAGCAAATAGGAAAGAGCAGAAAATACGGAATGAGGACTAAGGAGCTGCTTTCAGATCCAGGCCTCCCTTATAAAATGTTTATAAAAAAATTATTTTAGGTCTGAATGAAAACATAGCATTAGTTATAGTGATTATTAACTATTATTAACAGACTGTCACTTTGAAAAACATCATGAATCTGATTTAAAACCAGGGTCTAATATAAATAAATAAAAAATGCATTTCCGTAATGGTGGGGAAAAACTAATATCAGATCACTCCTAATAAATAATGCTCATCTTTGTGCAGCATCACATTTACTGACTCTTCAGCCCATTCTCACTCCCGACTCGTCACATATTGACGCTTGGTCAGGTAGCCGTCCGCGTCCAATTTTGAAGCGCCGGGTACCCCCGTCGCGGCAGTTCTTAACGAGATGAGGCGGAGCAGGAGGAGCGCGTTTTCTTTTTTTTTTAAAGAGTAGGAAATACGCAAAACT
>JAUBOC010000138.1:17500669-17518208 GCA_032275365.1 Anablepsoides cearensis | reverse complement strand
AATGAATCAAAGAAACACTCTGGGTATGTTTTTGATGAGAGAATAACATTATAACATGATATAAAGCTAAAAAAAAAGGTGATTTTGCATAAAACCCTCTCTTTAAGGGCTTCTGATGAAATCCTAACCAGGTGGTCCATTGTTTTATAATCAGATATCCTGCAAGGGTTTGATTATGTATTAAACAAAGATGTTTCCTGTCAGGCAGAAAGTTTACCGATAGTCACATGATTGAGGGCAACAACTAGAGGGGAGTTCAGATTATTTGAAGTAAGGTTTAGTGAAAAGGTTATGGACAACTCTTGGGAACTACTGATGTACAACAAGGTGAGGTAGTACCAGTTGGGGGGTCACAAATCTCTGCCGTTGTTATTTTATGGGTCAAAAGAACAGTGACCCCAACGGGTGGAAGTATATAAACACTGATATAAAAATCAAACTAAGATCTCATGACAACACAAACAGTTCCAACAGCCATCATCCACATTCTGTTATTCATTATGACTCCTGCTTTTAGTACTTGGAACAGTTAAAAACTAAAAATCACTGGCAGCTTTTAACAACCTAATTTAAATGGTAGAGATCATTTGATGGTTTATGAGACACTGTTAAGTCCTGACCCCAATTTTGAAACCTCTGTTGTAGATAGTCCAATGAAAGACCACCGTAAGGAAAATTTGAATTAGAGTTTGACTGGACTGATGAGATAAGGGGGAGTCTAAACAGGACTAAAGTGAAAAGTTGTCCCGGTGGGTTGTGACAAGAAGGGACAAACAAAATGTTGTAATTTTCATCATGCAACTGTGACAGAATTGATTTCAGATGCAGTTCAGATGGATTATGTGGAGGCCTTAAGACCAAAATGGATAGATGTTGCCCTAAAACACCAACCTCAAAATTTCAACATTTATATTGCAGATCAAGTCGTCATCCTTTCCTCACTTCTAGCTCTTTTTATAACTTTGCATTGCCTTTAGAATGCTGGTTTCTACCCCCAGCTGAGCTGACAGAACGTTGTATTGTACCCAGTTTTTAAGCAAAGCTACTGAACTTCAGCATTACAAGAGTTACCATCAGTCCAACTGCTGATAATATGATTATTACCCACGTGGGGAGGGGACTGTGCAGTATAAACATCTCAGGGGAGACTTGAAGCTGTTTCAGTGAAAATAAAGATGCAACATAAAACCCAAGTTTCCAATTAATCTGGCAGATAGCATCCATTAAAACACAATTATTCTTATTAGACTCTGCTGTTTGTATTGCAGGTGGAAAAACTCAGCAGACAATTTTCAACTCCCAATGGGAGACATAGATTCATATCTGCAACTAAGTAGGCTACATCCAATTACTGTTCATTGACGCCCATAGCATTAGCAAGAATTTGATAAACTGTATTACCAATACTGATGTCTAAATTACGGTTGAAGATGACGTCATCACTTTGGCTATGGCCCTAATTCTTAATTTAACATCTTGTTTATTGATTTAAAGCAGCTGGCGTTGACAAAAAGTGGGACCTCCTTCCCTTCATGTCCCTTGTGATGTTATTAGACGTGGACAAAGCAAGATCGGGTCCTTTGCGAGGTGCAAGCCTTATAAAAAAGCGACTATGGCATACAGAGTGAGTGGGCTGGAGGACAGCACCTTAAGTGAAACAAATGGCGAGGCAGCAGCATCTGAACAGACTGTCTGTAACTTATGGGAAGTCGAAGACGGATGGACGTCAGTCGGGATTCTTGCACGAGAGGAGAGAATTGAATTTCACGGAGGCAAACAAGACGGATGGCTGCAGACCAAGCCACCCTTTACGCTGCAACGACTGGAGGCTGCGCCGTCTGATCCTCAGAGAGGTCGGTGAGAGGACAACAAGCACGTCATATTTAACGAACAAACAAGGAGAGAGGACGGGCACGTTGGAAAGTAGGACAAGAACAAGCTGGCCTACTGTAAAAGCCCATGAGGGTATTCATAGATGAAGAAAGACCACTTGGACGGAGGGCAGAGTGTTGAATCCATTGAGCTGGAACAACAGCCTGTTAAGCCAGCGTGACAGCAGAAAGGCAGCATCTATGTTTATACCCTTTAATTTAAGTACCCCCTGCTATTTATACCAGACTGCAGCCATGGATGCGTAACATGCTAAACAGGCTTTTGCTACCTTCTTATTCACAATAGCAGTGATTTAAAGAGGACTGGAAGTCAAATATGAGAATAGATAATGAGGCTTTCGACATCATCAAATGCCAAACGTTCACAATGATTTCAAAGCCATGACATATGACTCACTGACATGCAGCTAATTGAAGGTTACATCAGTTTGAGATCCCCCAAGACAGGATGTGTCAGAATTCTGATTTCATGCCTGCTTGACCTGGAAATGGCAGCAAAAAAAAAAAATTCCAGTCTTAGAAAGTTCTTATTTTTCCCTTCAAAAACTCTTATCTAGCAAACAATTTAATCCAATTAGATTTAATATCCCTTTTTCACAGAGATAAAGTCGAAGAATGTACAGTTCAGTAAACGTCTTTAGGTGAAAAATGGGGACAACAGGGCCTGCAAAGTTGCAGTGAACTCTGCAGGCGGTGGCGGCGTGGTTTTCCCTCTCAGTGATAACAGCCATTACCCAGACATCTGGGTAATCTTTAAGCACCGGCTCAAGCATCTGCTGCAGATCAGAACAAAACTGATTGCACAAGTGTTCTATGAAAAATACACAACAATTTGTATCCTGATTAATTTTTTATTTGTGTGTGTCAAACAAAAAAATATGTTATTAGTAGAAACTGAACAAGTGAAACTACATTTAGGACTGAAAACTGGAAACTCTGCGATGGATTGGACAGATTTGTATTTAGAAAATGATGCTAAATAATAATTCAAAGGATGTAATAATAGAATTTCTCGACTGTTTCGTCTTCAACAACTGTGCAGTTTTGTTGTACTTCATTTTGAATGGGAAAAACAAGCTACTCTGCACAGAGATGACTCTGAACTTAACACTTTCTCTTTTGGTTTACTCAGGCTACCTGTGACACATTGGATATGTCACATAAAACCTGCAAACCCACCATGGAGAATTACCATTATTGCGCTGAGGCCAGCTACGTGTGTGGGATGTCATTTGATAATAAAATAAAGAAAAAAGATTATTTCAGGTCTGATGCATCAAAATGTTGGCTTTATGTGTACCACAGCTTGTGTCTGTTCATGATTGTAATACATTATATTTTATCTGAAGTAAATTAAACTAAACATTATGTTTCTAAAATTTCTGTATTAAGAGTTACTGATGGCCAGAAGGTTTTGGCAGAGGATCAGACTAATATCAGTGTTCTGTTAAAAAGGAATACTTTTGAAGAATATGAGTCACTATTAGCTGTGATTAAAAAAAGACATTTTGGTGTTTTGTTTTGTTTTTTGCCTTGTTTAAAACAATCAAATCAATAGATATTATGTGGTTTTGTTGAAGTTTGTCAATAAACAGAAAAGGTTCTAAAGCACCACAAGATTTTTCTGCTTATAATCTGACCATCTAATTTTTTTCTAACAAAGGACTTGTAAGAAATTTTCAATCAATTGCTAGAAGTCTTTCTGGGATAACCATCTGTGTGTATAAAAAAACCAACAACTCTTTATTACTGTGCCCACAGGTTCTTTTCTTTCCTGACTAGACATAAAACAAAAAGGAAAGAAAATGTGTTCTGCCTCTATTTTAAAACTAACCACAAGGCAAAAACACTGAGATGTCACAGATTACGTCAAATACATGCAGACTTCTGCTCTTACTGAGAAATTTTGACCTAAACCTGGAAGTGTCCCAGATCTCTAGTTCCATCTTTATGACACGGTCCCAGGAGGGCCAGCCAATAACAGCAATGACGCACCGCAAAGACAGTTTGAACCTTGTACCGCTCGCTCACTAAATTTAATTTGGTATATTGTTTTACAGTTTTAGGTTCCCTTTGTGTACTGTAAGTTTTGTTGCAATCTACAGTATTATTTCTAATTTCTGGCTTCACCACAACACTCATAGAGGCAATGTGCGCGCAAAAAATAGAGTAACACACACTATTCTGCTGAGGAGATATTTTTGCAATGATTATTGAATGGGTCTGTATAATGAGTCTGAACTGTAAAATGTAACAAATTGTAGAATCAGCTGGTGCACACTGTAGTTTCACATTATCATATTTATGTCATTAAGAATATTCTGGGCTGATAAAAGATGAAACTTAATGTTTTTCCCACAGAATCCAGAAAATAAGGAGTTTGGACTTCAAAGATGAAGCAAAGACACAGTTCTGTGCAAATATTTTGTGATGGAGATTCATGAGTTTTACAGTTTCAGTTGAATCAGTGTTTTGTATCAAACGTAAACACTGAGCCACATAAACACAACATGAACTTGCATAAATAACTAAATCTATGTAAATGGGTTTTTATGTTAGTTGTATCCTGTTTGCTATCAGAACTACCATAATGTACAACAATATACCTGGTAAAAACTATAAAATATTGTATTTTTGATTTGGATTTTTTTACTTTGGTTTTTGTAAAATTTAGATTCATGAAAAATGTACATACGTTTTCATTAGGTATTATTGGTTTCTAAATTGTTGTACATACTTAAATACTGCAATTACCAGCCTGATTTGGAGGCATAAACACAAACTACATTGACCAATAGAAGTTGATTAACATTTTCTCTATATTTAAGAGTGTTTCAGATATATTCATGTGGTTTTCTTACTTCTATAAGAGGAAATAACCATCAATGTTTATTTAATTACAAAACTCAGTTTCTACAGTTTTTGCTAAATGAAGCTGTTCATCTATGCCAAACAAAACATGTGCTGTTTTTTTAAATTATCACCTGTGGAGATAATGAAACTCTGAACATACATACTGTACATTCTCTTTTGCAGCTTTAAATAAAACCAGTTTGGCATTTAACAAACTTTATAAACAGGCATCTGTAAATGTTTCAGAATGTTAAAAGTGAAACATTAAAAGGTTAGCTGCATCCGTTTTACCTTTACACAACATTTAAATAACTTCAACAGGCATAAACCCGCTGTAGTGATGAGCATGTTTTAGTCAATCTCACTTTCAAACCCAGTCTGAAATAATTTCTACTCGTCTCAATGAGGTGGCCTGAAGGGGTTGAACTCAACCTGCTGCTGTTACGCCTCTGAGCCAATAAACAAGGTAGCAACTGAGTTTGAAATGGTAAATTTATGAAAGACTAGAGGCAGCATAAGTGCATCATCTTTGAGCCATAATGAAATAAAATTGAGCCATTCTTAAACCTTGAGTCATAAAAAATCTTCTAAAACTAAGTGTGTCGCTGGGTGGGTCACAGATGGAGTCAAGATTCAGCTGAATCTGTCAAACGTGGTTCCTTGATCCATTATTTTTGGTTTGGCTCTGAATTTATTGGATATATTTGGCAAAAAATGTTTTTTGTAGAGAGTTTTAATAAATGCCACTGATCATATGAGACACTTTTTACACCCTTCATAGGAAGAATGAACACTTAAGAGCCTGTAAAGTCTGAGTCAAAACTTTTTGTCTTCCCTCTCAACTTTTTTTCTTTTTAGAGAGTTATGCTGATTTTCTTTACTCTGTCACAGGGCCTTTTTTTCAAATTGAAAAATTTTAAAACACACACAAAAACTGAAAGGAGCTGTCAACCGCAACAATTGTTGCATCATGACTAAGAGCAAAACACGGCTCCAATTATAATGAACTAACGTATATGCAAAAGAAGAAAAAAAATCTGTGGAGGATCAGATTTAATTTGGATCTAATAATTGGATAAACAAATTCGTCACCACTTCAACACGATGTGATCTCTGCACTCATTTACAGTCAGACAAACTATTCCCCTGCTATTGCTAACTACTGCTATAAAGAGAGCTGGCTTGAACCGTCGTTTTCCAGAAGAAGCTATTTTGAGTCAGTAAGCCATCTGCAGGATGTCAGCAGGTGATTCACTGATTGCAAAATGTGCCATTGGAAGTGTTCTGCAGCTGAGGTTAGGTAAGATTGAACTGATTCGAGGAGGAAACACGATGAGGCTGAGGTTTTGTGAGTTTTCTCTGACTTTCGTGGCTGATTGCTAAACAGCCATGCACTTCTCATCGGAGTTTGACTAATCCTGAGGCTTCACAGGCGAGGGCTGTTTAATTACCGTGGTAAAAGAAGCAATCAGTATGATAGGAATAAACACTGAGTGCTCCTTAAAAAGAAGATGTACGCCCATTTTCTGGGGGGAAAAAAAACCCCAAACTAACTTTACAGTGCCGCAGCTTCATTTGAACCTGACTTGGTACAAATCAGTCCAGCTGAGGACGACAGATTAATTTCTCTGGTGAAATATAAAAGCTGTGAGTTCACATGACACACAGCACACTCACCACTAACTGAAGTAAAGCTTGAAGGATTTTAGTCTCAGCTCCACCTTTATCATACCTAAAGTCTGCTGTGACGGGAGCTGTTAAAGTCCACTGAGACTTAAAAGGAGCCCTTCTCTTTCATTGCCTAATAAGTGTTAATGCACATTAAAAATATCACGTAGGATTCCGTATGTCACTCATAACAACACACACTTTGTTACTCCTCTTTAGTGCAACTCGGAAAACCAACAGGAAGCTCCGTTTGCAAAGTGAAAACATTACTGTACCACTGCCAGAGGCTTTGGTAGAACTCAAGCTTTAGCAAATCCATGAAAATAAAGCTTACTCATCTTTGAGATGTCTCTTTTTGTAAGATCACACACTTTCATTCTTTCATTTATGGCACAGTCTTAATTTCCCCTGTGTGTTTCAGTTAAACCTAATCAGTTAGCTTTCCTCCAACTCCCTTTATTAACTAGTTGTGCAGAAAAAAAAAAAAAAAGGTCTCATCGCTCTGTGTCGATCCCTGCTTCCTTCAAATCTCCCCTCCTCCTCTTCCTCCCTCTTCGCTGTGCGGCAGCTGAAAGCTCTTTAAAGATGCCCGGGGGCTTAACCACTTTGACATTACTACATGAGCCTGACTCACTCAAACCAATCTCAAGCTAATTGAGAAGCTTACGACTTTACCACAGCGGCTTTAAGAGGAAGCGGGAACCTGAGTCCACTACCTGACTGCGGATTAAAACATACCTGGCTCCTTTTTGCAGTATTTTAAAAATAGAAAATCATTATGTTTGCTAATTTATTCTGCAAGGCAAAGTTAATCTGAAAGTGTTCTTTTATATTCTTTACAGTTAAATATTCTTTTTTGGTTGTGCATTTAAAGATATGTAAAAAAGAAATCTGATCAGTTTACAGGAAAGGGGAAATGTTTTGCAGATGAATAACATCCCACACATGCAGCTTTGCACACTTCGCAAAATTCTAATGAATGCATGTTTTTGTTTTGTTTTGCCTGCATTAATTCATGTTGGACCTTTTGAACATTTTTCATCTGACAATAGTGCAGAAAAGTGAAGTTGTTTGTGTTTTAATAAGGTGGAATTTTAAGCAGTGAGCACATAGTAGATCATCCCTTCTCATGTGCTTGTATGTACCCATCACTGGAGTCAAGTGGCCGGGTGGCAAGTGCCATCCCTGGCACCTGATTGGCCACCCCATGTGCCACCCTGAAATGATTGACAAGCATGTGGGTATTAAAATATATTTTATAGATGGGCATTTAGAGCAATAATGGAGTAGATATCTGTCAAGTACCTTATCCAGAATAGAGAAAACCACTGTATGAAAAAAAAAATCTGAACCACTGAAAACAACAATTGTGTGTAATAATTCTGGGTTTAAGAACAAGTTAATGAAAAGTGGGCAACATCCAGTGGCCAATCTGTACCATTTCAATGACATACAACAAGAAAAGTTCCTTGAGAAACTTTGACTGGTTCTACCACGTGACCCCCTTTTTCAATATATAGTTTGACTTTACTATATGTTGGTGATTGCACAGCACACAAAATGTCATTTCTGCTCACAAAGGTTCTAAGATGAGGTCATTAGCTGAGTTATAGCCATTAAAAATGATCTTTGGTGGCCATTTTGTATTTGAATTCAGATTTTAGTGTACTACTACACTAATTTTCATCTGTGTATGTTATAAAATTAGCATTAGCATGGGCATAGTTGGGATTAGTAATCAGCATTTGTTTGGAATCATTCTTAGCTACACCACAACAAATCTCAGCTCAATGAGTCTTAAAATGGCTGAATTCTAGTGATTTAAGGCTAACATTTGGGTCATCTTATTTCATTAGCATTTAAAATTAGTTAAAAATTGTTTTTGGCTACTATTACACCAATTTTTAGCGTTGTTTTTCTAAAACCTGCTAAATTATAGCGCTTTGTGAAATTACCATTCATAGTTAGTTTAAATTGGGACTACCATCATTATGTTTATTTATTTTAAGAATTTCAGTTCAATCTTTCTTAAAACAGATGTTTGAGCTGTTTGAAACTAGCTGTGGAAGCCTTCTTTAATTTTCAAATCAAGAGTAAATATGTGCCCATCTAAAAAAACATCATGGCCACCACTTGCAAAAAATCTATCTCTGCCCCTGTGTCTGTAGCTATTATACTAATGGGTTAGACTCTATATGTTGCTCTGCATGTAAAACTCAATGTTATTATGCAATATATATTGATCGTCTATTCTCTTTTCAGATCTGATGATCAGCTTAACATCATTCCGTTTCATTAATGCACATTATCTCCACTTTTGGAACATGTGCTCCAACTGAAATCTCTTTATGTTTGGACCGTGTCTGAATCATGTGAGGGATCACTCATACAGAAGAACAAATTGTAAATATAAAAAGGTTTGACCTTTTCTTTACTGAAAGAGTTCATAATTGTCACAAACACTGGCTTCGGTTGACCCGTTAGCCCAAATGGACTTGGCTGTTTCTTCAGCAGCCTCATGCTGGAAAACAAACCGCTTTCAGGAACTGAGGGGCAAAAAAACAGCAGGAAACAAAACAGCAGCAATGGAGGAGATAAAATTAAACAAGGACGGAGAAGTCTTCAACGTGTTAAGTTCCCTGAGATTATCAATGCATCAAGCCATTGGTATTTGTGCTTTTGTAAACGCAAAAGACAATAATCAACCTCCTAAAATAAGATGCACCGTATTCTGACATCATTCCTTCCTATTTTTATCTAAATGGAAGAAGCAGAGAAATGAAATCTCTGAAGCTCCTCTTCAAAAAATGTGATGATTTCTGCAGAGTTTTCAAAACCAAAGACTGACTCATATTTCCCAGACTGCAGGTCTACCTCGCACATTTAATATAACTGTGTGGCTGTGACACACAATGTGATACCACCACTTCCTGTGCCAAGTACATGGAGTGCCTGCCTCTGCTGGGGGTGGGGGTGGCCGCAGATGAAGAAAACGGCCTCATCCTGGCACCCATGCCGGAAAGGTCTAAAGTCCTGATTAACTGCTGCTGTTGAATTAAACATAAAGAGTACCAGCTCAGAGACAGAAACCATATTTTTGAGCAGCTACACAAAAAGGCTTCAAAAACAGGCTCGGCCACTTTGTCTGTCTGAGATGGAACACACACCAAGATGTTATTTTTGAGACGAAACCAGAGTAACGTTTTTAATGAACACTCAAAAGCTTAGCTAGTATCACATCCTGTTGTGGCTAAAACTTGCACATTTTGATTTAAACTACAGAAATCTTTTACACATTGTCAAAAAAAAAACAGATTAAAATTTCTATAATTCAGTGATATGTGGTTTGCATACTTTTCAGCTTTTGACCCACAGAATAAAAGCAGCAGAGGGTCATTGTGGGTCATTTTCACCCAAGGTCAGCAGGAGGGTTACAAAGTTGCCTCATCAGCTGTGAGAAACGGTTTCTACTCTAAATCCAACTAATAATGTTAAGTTTTTGTTTGCTTGTCATTTGAATCACTTTTAATAAAAACAGGATTTTTTTTTCTATCCAGAGAGGAGGGACATTTTTGCAAAAGAAAAAAAATCTAAAAAAAAAATAATAAGGAAAAGATAACCCAGAGATGTCATCCCTAAATAACTCAAAGTGTTTCTGAAAATAGCGCTGATTCATCTTCATCGCTCCTTTTTGTCTATACTCATATTTGGAATTAGAGTTATGTAAGATCAGAAAATATGAACCTTTTTTTTTTTTTGCTAAAGCATGCAAATTCAACAAGCAGCCAAATTCAGAACTGTCAAATCAGTTTAGGAAGTTAAACAGACAAGACGAATCAAAACGAGAAACACTGCTAAAAAGTAAAAAATATACCTAAAAACTTGTAGCTGAAATTCATGATATGTTGCTTCTTTCCCCATTTATTATGACTTTGTTTAGCAAAACTTACAGTATAAATGTAGTAGCAGAAAATAAATTTTGAATTTTGTTTGATAGCTAGAGATCATTACGGTTTTGTGACTCATAGTGGAGTCACAACCCTAGCTTTGGGAACCACTGCTTCAGAACTTTTTACTTTCATTAATCATCATCATACTAATTAAAACAGACATATTAATGACATGGATCTAAACCTACCATTTTCCTAATTACTGTCAGCATTTTTAAATGATGTTATACATTAAACCACATGGCTGCACTGATGTGTCCCTTATAAAACTATGAGAGTTAAATGCTCATCAACCATGACTAATAAATGTAATTTTAGCAACATCTGTTCCTTTAACACAAAATGTGGCCTATAGGAGAATATTTTAACACATAGAAAACCATTTGAAAACTAAATAATGAAACCTTCTTTTGGATGATTAAAACAATAAATAAAAGGAGACAAAGCACTGATTTGTGAGGAGCTAAAGCTCTCAGCCTAAGATCTATGCCTCTGCTGTTTGTGCTGTTTTTGCTCTTCTTCTGCTCTGGGTTGGACACACGCCTCAGGCTGACATGATGCACTCAGCTATGGAAGATACAACCCATTTTAACTGCCATGTCACTACATAGAACCCACAAGAATTAGCCTAGTTGCAATACAATTTTATTTTTATTCACTAAAATCTTGAGTGTTTCTCTTTTTGTTTTTTACTTTCCTCAATTTTAAACAGATGTGGGTATCTTCACGAAGATGAGTAACAGTAGTCTCCTCCTTTCTGCTCGCTCCAGGCTTTACTTTTTTTTTCTTCCTTCTTCAGCCAGATGGGATGCTCAACTTGCACACAATCAACAAACACACACGTGTATACACACATCAAGTTACCAGATGTGTTACTCTGCTCCAACGCAACAGACCACTGGAGGTCATGGTCAACTGTGGCTCAGAGAGAAAACAGTAAACAAGCAAACAAAAAAAAAGCCACACTTTCACTTGGTCTCGCTCTCTTTCACACACACTTATACAAACACACAGTTACCACCCTCCCCATCATTCACCATGTTATTACCGTTTCCCCTACATCCAACTAACTATCCCCTGATTTGGAGCAGATAGCAGGTGGTTTTAAACCCTAAACCAGACACAGCCACGCGTTACGGTTCTGGAAAGACTGGAGCTTGCCATGCTAATGGGTCCCCAGTGACTGCTGCAGGGGCGAGACTGGTTACATGCTAATGCAGAGCTCCGACTGGAGGAGAAACCAACATGCGGGAGAAAAGTATCTTGTAAAAAAAAAAAAAAAAAAAAATCAACTAGAAACAGAAAACAAAAAAAATAAATATATATATATATTATAATGTTGCTTAAAACGGTTTAAAGAAAGTGAGGGTAAGTTATAAGAAAAGACAACTACGGAGCAATTTAGTCAATTTCACTTTGCACGTCTGTCAACATCTGTTCCAACATGCGCACGCTGCGTAGCATAATGAGGAGGAGAGGAGTTCTCAGTAGGATAATGCAATCAGGAGTGTTTTATTAAAGCTTTTCACGTTGTCTGACACGCTGACATCCTCAAGTGACGTGCTGATGATGCCAAAGCTTGAGCTGCAACCCAGTCGATGTGGCCTTAATCCCATCTCCCACCATGCTCTATTCACCGCTCGTGTGCATTAGCCTTATTGCGAGAGCAGCCTCGGAACAGAAACTCAAATACACGGTTTTCCTTTTGCAAACGGTGCTCGTTGATTATATTTGCTGAAGAGTCTCCTCAAATCCAGCATTCATGCAATTCAATCTGCTGCAGAGTAATGTGACGTTATAGCTGTGTACTTTTTGATAAGCTCCTTTATTTAAAAAAGCTCTGCAGAAGTGACATGCTGATAATGCTAAAGTTAGATTTGCATGGCAGCAGTGGGGGCCTAATCTCAATCCTTTATTCCTTACAGAGGATTAATAGTGCATGACATTTTAAAAAAAGATTTCTGCAATTAGTTATACTCAGACCCTCTTTTTCTCGCTTCTTTTTATGGAAGACAAAGATTTTCTTTGCCAGATAGTCTCAGACAGGTAGGAGTGCAGGAGACACAATGAGGATAAATATGATAATACCGTATGTTGTTCTGTTGGAAACCAGAGCTCCACGCTGACACAGCTGGGTCACGATTTATGTGCTGGATCATTTCCGAGCAGGAGATCGCTTTAAGAGATTTTTAAAGCTTGCACAGGTGAGACGAGCGAGTCCACAGAAAAACATGTAGATAAATGTAGCGCCAGAGAAACAGCTAAATGTGGCTGAGCTATTTCAGCTGAATTAGCCATCAGTATCTTTACACTTGGGAAATTGAAGCTTTAGCCCCAGATTTTGCCGGAAGAAGCTTTTAAAAATACAAACCTGTTTAAAAAAAGAGAGTGATGCTTTTAAAACAATACTACCATTTAAAATAGTTTGATAATAAATACAGAGAGGATACATTGTGGTTTATCTGTCAGCAATTTTAGAGAGGTTTGGTTGAAGCTCCAAACGCCTAATTTTAAAAAGAATAACTATTTGACTTAACTGTGTAACTGCAAGAACGCACCAATTTTTTTTTTCCTTCAACTTTTCTTGTGTGGTTTTTAGTTTTTCTTTTAAGGGTAGCGCCTCCTCATGATGTCTTCATGAAGATGATCCTTGTTCAGTACAGGGGTCTGTGGCTGAATGACCCAGGGCACCTGTTCTCCTACGTTTGTCATGTTTTTGTCTTCTCTGAATGGGTGTTCTGAAATGTAATTTCATTGTGCTCTTTACAATAACAATAAAGGCCTTCTCAATGTAAAGATTTATATAACAAAGCATTTGCATAAACCATTTAGAATTTTTAGAAGTTGGAGTTGTTTTAGGACAGCATCAATCCCCCACTTTGAAAAGCTGTTAGCTTACATACCATAATCAGACCTAAACCCTTTAAGATAAGATATTTGTTTAAAACTTTAAGTCAGAACTACATTTCAAAAGAGATGAGCTGCAGCTTTATGAATGATAACATTAACAATAATCCAAATTTCCAGGCCAACAACCTTAGGAAAATAACTATTTTTGAACAATTTAAAACATAATGTAGCAAAAATAACAATTGTCTTGATAATTTTGCCTCAGCAGTAACTGCTTCTATGTATTGTATCTGATTTATTCCAATGTGATTTCATATGTGCAACTCCTCTTATCACAAAATGACAGTCGGATCCTTATTTAACGAGTTATCAGATGATCAAATTGAGACGTTTATACTCATCTTGAACTCAATGAGAGAAATTAGTTTAAAATATTTACAGGCCACACAGCTGGAGAAGGAAATTAAATATGTATACTGTACATGTCAAAAAAAGTAGGGGTTGTATTCAAAAAATCAATTTTGTATCATCTTATATGAACATTTCAGATAAGAAAACCTTCGGTCAAATAATGATTTTGAACAGTTTTTGCTATTTGAGTACTGTAAAGCATCACACACCGGAATAAAACACTCATAAAACATACTTAATATTAATGGTATTAACAAATATAAGTACCTGAAATCCTGAAGGATATATAAAGCAGGGAAACATTTAGAACAATCTCTCATACTCCATCATAACCTGACACTGCTAAATAAAAGGAATTTAAATTTCCCTTTGTTATTTTGCTTCAAAATGAATTCACACTTGATGTCGTTTTGAAGTTGAATCATTGCGGCTGTTTGTGTTGAGGCGCAAAAGACAAACAAACAAAACAAAACGTGAAAAAGTTCCGATGGCTAGCACTGAGTCATCTCCCGGTAATCCCAATCAAAATGAGCAGCTCATATCTGTCTGAGGTTTACTCTGTTAATCTTGTCACAAGGATTCAGCGAGCGCAGAGGCTGCAGACGGACACGAGGCTCAGGACGGATGACCAGATGGCCTCGCAGATTGGGCGGAGAAACACAGAGCAGTCACCCGACACGGTGAGGCAAGAAGAAGGGCATTTATCACGCTGACTAAGAAAGGCAAGAACGAGCAAGGAGGAGTTCAGAATAGAAACAAAGACGTTCTTGCAAGAGCGAGATATCGGGAAAAGATTCACAACAGAAAGCGGTAAACTGACAGGTTGTGGCTCCCGCTGTCATCAGCGCTCAGATTTTAAGCTGTAGGTTTTTCCTGAACAGCTTCATAGCATCACGTGGAGCAAAAACTCAACTCTCTATTGAATTATGCATGAGTGAGGGCGAGGAGGAGTCGGCACCAAGACAACTTGAAGAACACAAGCATCCGTTAAAAAGAAGGACGACTGTAGTTGCCTGGTAGATGTCATCAATAGTATGTTTGAGAGGGCTGGTTTACGCTCTGTTTGATGATAGATACAGAAACTCTTTAAGTTTCAGTTTCTATGTAAAAATATGTCTCTTTTCTTGCGACCTGCATTTCTGTGGTTTGAATAAAAAAAGCAAGCAAGGCAGCCAAATTTCATCAAGTCCCTGAGTGTGATGGGGATGAAATTTTCTTAAGAATAAATTAGGTGAAAAATCAACCTTCACAAGAGAACCTCCTAATGGATTTTGAAGTTGCATAATTAGAATGGATGAACATTAGCGTGCTCATGTAATCTGCAAAACTAAAATTATCATCTGGAAAGAAAAGGTGTAAAAATTCACTGATGAAGGACCCACTTTTTCACAAAACGTAGCTTCAAGCAGGGATTTTTTTTTTAAGGGAACAGGTAACTTATTAGTAATTTCAGAGACTACATCTCTGCAACCTTAATGGTAAAAACCCTGTTTCAACACTAGATAAAAAAATGCTTTGAAAGCTGAATTGTTCAAACCTTTTTGAAACAAGGTTGTTTGGATATAAAAGCAGCATCTATGTGTGTAACTTTAATTAGGACATCATGCTGATATTAAGGAGAGCCAGTAGCTGAGAGTGAGGTTAATAAAAAAAAGTCTACGTTAATAAATGAGGAGGTTATAATAGGCACATTTACCCATTTTGTCTGAGCAACACTCTTTACCCAAATGAGGTATTTTTAATAATGAAAAAGGAACAGAAGCTATTTTAATTTTCTCTTACGCTAAGTCACTTAAATTAGCTGAGCAGAAAATAGCTCCGCTAATAAATACTTTTCAGTTTTTATTTAAATCCTTTCACATATAAAGTGATTTGTGTGTACGGTAGGAGGTGTGTTGGTTTGGTAAATTAAATCAATCCATACAGTTCAACGCCTGGTGCTGATAAAAGAGAAATCTGTCAGGCAAAGACTCTAAAATTTAAATTTTGAAGTCGCTCTTAATCAATATAAAGAGTAAGAAATACTTTTTTAACTGCTTTTACACCTTTTTAAAAACAATAAATCAATATATGTCTTAAATCTAATTATCTTATCTAATTTTCCTTTGGGGTTAATAAAGTATTCTTGAAATTAAATTGAATTTGAAATAAGGCTCACAATAAAATATCCCACATAGTAAAATTTGACTGGCCCAGTTCTGGCCCACACACAGAGCACTATAACTCGGCCCAGATGCCTCAAGGAATGATGGCTCATTGGTGGCCCAGATGTGGTTTGCCAGAGGTGGTCCATAAAGCCAAAATAAACCAAATCAGAACTGGGTCAGTTGTGGTATTGACAGATTTGGACCAAATAAACAAAACCACAACTGGGCCAGTTGTGGCATGCCATCCTAAAACATTATCATTGACCTATAGCCTACATCCTGTTAACAAACCACTTGCCATGACAGCAGTCAGCCAGCAGTGCCATCTTGACACCAGATCTGGCCCAAACCTGTCTTCTATGTGGGGTATATTCCACAGAGTTCAACTGATCTGATAATTTTTGAGCCATTTCTAAAGTTTATGTGTATTTTCCTGACAACTGTTCACTACAGACGTACACAAAAAATTAATTTAGTTTTTTTTTTTTCAACTAGCTCGTGTCCTTTGTCATATGATTTACAGTGATAGCTTCGATCTTTGGAAGTGAGATTTTCTGGGAAGACTATGCAATTAATATCGTATTGTACCTGTTTTAAACCCCATTCATGACCTACAGGTAGACTAAGGGGATAAATTTGGCAAAAGAGACTTGCTTGTTTTGGGCCTGTAAAAGATGGCAGACTAGCTGTGAAGACTTCAGGTCCTGCACATACTAGTTCTACAGGTCTTGTGAAAAATCAGGAACATACACACTTTGTATAGAACCTGTACTTCTTGTGGATGCCTGATTCAGAGGCATGGCTAATACGGGCTTTGTGAAGCTAGCAGCTATACTCTGAGTCTCTCCAGGATAACTGAACTTCTCACCCTTTCTGTAAGGAAGAGCTCAGGTACCCTGTGGAGAAAACTCGTTTTAACAGCCTGTATCTAGAATATTGTTCTTTTGGTTCCTACCCAGAGTTAGTACCTATAGGTGGGGGTAGGATGTTGACCAACAGAGAGCAGAGATAAAACCGAGAGAACCAGCACAGACAGAATATGCAGTACTGTGAAGCTGCACCAATTTATCTGTCAAT
Source organism: Anablepsoides cearensis (assembly GCA_032275365.1). Taxonomy (NCBI): domain Eukaryota; kingdom Metazoa; phylum Chordata; class Actinopteri; order Cyprinodontiformes; family Rivulidae; genus Anablepsoides; species Anablepsoides cearensis. Next base: position 17,501,360 of record JAUBOC010000138.1, on the reverse strand, counting down.
CTCATGCCCCATTCTTCCCTCACTCATGAACAAAACCCCTTACATTGGGTGCAAGTATAAGTTTTATAGCACATTGTGAAACCTAGCTTGGTTCACCAAAATTGTTTGATGTAAATCAAAAAGATTGTTATGTTTGAATATTTTTTAAGAAGTTTAGAAGAAAAAAAAACACGGCAAAAACATTTGTTATACTTATTTAGACTTTGTAAATACTTTATAATTTCAGTTCTTTTAAGACTGCACAGCAACCCTGATTGCAAATTAAATTTAAACAGTTTACTTGCATCATGTAATATTAATCAGCAGCTGCCTCCAAATAGAGGCCAAACAGACATGACAGCTTGACATCCCTCGGTGCAGTTTGACAATTAAAATTCAAAAGCCAGATACGATTCCCCCTTTAATTTCGAGGGCTTTAAAGTCCGACAAACAAATAAACGAAGACAAATTGAGTTTTTGAAAGTTTTCACTGCTATTTTGTATATTTTTCTGTTCTTGAAAAACATACGTTAAAAAGCCTTAGAATATTTCATCACATATCTATTGGAAAACAGTATAGAAAACAGATAATAATGATTATTAATTATTAGGGGTGTAACGATTCATAAAAGTCTCGAGACGAGACACAGTACTGAGTTTGCGAGACGAGACGAGATTTTAATATTAGTTTCAAAAAAACTTTAAAGATGTA
>JAUBOC010000138.1:17454587-17473017 GCA_032275365.1 Anablepsoides cearensis | reverse complement strand
ATTTGTTTTGCAATATGTTATCAATGTTATCTTTCCAAAAATGAATTCATGTTTATTACAAAAATTTGATGTCACAGGCACTTTAAAAAGTGAAAGAAAAAATCTCAAAAACTTTAGATACTGTAGTGATTGAAAGATTTCACCTGACAACAAGTTATTTAACCTTACTTGATGCATTGAGTTGCTTCTTTAATAGCCGCATGAGGAAACTTTGTGGTTGTGGAAAAGTTTTACAATGATAAAAATCAATGTTGTAAAATTACTTCACATTCAGTTAGAATGCACAAGGTGCCAGGGACATTTATTAGAAATATTAACAATTTATATTAAATACATTATAATGAACCTACTAGTGACCCTGTGTTTACCGAATTTGACTGCAGCATGTTTATAATAGAGTGGAAACAGCATCTGGTCACTAACAATAAGTGTGCAAACACGTTATAATACCAGGTGTCCACTGTCAGCTTCAGGTCAGGTCACCCAAAATGCACCTTGATATCAAACATAAACAACCTGAACGCCCTCCTCTCAGAGAAACACAAAGCCGTGAGTCAGGAGGAGGAGGAGTATTTTAGGATATGGAGGGATTCTTTTCACAGACAGAATGCATTAATATGAAACAGAGAATAATTTCAGGAATATATTCGATGCCTGAAGAAATGTTTGATATTTTATAACACCACATAAAGTATATATTGAAGTGTCTGGAATGCTCATCTTTGTTCATCTGCATCACTGAACCTAATATTTAAACCCACCAGTCTCACTGTGAAGCTCGCTCTCCTCCTTTCTTTTTGTTTTCCTCCTCACTCAGGGTTATGATTTATGAGTCATCTGAGGAACTCTGCAGTAGAAGACTCCGTAACTGACTCCAAAACAGCTTTTATTGAAAGCCAGAGTGGGCCATATTACTACTTCTAAATGTGGCGCATGTCAAAATGGCTTAACAAACGTGGCGAAAACAAAAAATAAATAAAACTGGGTGAAAACTATGAAATAAACAAGCATAGGATAAATGTATCGGGAATAAAAAGTAAATGAAAAATGGAGCAGTGAGTGTGAGACTGGAATCAGTAATGATTTTATTTGGTTTAAACTTTGTGTTCAAACTGCATACAAACAGAAACTCAACTACAGCCTGCACAGAAACAAGTACCTCCACATAATATCGCCTATTCACAAATGCTAGAGAAACAGAGCTGTATTATTTTGACCTTCTGCTGCTCTCATAAGGAGACAAACAGTGGGTTTGAATCAGAAAAGGATGCAACCAATCGCTCTCGAGCACTGCAGTCTAATCAGAGTCCCTTTACGACAGAAACGTGGCAACCGTGTCTTACGCAACACAAACAAACAGAGACAGCTCAATCACCATTATGTCAAGCTATTTTGTTTTGTAGCCTGTTTTTTTTATTTTGGTTGCCAACAATTTGTCCCAAACTGTGTTATTTCCCCTGTGGAGAATGCAAGATAAGTGATACAAATGATTTGAAAGAAGTAAGCCCTTAAGTTTTAAAGAGCAGACAATCGAGCTCTAACAATATTAGTTCTGCTCTCAATAAAGGAAATGTATTCATTTCACAGAAACATACTCACTCTAGACTTATTTCAATGATACATTTCAGGCCATAATTAAAATCAGGCTGTTCTGAGACCTGAGGAAAACTACTTATATACCCTCTTGGAACGTTTGAGGGCTCCCTGTGGTTCCACTACACGTTGTAGTCTGCTGCTGTTGCTGGAGGAAAAAACTACGTTTGGTTTTCTTACATAAGATATGTCCGTGAAAACCTTCAGAAAAAGTGAAGTTATTTACCTCGACTTTACAAAAATGTTTTCTCTCGACAAAAAGAATGTAGCACAAAAGCATCATGGATTGATTTACTCATTTCTTTTCAGAATGATAAATGTCCAGCAGTTACTCTTTACTCTTCAACTAGAGATCTACAAAAAACTGGCTGAAACTATACTGAAGGTACACAAGTCTAACTGGTCCACAACAAAACATAAATATTTTAATTTCCGAGTTTATTCCTATTTAATTTTCTCTTAATTACCATAAATTCCTGTTGATTAACATGGACAGTTTCAGTGTGTTTGAACTAGGATTGGGTGATATTGGCCCAAACGTTTTTCACAATTAATCATGAAATTTAGCCAATAACAATGAATATGATGATTAATAGATGACAGTTCCACTTGCATGTTTTTACTAATTATCAGTCAAACTAACTTCTTCATTTTAACAGGTTGAAACAATAAGCTGTGAATTGAAACCCACGTTTCCCAAAATGTGGAGTAGCAGAATATCCCTTGTCAATTAATAAATAGAAAAAAATCCTTAAAAGGTTTTAACATTTAGACCTTATCTTAACTTAGACGTATAACATCAAGTCCACAATAATTTTTACCTTTCACTGTTTTAGAAACCTTAAAGTTTCATCTTTCATGTTGTTATTTTTACTCTTTTTATTCACGACTCAAGGAAATTGATTCTTGCTATATTTTTGTGATAAATTACCATAAAGGACAAAGCTGGCTCCTCATCTTGAATAATTTTGGCCTGAGATAATAATTCTCTGCACATCTTACAAAATCACACTTTGGTAAATATGAGTCTGATTAAAAGGGGTGATTAAATATTGCTGCATAACATGTTAACCTCCTGTTTTTTCCTACCAACTTGCTACACGTGCTTCAAACATAAAAATACATCATCACTAGTGGCAATAACTGCAAAGTGGCAAATATTAATTGTTGATAGTTTTTCTGATGATTAATTGCACATGATACAATTTTGCCCAACCCGTTTTCCGAACATTTGGGTAGCAACAATTCAGTTTGGTCTCGACCCTGCTTCCTGTCAGAAATTATAGCTTTAAGACACTGAAGCCTTTCAATGAGCCATCTACAACAAGATATTAGTTGTTCGTAGGTATTATATATTTATTTATTTCCCTTTATTCAAGTCCTGTTGATCTCTTTTTCAACGAAGGCCTGCGCCTGAAGGCAACCTATAGTATATGTTTTTAGGTACGTCAACTTCAAAAAGGTTTGAAATATCACTTTAAGTGTGAAGTAAAAAGTGCATGATTAAATTGTGTCTCTTGGTTGCTAATTGTATTTACATCTCACACAAAGTATGTGGCAAAAGATTGAATGAATAATTTGAAAAATGTCTACAATTCTGCATTCTCTGCTTTTTCTAACCTTCAACAAAATAATATTAGTTAAACTTGTAAAAAATAATGTATTTAAAAGCAGAATAAATAAATAAATAAATAAATAAATAAATAAATAAATAAATAAATAAATAAATAAAAGCACCCTGTGATCCAAATATGAAGTTAAATAACATCAGACAGATCTATTAATATCAACACAATAAAAGTGAGTGTTGTGAGATAATAACTAAGACTTTAAAAAACTGAACAGAAAGGTAAGCCCCCTCTTTGTTGTTCTTGTGTCCTATAATTTATCCCCCACCCCCCACCCCCACGCACCCCCACCTCAGTTCTCCAGTGGGGGCTCCTGCACCTTAATGACTATCTGCTCAGATGAAAAGTGTCCCCATGTCTAATAAAAACACAGTTATGAGGAACCGGCGACGGCCAGTAGTGGAGATGTAATGACATTCTGTAATAAAAGAGCTTCTTCTCCTTCTCCCCCCCACAACGAAGCTGAGCTTGATTTAGAGCTGCAGTGGTTTCACTACACACTGTGGGAGGAAAGTTACCTTGACTTCCTGTCCCACTCGTCAACTCGCATCACACACAACCTTTCAAGTCTCAATTCTACTGAAGCCTTCACCTAAACAAACCTTTCTGGATTCCAAACTTAAAAAAATAAAATTTAAGCGAGCTGCCATACAGATACAGAATACTTATCCCCTTAAAATCCAAGTTATAGAAATACAGAGGCTATTGTAAAATTGGTAATAGATTATATTCACAAATCTGAAATGATATTCCACATATAACTATGACTGTTCTTAACATGAATATGGATCTATCATTTTTTTTTCTTAACAGAGACAGAAACAGTTACACTAAAAATCAAAATGGTGTATTTGGGACCTGAAACAATCAAACAAAAATGTAAAAACAGCACTATGATACCATCTTGACACAGTGAAACCAGTTCATAGCTGTCAAAGAGGAAAAAATTGTTCAATCGATAAAGACAACTAGCTTGGAGGCTGGAATTACGTCATGCTCTTTTAAAAATTTAGCTACTTGTTGCATAACACATAAAAAGCCCAGAACACTTATTTTGTACAAACTCACCTATTTATTCTGAATGTATCAAACATAAAAAAACAGCTAAATTTGCTCGGGACTCCTGAATTTAACCACAGCAAGGAGTTTTAAAGACTTCCAGTAGTACACTTCTTGTCACTTCTCCTCCCTGCTCTGTACCTAACAAGGTTTGCACTGACCTTCCAGTTTCTGCATCGCAGCGGCCTGACGGGGACCTTTTCTCTGTGCCAACTTCCCAGGTCTGTGCTCCTGAGCAGCTGACAATTTGACCTCTTCTCACCAAGACACTTCTCTTGACTGCAGCCATTTTCCCATTGTTGTGTTCAGTGCCGGTCTTATGACTGCCAAAGACAGGAGACTAGTTGCTGAGGCTATCATTCATTGCAGAAAGGAGGAAAGGATTAAGGCCAATGAGAAGAGGGGGGAAAGAAGAGGAGAGCAGGGGTTTGCATCTTAATGCAGACCTCAGTGTGGAACAGCCTTGTTGTCAGAAAAAAGGGGGGATAGATGCTGGGTGGGAAGGTACTTATGAAAACAGATGCATGAGAAAATTCTATAAAAATAAATTAGGATTAAAACAGCAGAAAATAGAAAAAGGATGAACGGAGAAAAGAGAATTTACTGCTCGGAACAAAAACCACCCAAGTGCTGTAAATAGGTCATATATAATTCTAATTCCACCTCTGCTCTCTGCAGTTACGCGAAAACATTTTTGTTTTACCTTTCTGATGAAGGGACTGTGAGTAAAAGAAGTTATTTTCAGACAGAAACAAGATTTGTTTGTTTTAATCCGTGGTCCTCAGCTCATGCAAATACATAAAGTACCACACAAACCATGCAGTACGTTCAAACTGAAAAAAACTGGATCTAGTACAGCAGCACTTCACACTCTGCTGATGAGTGATATGTGTTCTGGCACTATTAGGTTAAAATCTCATAATCTAGTCAAAGAAAACAGACTTTCTGTGCTCTAAAATACTGAAAAAAAAAAAGCTGTCTTTGTGATCACTGCACCAAAAAAAGACAAAATCATTGCTGTTGCCCACAGGAGCTAAATCCAGGTCCCTACAGACTCATGTTTCATTCCCCTCTACATTTGGCCTGTTTGTCTCTTTCTACCCTTTCAGCCGCCTCCTACTAACTCAAGCGTGCCCAACCAAAAGCTACAGGCAGAAGCAGTATTCTCAGCTCAGCACTGGAAGATGAAATGGAGCCAATGCAGCAGCATTGTTTCCTCTGCCCTGAAACGCAGTGTTTGTTAACGGGTCAGCCAGTTACCTCACATTTCATGCAACTCGGTGAAGAGGTGAAACACAGGGAAGGAGGAGGCTGATTGATTTTGGTGCGTATCCAGATTTTTTTTTTTCACTAGATAAGGCATGAGCTACAGTGAACAACTACTAGTTATTTTCTGAGTGCCCTTCTGGCTTCAGTATAAAAAATGGATTACAACGCGGGCTCACTCAGGAACCTATTTTAATACCCACAGTTAATTCAATAACCCACAGACTGGATGTCAGGATGTCCTACCCAGTTACAGCATTTTAATACTAGGTGTGAACGGGACAAAACGCTGTGAAATTAAGTGTAAGACTGCCTGCTAAGGAATTAAAACCCAGAGAATAAATGCTATTTATTCTATCCACAGTATCTCGTTCTTCCAAAGCGTCAACCACTTCCTCTCCATAATTAACCAGCAGACGATGACAGTTTAATGACACGAGGAGAGGACGAAAATCTCGCCAGGCAAAAAAAAAATAGTAAAAATGTTGTAGTTTTTAGCACATCACCCTTGCAGCAACATTCTCGTTTCCCTGACATCTCCATCTGTCAAGCCCATACAAGTTCTCTAAAGGCAAAGTCTCTCTCAAAAAAAAATAATCTTCACATTAAAAAACATTATCATTTAATTTCAATTATTATAGTTTTGAATGCGAAAGGAGGTGAAATGCAGCAGAAAGATTTATTTTGCAAACTATTAATGTTAGTAAGGCCAGACCTAAAGTAGGGGTGGACAGTGTTTTTCAAATGTTTTCCTGTCAGTTAGCATGACTACCATTCTGATGAGCAGCTGTATTTTTGCACTGACTCATGTTGCAAACAATACCACCAAGTGGAAATGATACACCAACCGTCACTGCATTTTTCCAGGCAGCTGTGCCTTTTTAAGCTCAACTCCTGAGAAAATAGAAAACAATGGAAGCAATTTTGGTGCATTGTTTTTGCATTTAAACAACTTTATTAGGAAAGGTTGACAAAGTGGAAACTATGACCATGGATGAGAAAATGTCCAGCGAGAATACATTCCCTGCCTGTCCATATTGATCCACTGAAGGAACAAATAAAGGAAAACAACTAGAGGCATCAGCAACGACATGCGCGTGTATCCCTGGAACCTCTGTTTTTATCATTAAGAGTGGTTTCACCAACAGGTCTTCATCGATTTCTTTATAACAACTTTGTTAATGTCAATGTATACTTTTTAAAAGATATATGAAAGTGTTGTGCTGACACTTTTTGTGCTTCATTGATAAGCACTTCTTCGTGATAGAAGTGAATATTTGTGTAATTTTTCTACGCACTGTAAGTAAATCTGGTAAACTTCTGCCATCTTTGTAAGTAAACACGTAAATGTGAACACATCACTCCTGTCCTTTCGTCTTTGCACTGCCTCCCGGTTCAGTTTAGAATACAATTCAAGCTATTGTTTTTTGTTTTTAAAGCCTTGAATGGCCTTGCACCACTCTACATTTCTGATCTCTTGAAAATCCATCAACCTAGCAGAGCTTTGCGGTCTGCCAGTCAACATCTGCTCCAGGTGCCTCGCTCTAAGAGCAAGAAATGGAGGGACTGGTCCTTTTCTGTTGCTGGTCCAATAGCGTGGAATAGTCTTCCCTATGAGTTGCGTGCCATTTCTGACCTGGTCCTGTTCAAAGCTGAACTTAAGACCTACTTATTCAAAAAGGCATTTGATGTTTAATTTTTTAGCATCTTAAATATCTTTTTTTTTTTACTTACTTTTATTGTTTTTGTGTTTTTAACTTGTACTGATTTTCTAGGACTTGATTGTGTTTGTTGTTTTACCTTGTGAAGCACTTTGGTCTATGCAAGGCGTTCTTGGAAGGTGCTATATAAATAAAGTTTATTATTATTATTATTAAGTGGGAGGTGGTGGGGTTGGCTTAAAGTGTTGACATCTTCCACAATCCTATCTAAAAGCCTGATTCTTATGGAAAAGTGTAAATATTCAGGTTGTGTCAAAGTAACAACCACAACTGTGAGTTTTGTTGTTTAAAATTGCTTCATCTGTGAGGAAATTACTTGGCTGATATGGATTAATATTTTCAGTATAAAACCATTTGACAATCAGTATGTAAACCTTGACTTATTATTTATTATTACTTATTATTTACTTGTTATAACATGTCTGCAGAGGACAATCATATTATTGGTTTGTTTTCATTGTGAATGCTATATCTGCATTTTAAGTGTTATTGGTAATCTACATTTAATCTTGACTAATATAATGAGTTAAGTGCAAAGTAAAGTCTGACTTTTAAAGTTCATGTTGTGAAATGACATGTTCCTGCCAACACTGATGTGACATAATTTTACAGAATATACATTTGTTTTTTAATATTATTTATTTGTATTAGTATTTTAAATCAGTTAAATAACATTACCAGATTAACAAAATCACAGATGAGCCGCACTGTTGCATAATTCTGTGTGCTTGTGATTCCAGTACCAAACGGTTGCAAAAAGCAAGTTCATTTCTTTTGTTACTTCCTGTTAATGAATGTTTTCTGGCTTCGCACCAGTGATAGTAGCAAGTCATGTTGTGTGTGGAATTACAACAGGCCGGGTGGCAAGGCTCCCCCCCTGGTTAGCTTGAGCCTGTGCCAGCCTCACTATCCCCAAACAGTTCAGAATGTGTAGCATGACTGTGAGCTGCAGGGCAGGTGAAAAGAGGGTTTGGCGCTCTCTCCTTGGCCTGTCGCCTCAGGGGAAGTGAGTCGTAAGGTGTAATTATAGCAGATAGCGGGGTATTTTGGACATGCGGCGGAGGCTTTAACTGACGTCAAAAGTTCATGTCAGATAGATCTGCACTGCGCTCTTGTATTTTTAAGGGGGAGAAGTGTGGCGCTTTGAGAGGGATTGCTCTGTAGACGGTAATGACAGCTTCTGCAGTGGGAGTTTTAAGATCTGACTCATGAGAAACAAAATGTTAGCAGAAGAAGGAACTGTAGCTTTGACAGTGACGCTGTCGTTTCCCAAAAAAAACGTATTCTGCCGTTAATAGCTTAGCTAAATTTGGACATGACAATCTGACAAATAAACTTTTCTTTCACTCACTCCCATCATGAGAATCAGAGTTTTTGCTTTTTGACATTCATTCATGATTCATTTCAAAATCTTTGCACTAGAATAAACTAGGCATTCTGCTCGCTTCAGATTCTGCACAGACATGTTATTTCAACTGACAAAACTCTGGGAGAAAAAAAAAAAAAAGGAGATGATTCCTTGAGATTTTTCCAATGCGCACGATTCTGTTCCAACACTGATGCTTATTGCTATAAATCAGCCCACTTAGGAGGTTAAACAAATAAGCATTTACGTCCTCTGACACAAAAATAGGCACATGCTGTTCACCCCAGATTTGTCAGAAACAACACGTCTGCTGTAAACACGACTTTCTAAAACGCTATATGTTAAAAGAAGTCAAACAACTCAGAGACATGAAAGATTTGGGGGGTTTTTTTTTCAGCTCACAGCTGCAGCAATGACAACAACTCTCTGGTGAGGCGGTTTAAATATAGACTTCTGCTACTTTATCCAGTTTCTCAGCTGAGGAGTCTGTTGATATGCGATCGCGGGCATTCCTTTTATGCTTTGATCCTTGAACTTCAGCTGCAGCGGCATCAACTTTTTGTCTTCGACCCCCGCCCATCTGAGACATTGCCATAATAACTCACATTTACTGCAACAACTTTAAAGCACTGACTTCATTATTCGTGAGCCCACACATGCTCTACGAAAAGTCACAGCTTCCTGGCAAACTGCGGAAAGATGGGATTTTTTTTTTCCCCGTCGTTCCCCACATACTGCCTTCATCCTTCCATTGATGCAATATGCTGTAATCTAGCCTCTCTGACTGAGCAGATATTTAATACTGGACTGTGCTATACATTATAAATGGCCTTCAGCTTCATACCATCATTCTGCAAAAAGTTGCTGCGCAAAGGAGGAAAACAGAAATGACCCGTCCTTGAAATACCACTGGGGTTCCAAAGTTCTGTTTGGGTATCTTTTCTATCTGTGACACCACACAAAGTGAAACCTAAAAACATCATTTGTTTGAGGTTTAACAAGACGGTTTTGTAGATCGGTCCACCAAACTCAAGAGTAAATCCAGGGTATCAGCTAATGAGCTGGAAAAAAAACCAAAATAACACAAATGATCAAACTGTGACACGAGACGTACAGTAAAAGCACAGATTCTATCAAATAATATCCAACATTGCCGCGGGCTGGTATGCCTCTTTTTGTATGCATGCGAGATGGAGACAAGCAGAGGGGGCAGAGAGCGGCAGAGAGTGATGAAATGCGATGAGACACAGTTTGAGTGAGTGCATACTAGCAGAGAGGAGAGAGGGGTAGAGTGTGTGAGAGTGGATGACAGAGAGAGAGAGAGAGAGAGAGGGAAAGAGAACAAGAGGGGGAAGATGGACATAAATGACTATAAGTTGGCATGGCCTACAATTTTTTTTTCTTTTTTTGCAGTTAAATCAAATTGAGGCCACTAATGCAGCAGTTAGGCTGCTTTTCAGGTCACTCAAAAAGCTGCGCTAAAACGGTAGCTAGACCTAAATCCATTGTTAATTTGGTCGAATTAGAAGACGCTGCAGCGCATCAAGTCATTAAAAGTTGTCTGGTGTTACCCTGCACAGGCCACAGCGGAGTGAATATGAGAAAGCTGTTGGGAGAATTGATATTTATTTTCTGAGCATCGTGCGTTCAGGGGGGAACGGAACACAAGCCTTCCTAATGCATTTCCATTTATGACGCAGTTTGTCATGGTATTAGGTTAATATTTCGAAAATATTTTGCAGTAAACATCTGTTCAATTTTCGGTGCTTGCTTGCTTTAAGAAACAAACAGTTCAGAGAACAGCGTCACAGAAGGGATGCATCTGAGTTTGTGGATTAAGTGACCTGGTAAATACGAGGACTGATTTAAAGCTGAGCCATTTTCTTTTTCCTTCTAAAATTTGAAAGTTGAATCAATATTTGAGAGAAAAAAAAAAGAGGTTGAAACATATCCGTGTCCTTTGTCACAAAACAGATTAGTCATCCAACATCAACTGAATATAAGCTCGACCCTGTTATAGACCCAGGTTGGAGGGTTTTAAACCTTTAAAACACTGGTTCTCAATTCTGGGAAACTAAAGTGCCAAGTTCATCTCTGTCAATGACATAAATGCCAAAAATATTCACAACATCTGCCACTGTACTAAAATATTGGTAAAAACTGTAAAATAAATCCCCTGGTTTTGTTGCCATAATGTCCTTGTCTGATTGGCCTGGAGATGTTTATTTGTTTCAAACAGTGATGGTTGGGGTAAAACGTTTCTTCCGCTGTTTTTGTAAAAAGCTGAAAGGTTTAAAACCATTGCTTAAAACAGATACTACTGTGTTTGATAAAAGAAGAGTCAAAAGAGGACACTGGAATAGTGGTTGCCAAAACTTTTAGCTTCTGACCCACAAAAAAGCAGCTGAAGATGCTTACGACCCAAACTATCAGATGCACAGACATTACTCAACAACTGTGAAATGTTTAGCCATTTTTAAACTACATAACTGCAGTTTTTTATAACAATTATCACAAAAATATACTATTATGATTCTTATCTTGAAAATCATATCAAGACCCCCTTACTTGGTGTTTCATAGCCCCGGTTGGGAGACACATCCAGAAAAAAATGTTCAATTTGTCAATGTGCAACATACAGATTTAAAATATGGCAATATGTCCTGCTTTGCTAATGAATCAGACAGAAACCTGCAAAAGAATTGTAATGTTTTATAGCACTAGGAACCATAGATCCATATTGGGTTTAACCAGGGAAAAAAAGCTAAAAATGCAACCAAGACAGTATGGCAGCAATGTAGTGTCATCTGGAATAGGCTACAGGAAAAGGTAAACAGACATGTGATAAATCAAACCTCTATTGATCAGTTCTGCTTGTCAATTAATGAAGTGAATATTAAGATAATAAAATGAACTGTGAAGAGGGAGCTGCATCATCCCAGATATCTATTATTCACATCATTATTTGTTAAACCACTCAGACACAAGCTGAAGTGTTGTGAGAGTGGCTGAAATTGTTCATGAAATAGCCTGCACCCTCCTTGGTGTGCTGCTCTTTAAAACCCCTTAAAAAAAGAAATAAAAGACACGGGCGCAGAGTAAATACTGGCACCAAAACATGGTTTGAAGCAGAATGAGTCACCTTCCCACCCCACTTCGGACAAAATGTTCACTTTCTGCCTCACAATTTGTGAAATGCGATCAAACAGACAGATTAATCCTGTGGGTGACAGGCAGGCAGGCAGACACAAACATTCACCCGGCCGAAGCTACATCAACAGTTTCTGATCTCCGCGGTGCCGTGTATTACCTGGGCTTCTTCAGAACTGAAGAGGATTTATCGGCGGCTTCTCCGGAACTTCTCGAGCAGGGCATCGGAGTCGGGAGGATATGTTTTCGTGGAGAGGAGGAGGAAGAGGGTCACAGTCGGGTTTGTCACTGGAATTATAAAAAGCGTTTTTGTTTGTCTTTTTGTTTTATCTTTTTCGGGTTGTTTTTTTTTACCGGGTCGTTGTTGGTCCTGTTTGACGCCTTATTTCCCCGGTGAGTGTCTCCTTCGAGGGTGAGAGCTCCAGAAGGTCCTCTGTGGTCTCCATGTTGGACTGTTTATTTTATTTTATTTTTTCGGCTCAGGAGGTCACGAACATAAACAGGCTGGCAGAAAGAAAAGAAAGAACGAAAAAAAAAAAAAAAACCCGGAGAGGCAGGTAGATGAGGAGGGCTGCCTCTGTTCTGTCTGTCAGGCAAAGCGGGATACAGACTGAGGCGCTGCTGCAACCAAGCAAGCAACTCCACACTGAGGGTGGGGGGCGGGGGGGCACAGCTGAATGGCTTCTGTGTGTTTAGGTACACAGCCACACATTTGTAGTCAGCTGAAGTACACCGATGTAGTCCCTTTTTTATTTAGCTCACTGGTTTATATCCAGTGTAAAAATATCTCAAAATATCTCAAATATCTCAAAGAGGACATAGCTACATGTTGGGGTTCTGGCACAAGATTGTTGTTCGTCTTTTTAATGAAGTTTTGGGAAAAGGTTATTAAACAGTTAATATCTTACCTGTTGTAGATAGCTCCTTGAATGACCTGAATTCGAAGAAATAAAGTTAATTTCTGATTGGGTTAGGAGCTAAAAGGCATTGAGAGCAAAGCCAGAAACAAAGTGGATTGATTTAAACTTGATCTCTCTCTCTCTCTCTCTCTCTCTCTCTCTCTCTCTCTCTCTCTCTCTCTCTCTCTCTCTCTCTCTCTCTCTCTCTCATTCATTAGGGGTGCAACGATACAGAAAATTCACGGTTCGGTTCAATATTTTAGTCTCACCCGGTTTAATATTTTTTTTGATACAAAAAAATAAGGAAATTTCCATATCCCTTTTAACTTGCAGTTTATTGAAATTAATTATGAACATTTGTTTAACCTCAAAATACCGCTTTTAAATTAAATGTTGCTGAAACAAGTGGATCTGTGCTCGATAATGCAGCCTAGGTGGAGTAGTTGAACACAGATCCACTGATCCTTCAACACAGAGCATCTCCAGAAACCAGTTTGATAAAATAAATTTAAACAATCTGTATTGTTCGATACAGGTGTGTATTGAACCTAAAGCACTGTATTGAACGGTTCGATACAGAGGTACATGTATTGTTGCACCCATAATAAATAAATAAATAAATAAGCCCATTGTTATTATTGCCAGCTGCCAAACAGTGTTAATGTTTTTGTTTGTGTGCCTGATGTCTTCTTAACCTACTGGACTCATTTTAGCGCTGCACACCAAATGTAGTTAAACTGCTATTTAAAAATTTTTGTCCATACATATGTTCATTAAACCAACATGTGATGCAGTAACTTTATATATTTCATGCTCAAATGCATGCTCATACTCTTGTTTAATTAATATGAATATAAATCATTTCAAGCAAACAAAACGAACATTTTCTTTAGCGAGCTGAAGTGCGACGGCATGGGACGTCTTGAGTGCAGACCCCTGCATGGCTCTGGTAAAGAAGTCGCTGTTTATGTATTTGCAGTATTGGTGAGCCAGATGCTCCCCACCCCTGAATTATTAATTTCAGTCTATTTGATTTGATTCAAAATGGCTGCCTCAGCCAACAGAGCTTGAAACTAGCACGCATGATTGAAGCTGAATTAATTTGAATAATACTAACATTTAGTGTGGTAGTTTTTGTGTTTAGAGGTGGTTAGGACCCAAAAAAAAGTCCAAAGACCAAAGTCGGAAGTCAAAAGTAAATGTAAAGAACTAATTTATTTGAAGGTAAGCAAAAGGCTTACCTTCAAAAAAATACATGCTTACAAGCACAATGCATAGATGTCAAGTGGCTAAAAGAGACACTTATGACTGAGGATGACAAACACCTGGGCAAAAGAAAATAAGACTCAGATGAGAGTTGGTGTGGCTGGAACTAAAACTGAACAACTAACTGATACATACAAATGGATCACACATATAAAAATGGAAACAGGTAGCTAACCACAGGAGTCACAGAAATCAAACTACAAGAAGACGGAAGCAAAACACAAAATAAAATCTAAACTGAAGTACAAAATGTAGTGAATGATAAAGTTAGCATGTTATTCTTAAGATAGAGAAAACCAACAAAACAGACTAAGTCACAATAAATAACCAAGCTCAGTTTTAATGAAAGTACTTTTTTTTCTGTGCATCGACGGGTATCCAGTTCGTTAAAGAAGTTTAGATTTAGTGCCAGATGATCTGTGCAGGCTGAGACCAAATGAGAGTTTTAAGGGATGAAGAATGCATTCAGGACCAGGGACAGCTCCCAGTCTGCAGCCTCAAACAGACCCAACACTTTGCTCCTGTTCTCTGTCATAAATCATCCCAGCATTCAGTACCGACTACTCAAAAGATAAACTGGTATTTTACAAAGAAAACAAAAAAAAAGATTCTGATAAACAATGTGATTTGACAGAAAACAGGAAATGTACGACATCAAGCAGGCGGCTGCGTTGTGGCGAGACAGCAGACACAGTTTAGTCGAGCACAAGGTTATTGCTTTATTATGGGCCTGTTTCTGCTTGTCATATCTGATTGCTTTGATTCTCTGGGAGTGGAGACCATGAAGACATGAATATTTCTTCAAAGGTAGATGTTTATCTAAGTTCTGGGTCACAGACATTTATTTTTAGCTTTTTAGTTTTTTTATAGCGTTCTGATCAGAAGGTACAACCAGTTTACAACTGTTTTGTAGCTTCTTTTTCAGATAAATCTTGTGACTTCACAGATTCAGAACTGCTGCAGCAGAACTTGGATCTAAGTTTTATTCAAAACAAAAAAGAGCTTTTGTATTTGTCCAGCTTTATGAAAGTAGGAATAGTGACATATACAGACTTCTACTCTCTAGCATGTACACACATGGATGAAATTGTTGGTTGCCTCTATTAATGACCCACAGCAATCACTAAAATAGCTTGAAACGAACAAAAGTAATAACAAATAAGAAGAGCGGTCGGAAGAGGTTAGAAAAAAATATATAGATAAGCATGATGAAGGCAATGCAGCTTGATCCTCCTGTGACTACTGCTTCACAAATGATTCAGAAGTTTAAGGTTCACAGGACTCGAGACACCCTCCCTGCCCTTCATCCCGTCCCAGATTATGGGCCGCCAAAAGTAGAATGGAGATTTCTTTCATGGGCCATTTTTTCCTAGTTGGCTCCAGCCGTTTTTGGCATCTCCCTCGAGGTTTTAGTGCCAGATATTCATGGACAGCCTCTCTTTAGCCTTCCTTGGAGGTTCCACTTGAGGGCCCGTCTGGAGCATTTCTCATGTCCTTAGGGTCCTCTGTCCTGTTTTTGTCCAACTGGTTTCCCTGGTGCCCAGTAAGGTCAGTTTGTTGTTCTTCATCCCTGCAACTGCTTCAACTTGCCTGTCTCATACACGGTCCTGTACGAGGTGTGCAGATGTAGGATTTCCTGGCTGAAAGAAAGGGTCTGTTCGGTAGCTTTCATCGCCTTGCGTTATTCATTCCCAAGTGGAAGTCCTTCATCTTCCAGGAGGTTATTTTCTATTTTTCTTTTTGGCATTCCTGTAGCAGTTGACGTTTTTTGGGGGTGAGGTTGCTAGTCCCACACTCAACCCTCCTCCTCTTTTATCCAGGCTTGAGAACGGCAATGCTGGAGCAAGGACAGAAGACGAGAAGTATAATACGAATGGTGACCAAAGAGTCCAGAACAACATCTAAAGAAATTAAAGGTGAATTCCAAGGTCAAAGCACATCAGTGACAGATCCCACCATCCATTGTTGCATGAAGTGGACTTCATGGGAGACGACCAAGGAGGACACCAAAGCAAAATAAAAGCAAGACTGGGATTTGCCACAAAGCTTCTAGGAGAATGTCCTTTGGACAGATGAGACAAAACTGGAGCTTTTTGGCAACAAGTTACATCAACTCTATGTTCACAGACACAAAAATGAAACAAAGAAAAGAACACTGTCCCTAATATGGAACATGGAGAAGTTCTGTTCTGGGGCTTTGCTGCATCTGGCACAGGGTGTTTTGAATCTGTGCAGGGTACGATGAAATCTCAAGACTATCAAGGCATTCTGGAGAGAAATGTGCTGCCTGGTGTTAGAAAGTTTGGTCTCAGGTCTTCCAACAGGATAAATGCCCAAAACACACAGCTAAAACCACCAAAGAATGGATCCGAATCAAAGACTGGACTATTCTGAAGTGTCTTTCTAAACCCTGATCTAAATCCTGCTGAACAGGAGCTGAAACATGCCATCTGGAGAAGGCACCCTTCAAACCTGAGACAACTGGAGCAGTTTCTCCACAAGGAGTGGGACAAAATATCTGTGAACAGGTGCAGAGTGGTAAATGGACTGAACTTATCACTTTATCAAGCCCCATGGGGACCCCAAAGCACTTTACACTACAGTCATTCACACACTGATGGTGGTAAGCTACATTGTAGCCATAGATGCCCTGGGGCACACTGACTGAGGCAGGATAGGCAGAAGTCTGATTGACAGTTACAGAAATCATTTGATTACAGTGATTGCCTCAAATGTTGGCCAACAAAATTATAAGTTACAGATACCATCATTTATGTCTAGACCTGGTGACTTTCCTTAGTTCAGTAAATTTTTACTTATTGCTTTTTTTGTCAGTTTCAACCATTGTGCAGAAAAGATTTAAGACTTTCACACACAAGGTACTGTTTGTATAAATTAATTCTGCATGAATTCCCAACATACCAATCCTGTCAATAACCTCATATCAGACTTCAACTGCTGTGTTATTTCTTACATAAAGGAAATCTTTACACTGCGTCTAGGAGAAATGAAAACAAGAAATGTGTTTATAATTACAGTAATTGGAAAATATGAATTTGACATTTAAGTATGAGGGCAGTATATATACAACACAAAGTGTAATAAATTCAACTTTGAAACAACTTTGGCTGTTGTTAACCAGTTTAATTGTATATGTACATAAAAAGACATAAATCAACTAATTCATCAAAAGCCCAGAATATGTTTAAAATTCACATCTGTGCTTGAGGTAAATATGCATTTATTTGCATTTCATTAATACATTAACACAAGGGTGTCAGAAAAACTGCAGCAGAGCTGTGGTGTCATGTGATGGTCCAGCCGATAAACAGATGGTCTCCCTCTGTTTCTTTTCCCTCTCACAAACACACACTCACGCACACACTCACCCACAAACCAGGCGGTTAAATACTTCCTCTCCAAAGAACATTAAGCCTCACATGATCATGATGTCTTTTTTTTCCTGCAAGCAGGAGTTCACAGAAAGATAGAGACCTTTCGCTTTTTTTCTTCTCAGAACAGCAGAAGCCTGGATTGATTAAAGGAAAATCTGTGTTTACTCATGATGTCTGCACCTGCGTGTCAGTCGTCCTGACAATACTGATTAACTGCATGTCATGTTAGAGAAGATTTGGCACTTCTTTACTTGTTGCAAACAAAAACTGAAGGGTAGTTAATTTAGCTTGAGAAAACGTTTTTTTTTTTTTTGTATTTTCTTAGACCTTGTACACCCAGAAACAAAGCTGTCTTAAAACAATAGTTTATTTGTCATTTCTACAACCCACAATACCAGAAGAGTTAAAACAAATCTGATTAATGTGTTTCGTATTCACTATAGAACATAGTGAACGTAAATGTTCAGTATGTTATTTGCATTAGCCCTTATGACCTTATGGCCCAATTCCAGCTTAATTTCTGGAAACCTAAGACCTGTGGTTCTTGTTGAGCCAGGCTGTTCTGCCTGATTTGATGTCAGCTACTATTGTTATTGGTTGGTTCACTGGCCCGGGGGTTCATTTCACACATATGAGATTAATTTTACTTGAATTGTTTTGCAGCAACAACAACAACAAGCTAACATTAGCTACCACTAGCTTACAGCCCTCTGTTGTTTTGCCCTCTCATCTTTAGCATCATATTACTTGATGGTCTGGTACGGTATTCAGTATTTTTCCTTTGAGTTTGATGTAGCCCATTGTTGTGTTGCAAGTAAAATGAATTAGAGCTGCTACGATTAGTCGATTAATCGACTAATCGACGACCAATCGATTATTAAAATAATTGATGATTAATTTAATAATCGATTAGTCGTTTTTTGTTTTTTTTATTTGTTTTTCTATCCAAACTGCTTTGACACCTTCCACTGCTGCATCTGCCTTTCTGTCTTTGACACACATGCCCAGTGGTGGTAACCAGGTTAGGCTGTGGACGTCACAAGACATTATACAGACAGGCTCTGGTATCATGGCTACCTGACAACAG
>JAUBOC010000138.1:17417184-17427907 GCA_032275365.1 Anablepsoides cearensis | reverse complement strand
TACAGTGCCCTGAGACAACAGTTGTTGTGACTTGGCGCTATATAAATAAACTGAATTGAATTGAATTGAATTGAAGACAAAGGAAACAGGAAATCTGGGCTTTCTGTAGCACCAGCACTGATTCTCACTGGTTTTGTCTTTGTAACATCCCCCCCCCCCTCACCCCCACCTCCCACCCTTCCTCCAGGGGCACACCTGTTGGATGGGTCATGGCAGCTTTGCTCTGCAGAGTTACAGACCTCTCCTGATTTCCAACCACAGACAGCAAGGATGATTCTCTTCTGGGTAAACGGACAAGAAACAGTACAAGGTAAGCTGCTGAACACTTGTATTTATTTCTCCGAGCCAATCTTCTTGCTCTTAGAACCAACAAAGCTTCGTCAATCTTTAGACTTGCTGAAAGCCTCAGTGTAACTGGATTTTCTTTGCTAGTTTAAATCAACTTGGAGAGGTTTATTTTGGCCTTTGAGTGTGTGAGATAATAGGCGTGTGCACAAAACACTTTTCCTCTGGTTCTATTTGCAGCGATAAAGTCCTTGTTTTCTTTTTGCTTTATAGGAACTGGAGATCTTTTAAACCTTGTTAATACAGTATAACATGATTCATTAACAGAGATTTATTCTAACTTTGATATTTGGAAGTTTAAAGGGATTTGTGTATTTGATATAGCACATTTATTAACATTTTTAAGTATTTAGTACATTATTTCAAATATTCAAATTACATTTTACAAAAACCTGGTTAATACAAGAGTAACACTTTAAAGTTTTAGTGTATCTAAATCCTTTTGTTTAACACACACTGTGGAGTGTTTGACGTAATTGCCACACAGACGGCAACAATTTTTTTTGTCTTTGTTACATTTGGATTTCATAGCTACAGTTAAAAAAAGCTTTGTGTGAAAAAGTTTTTTTTTTTACATCTTTACTTGAATGCCTGTTTTTGCTAAACTGTGGTACCAGTTACTGAATCTTTCAGTTGTCAAGGTTGAAGTTACAGCAAGCAGTTTTTTTTTTTCTCGTTTTGCTTATTTTGTAGCTGATCTGTGTCTGAATCTTTTGATTTTGAAGCTTTCCCACAGGGAAAAAAAAAACAAGAAAAAAAAACCCCTGATGCATCAATGTGATATTTAAAGTTTTCAAATGTCAGAACTCACATGGTAGAAAAAGGTGATTCAGAATAGCTTTTTAGAAGCCAAATAATGACAGCGATTTCTGTTGGAAGTTTTTTTTTTATTTATTTATTTTTTTTAGATAAGACAAATTTTAGAATGCTGCACTTCCTAAAAAGGTAAAAGATTTTCACCCAATCCTACAGGTCAGATCTCTCACCCACACCTGTTTCCCTGAATGTGCCATTCAAAATCACTATTAAATCCCACCTGTGGGTCGGGAGGCATCTGATGTTTTCTTTCTTAACTTGCAGGATGTGTTGAGTCATGAAGTTTAAAGGTCATGACCTCTTGGTTTCCAGTTCCAGGATCAGCATTTTTCTTGTTTGTAAAGATGCCTACAACTTTATTTTAGTGCCTTTGAAACACGTTTAGTTCCCATTAGGCTCATTAGGCTAAGGACTTTGAAATATTCATGATATTTTTTAAACTAGTTTTTTCTGTGCCAAGATTTATTTAATTTTTTCCTTTGGTTTTAAGAAAAAAATAGGCTGCTGCACAAAAGTAACTTTCACAATTGAACTAATCTTCTAAGTCAAAATTGTTCAAACCTAGGCTTTTTTTTTAAATTGGAAACCCTGTTTGCAATTTATTTAATTTAATCCTTTTAAAATATTTTTTTTTCTTTTCATTTCCTGCAAATGCACCAAACCAAAAACAAAAAAACTCTCCAAGAACAGAAAGCCTTGCAGTCCTGAGTAAACACAGGCACGGACAGGTGTGTCATTAAACCTCCCTGAAAAAAAGCTGAACACACACACACACACACACAAGTTTCTGTTTCTATCCTTATTAGGACTGCTCATTGACTTCCATTCATTTCCAGTCGTTTCTATAGCCTAACCCTCATCCTTTACCTCAAACAGCCTAAACTCAATTAATACTTTAGACCTCTAACCCCTAACCCAAAATGGAGTTTCACCATCAGGACAGGTCTTTGGTCCCCATATGGACTACAAGGTTGGTGTGTGTACCAGAAATTGTCCTAAAAAGATAATAAATACACACACACATATGTGCACAGCTTTTGAAAGTTGTCCGCGCTTAAAGACCGGACTTGAATAATAGATAATGTATCAAAACGTCAGATTTTATGTTCAAACACAGTTTTTTTTACTCAAAACACAATATTATAAAAGCAGAAACTATTTGTGGAGACCGGCGCACACATACAGCTGTAAGTGTGGCTGGAAAAGCATCTCAGCTAGGTCCAGTTTTCTGCTTGGTTAGTAATAACACCTTACAAGAAGGCCTGTGAGAAGAAGGTCACGGTGCTGTTAGATGTGAGGGTTGATGCCATCTGGATCAATTTATCTTGTCAGCGAAAATGATTCCTTTCACCTGGCAGCAAAGGGGGCAAACCCTGATCGTCAGTCCCTGTTTGGTTCTGACTTGCTCCAGTTGTTCAGCCTCTCCTTTTTAGGAGCGGCTGCTCCTCAGAGCTTCAGGGCCTATTATTCGAGGAGTTCTAAAACTAATAAATGAAATGCGGATGTCTAGCAAAGTACCAGCAGTATGTACAGTTTTCTGTTCTGCGGTCTTGTTGAAAAGAAACGAAAAAAAAAAAAAATACTTGCGTTTGTCAAAATATGGGCCCAAAGTGAGTGCTTTGGCTGTTAGAACATGACACCTAGTGGTTTAAGATGTACACTGCAGTTAAAGAGAGGAGGACACCCAAACGTTCTTTATTTACTTCTATTTACGTACAACAACAAAAGGTTCTGTTGTTTGGTAAGGTGCTCATTTATATAGTCCACTCACTTCTCTGCCTTCATGTGTTGTCATACATTTTTCTGGTGGAAGATTATCAGCTTTCTCCATTTAAAGCATCAATTAGCAAGTGATAAATCAGACTAGATACCCCAGATGAATGCCTCTCAGCTTAGGCCCCTAAAAGCAGTTTTTGAAGTCTGACCTACTTATTGTCTGCGCTTCCACCAACTTCCATTAAGGTTTTGTCTCTTTGATTGCTGCATCATGTTCCCTAAATGTATAGCACTTAATGAGAGCCAGTGTTGACTTGAACAGCGCTTTGATTTTTAAAGGAAATAGCTTGTTTCTTTGCAGTCAGGCTGTGAGTGATCGTTATCGACAGAGAGTATCTTATCTACAAGATCAGGGAGGAGAGCTGGTGGGTGTCAAGCTGAAGGCTGCTGGAACTCAAAGCAGAGCCTTTTTCAGAATGAATTTCTACCATCTGAAACAACTCAAACATAAAACTTTCATAGCAGCTCAACTGAAGCCTCTTTTAAGTGATTTCTACACCCTAAAGCTTTTACAAGACTCTTCTAGAGTTTGCCAAACTCTAGTTGAGATTTAATGAGTTTTCTTCTCTTCTCTTTGCCTCTCTCCCATAAAGCTCAGCCTGATGAAGAACAACAGTTGTTGTTGCTCAGTTTCTCACATCTTACCTGCTGAAGCTTGTAACTCCTTTGGAGGGCTCACAGGTGTCTTGGTGGTCTCTGTCACTATTTTCTTTCTTGCACTCAGTTTGTAAGGACGTCCTGCTTCTTGGTAGATTTACACATCCTGTATTTCTTCTATTCCTTGATCGTGGTTTTAACAAAACTCTTGTGGATGTTTAGACCCTTGGAAATTCTGTATCCACCCTCTGACCTTTACTTTTCATTAGTCTTTTTTTCTGCATTGGTTTAGGACAGTCACTGTAAAAGGAGTAATTTTATGCAGTTACTTGTTTTACATTTTAGATTATTATGTAACTGGCTTTACCTTGTATAAGTTTCATTATGCCATTACTGAAAAGGGTTTTAGTATTTTTTATTGTCAGAAAAAATAGTTCAAATTGACAAAGACTAAATCATATGAGCCATAAAAGCAGAAAACTTTGAGGGGAATATTGTAGACAAGAAGGGTATGATAACATATTGTATCCTCCACTTGTGCTGAAACGTGATGTGTTGCATCATTTTATTCATTTTCATATTGAATCATATTATATTAATTCAAATTGTATATTGTATGTCAATGGATGTGCAATACAAAATGTGTGTAATATATCTCAAGTAAAATATTCTCAGGGACATCTCTAATGTGCAATATTTCAAACAAGGAAGACAAATATACTGTAAAATTTCCCTATTCTTCATTTCTACATACAGAAAACTCTTTGATTTTTCTTTTTTTTTTGTTATAGTGCACATTTTTGTCTTTATTTGATTTTAACTTGTCTATTTTATTTATTGTATTGTCTACTCTCCTTTTATCCTTTTTATCATGTTTAAAACCAAAAATCAGAACAAATTTGAAGGACAGATGCACTTAAGTAAATGGTATAAGACTATGGAATAATATGGAAAATGACTGTAAAAGCATTGGATCGGTTAATTCCTTTAAGAAAACGATCAAGGCAAAATTGTTAAAGAAATATGAAATTGTTTAATTTGTATTAGTTACTGTTTTGAGGAGTTGATTTTTTTTTTGTTTTGTTTTATTATTTGGTTTATTATTGTATGACATATTTTATTTTTTTTTATAAAAAATGGAGCAGATATCCTAAGAATTTTTTTCTTCTTCTGCCACCTTTCATTTTGTTTTATTTGTATTCTTTTGTTGTATGAAATGTGTTTTAGTTTATATTTTTTAATGAAATGAATAAAGTTACATATATATATATAATAAAACAATTGAAACTAGGTTTAAAAACACAAGCACATTGGAGCAGCAAACCCAATTTCATTGTAATAAAAATTTTAATGACAATAAAGGCGATTCTGATTCTGATCACAAACTTTTCAGCATTTGACCCACAAAATAACAGTAGCAGACACCTGAGCCCACACATATTTTTGGTTAATAAACTTTGGTATCAATAAACTTTGGTATTTATTATGCTTCATGTATTCATTCTAACTAACCTCACTTTTTTATAACAACTAGGGTAATAATCTGAAACTCTTTTTAAGACCCTACCCCAACATTGGGAACCACTGCTCCGTACCATATTGTATGCTTTCTCTCCTAACAACCTTAATATGTCTGTGTTGTTTTCACAACAACTGTTGAACAAATCGTCCCACCTAACAACTAAGCGAGTCTCTTCTTTCTCTGTATGTAACGTTTCAAAGATATCCTCTTACCTGCCTAAACAAAAGCAGGTTTGTCTTTGCTTTTATAATCACTCAGTGATACTAAATGGAGTTTTTTTTCCTCCTCCTTTCAGTGATTAAATCATTGGAACTGAGTCACAGTTGATCAGTGTCTGTCAGTGTATAGCTGTACATGCAACTACGTGCAGAAACACATGATTGTGATGATAAAATGCTGACAACATAAATAACTCTTCTTTTAAAGCGATGAAGTATAACAAACTAAATGTGTTTTGCTGGAACTGCGCGATCGAGTTTCAGAAGGTTGTCTCAGTTCAGAGATGGTGAAGCCTGGTGAGAGAAACGGGACAATGAGATGACAACTGATGAGGCAGATACTTGGGAAAGACAGGGGAAAAAACAGGGGTGGGGATGTCTGTTGGATCAGATTTACACAGAACTGTGGTGACTCAGTGGTATTTCAATAAAGCACCCTGCTGTCCCACTCTTTCCCAACCAATCAAACACTACTGTTTATGCACATGCCAAGGTCTGTAAACCACCTAATTTGTTGTTGTTTAAACATTCCACTTAAAAAAAATAAAGCCTTTTTGAAATAAACTCTTCAGCTGCCTCCAGTTGGCCGGCTTCCTCTCCTCTCCTTCTGCATCTGGCAAGAACCAATCAGAACTCAGTGAACTGCTGTGTTTATTCTTGACTGATCACATGTGACCAGAAAGCATGGAGATATCCTGTTGCAAGCGACTCCTTTCTCACACACACATACATGTTTGTTTCTCTATAGTTGTGGGGACTTTGCAATGATTTACAATCATTTTCCAGTCATTTCTACGGCCTAACCTTGACCTAAACCTAAAAACCCCAGTTCTTACCTCACCCTAAATTTAACCTAAACTCAATCGACACCTTGGTTCTAACCCTAACCCCCACCCAAAATTAGCATCAGTGGGGACCAGGCGTTGGTCCCCATGAGGAGCATTGGGACACCACAAGGCTGTGTTTGTCTGGAAAATGGTCCCCATGATGCAGCAAATATGTGTCTACACACACATACACACACACACACACCTGTTGTCCTCTGATTAACCTGTAACAGCGCTGACTGTGTATGCAGCAGTTGGACTCAGCTCCATGTTTCCCTCAGTTTCCCAGGGCCTGGCAGCAGGCAGTCTTTTCAGATTCTGCTTTCCCAAAACACCATTGTGGAAACAGCTTGGCCTGCACAGGCAAAACAGTTGAACGTTAACCGTTAAGTGCTGCCTCAGTGTGATATTCTTAAGTATCCTAACCGCTTCCTCACTACAGAGACTTCTTTAAAATTTTATTTTGCAGATTAATTGAAAATTTGCAAATAGATTTAAATATGGTCTGATCAGGCTCCTTGGCCAGTTTGTTAGTTCTACATTCAGTGCTTGTTTGGTAACTTTACTGATCTGCAAAAAAATTACACTGATCTGTTTTTTTTTTTTTTTGTCCTGCGTGAAACATACAAATACATTGTACCAGTTTTAGTGCTGAGTTATAACTGGTTAGAGCTGTCATGTTTTAGAGAGAAGGTCGCAGGAGCAGCTCACGACCGGAGGCCTTTCTGAGTGGAGTTTACACGTTCTCCCCGTCAATGTGTACATTTTCCACTCTAGTTTCCTCTCACAAACAAAAAAACATTCATTTTAGGTTAACTGGTAACTTGAAATTGTCCTTAGGCAAGAGTGTAAATTGCTGTTTGTCTTATTTGTCTTTATGTCCAAGGTCCAAGGTGTTCTCGTTCTTGCCTGGATTCGCTCGTCAGTCCAGTAAAAACTAGGCTCTGCTTTGTTCTCAGGCTGTTCAAAAAAGCTCCAACAGTTGTGATAATAGTTTTTCCTCACTTTTCCACATAGACCCACTACAAAGAGTCTGAGCTGTCATTTTAAAAATGTAGTTTTGCCAATTTCAACTCTAGTCTACAGTTTCAAGTCAAGACATAAGCTGCGAATGCAAACACATATATCTATATTCACTTTTAACAAACCTCCATACATTTTTTTGGAATATTGACCTCGTGATTTCAAAAGTTTGGTTTAAATGTAGATATTTTTGTGTATGTTGATTAGAAATAAATATTCTGTGTAAACTGGACCAAGACTAGCAACAGAAATAGGACAACAAAATGCATTTAACGCCTAAAAAAGTGGATTTTATTATGTTCCCTTTGACTACTTTAAAAGCCCCATTTAAGACCTTCACTTTATCAGCACTTCTCCTAACTCACAAAGCTGCACCACATCATATAAAGTTATTACATCATCAGTTACTGCTAACAGTGTGGATTCTAATCAAACAGTAGACTAAACTTTTGTGCATATGCATATGATTTCATAATTCTGTAAAATGATTTTGTATCTATAATTTATGACCTGTAAACGTGGTGTCAATATTTGTACAACATAAAAAGTGGGTGAAAAAGAACTTAGATGTTCAACAATTGAACTAAAGCAAAGTTGAAATATAAAGATGTTGACAGTGGGGAATTTAGTTAATTTAGCTCAACATGTTATTGTAGCTCTGTATAAGAGTTATTTTTTAATGAGGTTTCACTCTAAATAGAACTTGGGATGCATGAGGATTGTTTTCTATCAGCTATAAACATATTGCCAATGCATAATGTGGAACCGATATGTTTATAGAATGGCAGCTTGTATCAGAAGGGATGTATTTTCATCCCAGTAGGACGTCCTCGCAGTATGAAAATATGATTTCTCATTAGAAAACCTCAGTGGGAATCAATCTGTTAAAGTGGGACAGATGGAAAGCAATTTAAAGTGTTGGAAGGACCTCTGCCTCGTCTTTTATTAGCTGTAACAAATGGGCTGTGTTACACGGCGCTCAAAAGACCGATGGATTTACAGTTACTTAGGAAATGAACAGCGAGGAACATTTAAGGTCAGCATTTATCAGACGTTGTCACCTGAATGCAAAATGAACATCCAGCATGGGGCAAAATGCAAACACGCAAAGCCCCTCTGACATCTGGAATGTAGTTTCTCGTGTTTCTTTTAAAGAGCCTCAAAGTGTTCAAACATGCCTAAAAGCCACTTTTAGAGAAGCCCGAGTCCCACGAACACGTACAAAGAGGACAGATTTGGAACAATAAGACCTGGTTTCCTCTCTTTAATAAAAGAACACAAATGTCAGGTCACAAGCTCCCGGTTCACCCAGCGGCCCCACCTGATAATCTTGACATGCAAAAGTCCAGCAGGAAATTATGTCACAGTCGCAGGAGCAGATCGCCAGACACTGATAAGGTCTCTGATCCTGGGAAAGCAAAACGAGGAGAGACAGATCCCCCCCTTTTCTTTGTACTCTCTTTCACACTTTCATCTCGTCCCATCAAGATATGAGCGATTGCAGTTATAAGATACCCAGACATTCATTCCTCAGGAAGAAACCTTTCACATGAATGCCACTGGGACATCTTTTAAACATTCCAACACTCGCCAAAACCAGGAGACATTCCCCAAACCACTACCCCCCTGTGTTAGATGTAAACAACCTGCAGCACATAAAGCTAATTAGAAGAGACCCACAGAGAGGAAAATGGATTCAGGTAATTGATCCAAGAACCGATGCTGTGGGTAGATTAGTAAGAGGCAAGTTGACGTGTTCCCACCGTTTTATTGTCGGCTGTGGTATGGACTCACCGCCTGACTCATGTTTTATAGACAACCAGGACTAGATGTTGCTGCGTCTCAGTCTGCATGTGAGCAAACGCCGGTTTGAGATGAATCATCGAAGGGGTTCTGAACGCCCGGCGGCCCTCTCCCTGACTGGAGGCAGGGGAACAGAGAGGACCCACGTTGTCATCTGTCTGTGTGCAGAGCTGTTTATGAATGCATGTGTTTATGTGTTTACGTCTGGGGAATAAAACGCAGACAACGTGGATATTTCAGTGGTGCGCTCGACGAGCCGGCGTGGGTGTGTGCGCTGCAGGTTTCCTGTTCGGCGATATTTCCTGCGCAAGGCTTCATCTCTGTGTATATTTCTCTGTCTGGTTTTGTGCAGACTTGTTATGCCTCTCAAATCTCCAACATTCACTGAGTCATGAAGCAAAGAGTCGTCTCCTGCTGCTTCGGATGGACAGCCCATCTGGATTTCATGTAAGGCTGAGGAGAAGGAATCAGGAAGGGGGTCCAGAAAAACTGAGCGTCAACCCCGCTGTGGCCCAGCTTTCATCCTGCGGGGAAGGCAGACTTGATTGTTCTCAACTTTGACTGAAAGCCAAAACTTTGGGCTTATCACAGATGTAAAAAAAATCCAAACTCAAATGGAACAAACAATTAGGGCAGCGTGCTCAGGCCACTTCTGGGAATCTATTAAAGCTGTATTTGGGCCAAAGTATTCACCCTGCAGTATTATAGGCCCAAACCATTTTGGTCACATTGTCTGATGCACATTTGTATGGTTTATAGGTTAACAGAGGGCAAAAAGAAGCTGTAATAAACTAACTACTGTATATACCAGCACCAAACAGCAGCCAAAACTAGAAGGATTGTTGCCTCAATGAACTTTGGTTGACAGTTTCAATGCATAAGCAACTTTTTGTCAACTAAGAATAAAAATAGAGAGAAGTCAAAAGTCAGTTAGTCTGAACCATCAACATGTATTATAAAACTAGACCAAATGTCACCACTTTCTCCTAATGTTGTGTGGTTTAGCTGGGTTTAAGTTGAAAGAAATTTGGGAAAAAGGTATCAGAGGAGAACCACAAAACACTGGGCTGTGGTTCTTGTAACAGTAGCTCAGGAGACAGCCATCCTTCCCAGATGGAAGGAGTATTTTTTGTCACTTTTCACAAGACAAAATGCATGCTAACAGATGGATTCAAGGGATGGGACGAGCTGAATTTGACTGGAAAAAGTGCACCCATGGACTTAAGCCGTACCCGGTTTATGTTGTAATTGTAGGACACACTACTCCAGCTTCAACTTCCAGGATCCTGCATGTTGCCCAGTTTTTCCCTTTTATGCTTGGAGCCTCAGCACATCATAGTGATGTCACCTGTCGTAAATGTTAAGTACAAAGCGTTGCCTCAGCAGATTCATCTGCGGTACAAACCAAACCAACAGTGGCAACACTTTAAGGTGATAAAAACATTTTTATGTGGCTTAATGTGGTAAGAGTTGTGAGCATTTTGTGGCTCGGTAATACAGTATTGTTGTTTGTAGTGTTGTGGCTTTGATAGAGGTTTGTGGGTTAACAGATGAAAGATGAAACTTATGTTTGCATATTTTCATGATTCTCACATGATATTTATTGTTGCTGAGGGATATTTATGATGCTTGTGCTGTTGAGATACAACCAGGTTTTGACCAAAGTTAATTATTACATGAAATTTGTTGCCAAAATAATGAAAAGATGAATCATTAAAATGCTTCGACAGCCTGGGTTAAGATTCAGAAAAAGAGGGCCAAGAAGTAACACACACAAACACACACACAAACATTAT
>JAUBOC010000138.1:17387937-17404138 GCA_032275365.1 Anablepsoides cearensis | reverse complement strand
TATATGTATGTATATATATATGTATATATATATATGTATATATAAACCTACACATCAGTGTTACAGTGACTGAATCAAAACAGCGGCAGGGAGAGGCTGAGTTATTCAGCTCTTAGTGCTGCTTTTTATTAGACTCTGCTTCAGTGGTGTAGTTAGCTTTGAAACAGACCGTCGAACCTAAATGTCAAGGGTTGCGTTGAGTCCAAAACAGCTGTGATGCGTTACCATTCAAAGGCCTGCCTCTGAGGTATTCTGCTATCTATTGTGACAGATGTGCACAATCAATAAAGGGAAGAAAGGCAAACGGCTGCACTGACTGAGAACACTGCAGGGGCTCAAATATTGATGTTGGTTTGAATCCAACGCCGGCTGCTCCGGGTCAACATTTAGCAAAAAAAATTACTGTCCATCTTACTGCAAATACACACGTTAAACTTGGATTAAAGACGCAAGGTTGGATCTAGTTGTAAATAAACAACGGCTGAAACGTTCTGACATTTGTTGCCAGCGTTTTATAGGCACAAATGCTTCTGTGTCTGCCAACTGGTCCCGGTGTTAACCGGTGGGAGGCCCTTTGAAGCTGCTGCACTCATGTTTACTTTGAGCTGCTCTGGTCCTGCTCGGGCCATCAGGCAGGAGTCCTGCGCGGGGTCGGGAGAGATTACTGTAACACAGCAGGGCTGGGAAGCGATTGTAGAAATAGTACGCCTGCTGTGGCGCCAAAAGAAACATCAGCCTTTTTTTAGTGTTACTATTTTAACCTTAAGTTTATAGCATTTTTTTTTTTAGCAATTTGACAAAGGCATTAAATAATCATCTTCTTTTGCATGATTGTCACTTTAATCTTGTTATTTCATTATAAAAACTGTAGAGCTTATATGATATATGGTTGTATTCTATCCATAGCAGAGCCCAATAAAAGTATAAATACAAAAGAGTAACTATTTATGTAATTATATTTATATTTTTTACATTACATATTTTTAATCAATCAAGAAATTTGATTTCACTTTGACCATGAAAGGGGGGGAGTCAAACTCATTTTCACTGAGGGCCACATGAGCATTATGGTGGCCCACAAAGGGCCAGTTGTAATTAACATTTTATATTCAACTTCAACTAAACACAAATGTTATATTCCTCGTCTCATTGCTACGACTGAGCACAGCTAACAAACAATAGCTGAGCTCTATGTGGTATTTTATGCTTAGACTAAATGTAAAATGAATAATACAGAATCACTATTAATAGTAACAGCTACTGTTGAAAGTGCAGCTCCACCTAGTGGTGGGATGTCATAATATTACAAGTAAAATAATTGACACGCATTATGGAAGATAGTTTATTGTGCGCAATGCCTTTAAAACAGTTTTTTTTAAGACACTATTAAATTTTTGAAACTCTCGCGGGCCATGTATAATGCAGTGGTGGGCCATATTTGGCCTGCAGGCCTTGAGTTGGATTTTTTTTTTTGGATGAAGTCCAAGTTATCACGAGCAAGACTGATTTATGACAGCAATAAAACCCTAAACCATCCAGGGAGGGGGTTTTAAACTTTTTATAGGCATTGTTTATTAGACAGTGAGGGGTGCTCGACGAATCTGCTAATAATGTGCATAAAATGTAATTATGTGAGATTAACAGCAAACTTTGTAGCTCTGCTTGTTTTAATATCTGACTGGCTGGTGTGAGTTATGTGTTGTTGTGTGTCTGCGGTGGTTAGTGGAAGATTTCCTCACACTTTACTAATCCCATATTTCTCCTATCGCCACAGCGAAAGTTTGTTTGGTGAGTTTCCCACGACATGTCGAGATGCTGGCAACAATTTTTACAAACTGAAACTCTGATTTTCCCTTTCTTTCATTTTATATCTTGAGACTTTCCTTCAGTCCAGTTCTAGATTTACAGCTAAAAGCATCAGATGTTATCCACCAGTTATAAACTTTATTTGTTCTTACTTTGCATTTAGAGCTGATTGACATGATGCAGGACTGCTTCCTGGCTAATATGCTGTCATGAAAAGTGTCCAATCATGTTATTAGTCTTGTCTGTTAGCAAAATAACTTGTATACTCCTTGAGAGATTTTAATAAAACTTATACAAAGTAATCAGAAGACATATCTCTACAACTTATTTGCATCGGGTGATAAACTGATTCAAAATGGCCCCCACAGCTACTTAAATTTAGCAAACACAAAAGTGACTAGAAACTAGTATGTTTTGCAGATTTTGGGCTAGAATTTGGAGTGATTGTAGCAGAGTGTCATCCACAACACGCACTCTAACTTCCCACAAGATCTTTGCTACACACATACACAACCAAATGCTACTTATTGGGCAAGAGCTTTGCTTAAAACGTTTACATTAACTGTTAGAGTCAAGCTCATGAACTACTGGTTGGATTTTAATAAAACTCTCTAAAAGTTGTCATTACATGTACATCTACAACTAATTAACTTTTGGAGTAAATCTGATTCAAGATGACTACCACAGCTAATTAAACTTACCGAACACAAAAATAACTATAGCTTAGTCATTTGACCAAAACGTGAGCTTGAATTTGGTGTGATCACAGCTCAGAGTCTTCCTCATCACAGACTGAGCACTAACAGATCACATAACCTTATTTGGCAGCAGGAAATACTTTGAATTAGAATTTGTTTGTTTTCTGTCAAGTCAGAAAACCCCCAGTTTTGTAAAATCCTATTTTTAATGTTTAAACTGCACAACATTTCACAGCCAGCTGACATGCAAAACCCCAGATGATGTTTGTACTTGAGCTGCAGACTTGCACAGTCAAATGAAAAACGAACCATCTATGCAATGTTCAACACTGTGTTGAAATGTTTGGTGGTTTCACTAATCTAATCTCAGATCTCACAACATCCCACAACATAAAAAAGGAGAAGTTGGATGGCTTCACTAAAAATGCTTTAAAGATGCGCCCCTTTCATCTGAATAGTTTCCATGTGTTTGAGCGGCCTGCACTAATGGCCCAGCTGCTGCAGATACCTTGTCCTCCACAGAACCGTGCATGCAGTAAAAACACGTGTATCACTTGACGCTAAACGGTTTCACAGACATTTTTTAAAGCACTTGTGATCAAAAGAGATGCTTCTCTGCGGCTTCGATCTGATGATGATCCCGGCCGGCATCTGGCCTGAGTTCAAACAGTGTGGACTTAATCATCTTTATCATTTGACTTAAAAGCCCTCAGGTTTGTCATCCTTTTTGATATTACTTTTAGTGATAAAAGTATTAATTCACTCACATAGAAAGCTGTATCCCTTTTGCTTCTTTTATGTCTTACTCTGAATCCACAAAGTTCTAAACAAACACAGGAAAGGATTAAAGGCTTGTTAAAGTATCTGTTGTTTTGTGCTGCAGAGTTTTTATTCCTGACTTAATCCTAGCATGAGAACTTTTAACCTTCCTGGTAAAAGCTTTAAAGTTCAGAAAAGAAGTCACATCTTCCTAGACATTGACTTTTGCCAATTCATAATCCTCTTAGTGCAGCATGGTGAAACTATTTTCACACGTGTCACCCCAACAGAATGTCAGTAAAAACATAACTCACAGTGTCTACATATTGCACTTCTAATTTATATTAACTCAAACAACACAATAACAAAAGCATTTTTAATCTATTTACCCTTCATGGGCAAAAGAAAGGCCACTTTCAGTTCAATTGGGGGCCTTTTCTGCTTAGAGGGGTGCTGAAATCTTGAGATAAACGTAACACAAATCATTAGATGTTATAAAAATACTACAAATGAAAAAAAGTTCATTATGTTAGTAAACTAAAATAATACATTGTTGAAGAAAAAATTAGGTAAAACTGGATGGCTGGATTTGAAAGAAAAGATCACGCTGTGTGGCTTGAAGTTGAGTTAATAAAGTGGCTAACAGGTAACAAAGTAATAATAATAATAATAATAATAATAAACTTTATTTATATAGCACATTCCAACAATGCCTTGCATCGACCAAAGTGCTTCACAAGGTAAAAACAAACACAATAAAATCATAAAGTACTCCTTGTAATAGTATTGTTCATATAATATGTAAACCCTTCCTAGCATTATTTTGATACCTTTTGTAATGAATTTGCATTATTTTTTTAATCAAAGCAACAAAGGGCCACTACATAGACATAATAAAGCCTATTGTGGCCCCAGAGCCACAGCTTGCAGACCCCTAATGTACATTAAAAAAAGCTATTTTTGCATTTTTATTTTTTAGTCAATTTTATGATAACATCACTAAAAGTGTCTGTGGTGGCTTGATGTTCAGGGCTGTGGTCTATTTATCCTGAGGCTGTGGATTTGAGTCCAGGTTGAGCAGACAAAAGAGGAATATCATCATCACTGACTGAAATAAAAAAGTTACTGAACAAAACAGCCTATAAATACAGTTAAAATAAATCAAACTCAGCATTTGCTTTGATGGTTGTTGTTTAGACATCAGAATGAACGCATGTCTGCTGTTTTAGAGTTCCTCCATCCTTTGTTCATTTCTGTGCATGAGTTCAGCATGTTTCTTTTTTTATTGGACATGTTCTCCCTTAGGAAGAGTACTGTGTAACTACAAAGAGTATGAGGTGTCTAAATCATGGACAGCAGACTATTTTTTGTTCTTTCTCAATATTTATTATTTGCTAATAAAATTTACTGCTCAGCCTAAACTGTGTTTTTGTGACTCTGCTGCTCCTTTGACCTCGGTGCGGCTGGCAGACACACAGTTATACCCTTTCATCGGATTTTCTTTTTTTTTTTTACTCGTTAGTCATAGTCCTGCTCAACGTTTGAAGTGTAAATCAGAAAAGGGAGCTGGTTCAACTGGTCAGTTGCCAAGACCGAACTCAGGACTGAACACAGAGCTGAACAAAAAACTAAGTAAAGGAAGTTTAATAAAAAAAGAGAGCTTTGAACAGCTGTTTCTGTGGGCCTCCCACTGCTGGTTCTGAACAGTGTGAGACTGAAAGTCTAAAAGAATAATGCTTTACTTCTGCACTAACAGATGTTAGATTTCAAAGCATCTTTGTCTGATGTGTTCCAGACAATGAGGATTTTTTTCTTTGTGCAAATATTTGTGTGAATGCTGATTCAGCAATTATGCTGTTTTGCTCTAATTTTATTTTTCCAGATGATTTGTTTTTTTTATTTTTCCATTGCTGTTTGAGACATTCATGCAGAACATAGATGCTATGACTATAGCTTTTGTAATGTTTATATTTTAAATTTAATGAACTTTATTTTCAGATATTTTATCCATAGAAATTCATCAGGATTGTCCTAGTTTTTTCTTCTTTTATTCACAAAATAATGTTCAATTTAAACGTTACTCAAGCATAGTGGCTCTGGTTCTTGACTTCTGCAACTTATAGCATTTTTTAACTTTTAGTTTTTTGTCAGCCTTTTGCTACATTTACCTATTAGCTATTCTTTTGATACTTTCAACTAGTTTTAGTAGTTAGTCTTAGCCACTTAACTTTCAGTTAGCCTCTTGCTATTTTAACATTTAGCTAGCATTTTGCTACCTAAAATTTTTACATTCTACTTTACCACTTAGCTAGCTTTTAGCATCTAGCTACAGTTTTGCAGTTTTTGACTCTTAGCTAGCCTTTTGCACTTGGCTATAATCGTTGTTAACTGACAGAAAAACCTTTTACAGATCCTGTTTTCAAAGTTATTAGTGTGAAAACATTGTCATCTTCTCCAAAATCAACATTTGGGGTGCATGTGATCCACATACACAAAAAGATTTGTAGCAACCTGTTACTTGTACACAATGCAAAAGCATTTTAATTATTTTATGACCATGACAGAGATTTTCATTTGACTACAGGTAATTTATTTTACACATTCATCTGCACTGAAGATTTTAAGATTCCATTAAACACACTTTAATTTTGTCATTCACTGATTCACTCTGCAGGTACTTCTTGCTAAATGTATTCCAAGCCTTAAATCTACTTTCAGAACTTTTTTTCATCAAACACATTGATTTTGCTTAACAACAACAAATGCAAATAACACAAACTGATCTATCTTTATTTTCCCTTGTCCTCTAGAATCCACAATCCCTGGACCTGTCTATCCAGAGCGCCCTCTCGGCTCTCTTCCCGCCGTTTGAGGTAACGGCGCCCGTCGTCCTCAGCCAGCTGTTTCGCACCATTGATGAGCGATATCACGGTGACGCGCTGCAGTGCCTGCTGGACTTCCTCATTCCCTCCAAACACCTGCTGGAGAGCGTCCAACAGGCTGCATGTGTGAGTAGGAACATGTTAAAACTTTCTTAAGACCTTTGCACTAATGCAGATTTTTCTCTTCAGTATTCAGGACACTCTTCAGGACACTTTGCATGCACACAGATTTTTTCTTTATTTATTTCTGTAAAAAGGTTCTGTTGAAAGGTTACAATTAATATCTTACCTGTTGCGTATTTTGAAGAACCTTTGTTTGGTGAAATAAAGTTGAACTTTGACCACACTGATGACATACAATATACACTATTACACACAACTTTATATACCAAAGAGACCAGATGGCTCTCACCTGCTGCTCAAACTAGAGTTACATATAAAGCACAGAATAGCCCATCTCCCAGCAAATTTAAAGCAGCTAATTGTCCCTTATCACCCAACTAGAACACTTTGCTCCCAGCATGCAGGTCTCTTAGTTGTTCTAAGAATCTCTAAAAATAAATGGGAAGGAGAGGCTTTAGTCTTTCAGGAATCAGCTTCCTGTTTCAGTACCACTTAGTTTAAAACCAAGCTAAAAACAAGGCGTTTTTTGGCACAGCTTATTTTTAATTTTTAATTTCCACATTTATAGTTGCAGTTTTGATGAATAGCTCGAGTTTTTTGATTATTATAGATTCTTGTGCATCAATTTTGTACACTTGCTTTTAAAGGGGATGTGTTCAACTTTTTTTATCTTTATATGTTACATCATTCTTTGATCAACAACATACCCAGATGGTTTGCATGTTTGACAAATCCTTGTATCTCCTGTGGCCATTCAGAGCTGCCTAAATGCTTGCTGGTACAAAGCACCATCCATTTGTACAAAGCTCCTCCCTGGAGCTCAGTCTGCACCTGAGCTCCTGCCCTACAGAGCACCCCTCCCCCAAGCCTACCCCACACAGCTCCAGCAGACTAGCAAAATGTATCCTGAAATTGGTGGATGTTCATGATTTCAGTGTGAAACATAGCTTAACATTGACATTATTATGCAAGAGAGGAGGACTGTGAGCTATATTATTAAGCTGAAACATCTTGTAAGAGCCTCTGTATTGCTGTGGTTCTTCAGAAAATGTACTTTCTGGGTCCAACATGGGATTGTTCAGGTTAGGTTCATCTGTTCAACTGAGTTGCCATTTTTCCAAAACCAATATTTTATAGAATAGAAGAATAGAAACAGCCTTTATTGTCCCGCTTGGGGAAATTCAAGTGCAGTAGCAGCAGCAGATACATACATCAATCCACAAGCAGTATATTGCCAAAGCAGTATATATCAATCCACAAAAATAATAGAATTAAAGATAGTAACAATATAGAATAAACATAGATCAAAATAAGATATAGATCAAACATAGATAAAAATAAGAATAATGCTTACCGTACCGGACTGTCAGGGTGAAAAAATAGATAAAAGTAAAAAAGTAGGTTACAGTGCACAAGATACAAAATTACAGGAAATAGCAACAGTAAACAGACACGTTCAAAATGAGTCAAACTCATTCTGTGCAAATTGAGTCGAACTCGGTGATGTGCAAATTGTTTAAGACTCAGTCATTTAGTCTGATGCAGGAAAAAACAGTCAACAAAAATATTATTGTTATATTATCATTGGTTATTATTTGTGTAATGATTGCGAGGTAGAGTTGTTTGATGTTGCTTCTTTTTTTACTACAAAATAAAACTCTCCTACGAAAGGTGGTAAACAGAATGAAGCATTGTTGTAAAGATGTGCTGAAGTGGGAGTGTCAGAAACTGTAGGTTTCAAGATGTTTAGATTTAGTTAAAAAAGTTAAATATACAGTATACAGCATTCTCATAACAACTGAAGGTGACATAGTTACTTTATTCTTGGGTTTTTGCCCAACTTTAACTATCCCATCAGTCTGGTCAGAATTAAACTCTGTTTCTCCCAACTGAAGTTGTTCAAAGAGCTATTAACAGAAAACAGCAGAGAGTTTGGAGAGAATCTCTGTGTCACACTGTATTAATGACTGTTGTTGTTTTTTCTCAGGCTGGTTTCTCTGATGTGGTTTTCCGCTGTGAAGGCTGGCCCCTGTGTCTCCGTGACAAAACGGTTGTTCAGTTAGCCTCCGTGAACCCTCTGCTGTTGCGTCCCGGAGACTTCTACCTCCAGGTCGAACCTTTCGGTGAGCAGGCGGCGCGGATCGTCCTGAAAGCTCTTCTGGAGGAGGGACGTCGAGAGGTTGAGGAAACCCCGATCCCGGAGACGTCTTACCCCTGCCTCTTCACCGAGGACTGGCTGCAAGACGTTAACGAGGGGCGCGGAGGAACGCCTCTGTCGCGCTGCTTGCTTTGCACGGACCAAGGCGTGATCAAGTTGCCTTGGGCTCAAATCGCCGTCCCAGAGTTCTTGGACAAGCCCAAAATCATGCCCGCCTTCGACGAAGCCCCTCCGGAGCCTCGGTGGGCCTCAGCTCCCAACCACTTTAACTCGTCCACCCTTCCAGTGGAGGCTATGGTTCCTTCTGGCAAGGACAGGATGTCTGCCTCTCTGAGACACTCGTCTTCCAAACTTATCAAAACAGAACAGGAAAGGCCAACTCCCAAATCAGCCTCCAAACCTTTAATCAAACCCGTGGGTTGGGTTTCTCCTAACACCTGGGAGAGTCTGAACTATCAAGAGATCGAGGGGGATTATGTAGACTTGGTGGACATTGCCAAAGAGAAAGAATTATTGGACAGGCAGAGAGAAAGCCGTGTAAATTTGCCCAATTTAGTTTTAGTCAAACCTGTGAGACCGCCCCCACCTGTACCGCTTGGAAATATGGCCCCCTGTGGACACAGCTTTCAGCCTACAGGGGAGCTCTGCCTGCCATGCAGCCAAAGAAACCTGCTGCAGGAGCTCACTGAGCAAGACTTGAAATGTCGGTACAGAGACTCGTACGTCGCAGCACTGAGGAACCCAGTCACTTTTGAGAGGGGGAATGTAGACCTCCTGTCTGCACTGGAAGAGGTGGGACTGTGTGAGGAGGGGGAAGCAGTGCCCAGAGGTACAGTCAAAGCCCAGAACAAAGACCACATCAGAAACTTGGGTAACCACTGTGAAAGAGCCGTGATTAATAACAAACCCAGTCAGCTTGAAGGAAGCTGTCATCTCCCTTTTACTTGTGAAACCAAGAACCTCATGAAGGAATCATCGATAATCCTGAACCACAGTGATCCGTTTCAGACCGCTCTCGTTTCCCAGAAATACGGACTCTGTGCACATCCGGGATCATCAACGACTTGTGATGAGGATTCCAAACTACACCAGAAAAGAGAGGTTGGAAAACCATCAGGAAAACACAAAGTTAAAGTGAGGTCTTTGTCCACCGTGTCAGAGACTCCCACTGGGAGTCCTGCTCTTTATAAACTCAACAACAGGAGCCAAAGTGATGTTTGTCCTGAATCAATCGCAAGCGTGATTCAACAAGGAAAGGGTGCAGAAGTGAATCAGGAGGCCGTAAAGATGGAAAAACAGAGACATTGTAAAAAAGGTAAGAAATTATGAAGGTTAATAAATAAATATTTCAGATTCTTTGTCGGTTATTTCTCTTTATATTTCATTCGAATCTTGGCCCACACACCCAACACACACATTTTCATCATCACTCTCCTCGCACACAACCATTTATAACAATCTGCTCCAAGAGTCTCTCACCGCTCCAGCTAAACTGCACTGCGACCTTGTGCGTTTGAGGGGAATGTGCTCCTTTTGAGCCTCATAAAGACTCTTCAGAGAGACGGTTCAGAAAGTCAAAGATCAGACGTTAGCCTGATCTTCCTTCTGGGATTCTCCCACTGCTGGCTGAGTTTTCCTGCCACTGCGGTCACATTCACGTCATTCCTCTTATCGAGGGAGTGAACGGAAATGGAACTCTGCACCCCGGTGGAAGAGAGGGTCTGAACCCTCTGGGTGGAAAAAAAAGAAAAAAAAAAGACAGATCCTTTTTTTTAAAATGCAGAGAGACATTAAAACACAGAAGGAAGACCTCTTCACTTGATGTGCCTATCCTCCAAGGGGCAAGCTGGAGCTTTGAGTGGACAGTTGAGGCATGTTTTAGATAGAGAGTACAGACAAGGCTTTGTGTACCACGAGAGGAGGATAATAGGACGATTGAAGATTTAGTATCCAGGCTACTTGCATGTTTTGTTACAGAAACATTGTAAAAGTTAAGATGTTTGTACAAAGCTGTGCAGCTGGACATAGTTAGTGTAGGAGATAAAATAAAGGAATATTCCTTCTATATATAATGTATTTATTCTTTTTTATTTCTGTTTTTGTTTCCTATTTTTCCACCTTTTGGAACATGTTTTTATGTTTCCTGACAGATTCACATTCAAACAGAGGTGAAACTCCCTCCAACAATAATGGCCCAGGCTCCAATCGTCACAACTCAAGAGCAGATCAGAGTGCTTCACTAATCCAACTTCCTGCAACAAGTTCAGACTCTCAGCAGCCCCCACAGACTGAAGAATCAGGTTTCAGGAAGATCAGTAATCTTCTTGAGCTGGGCATCATGTGTTTACCAGGTAATTTGCACCGATTAGTCGGTTGTTTATGAAAAGTTATTCATTAGTGCGAGAGGAGAGGGTGCTGCCGAGGCTGTGGTTCCCTCTAGTGGCTGAAAAACACAACAACTTATACTGAGCAATAGGATTCAGGGATTGTGTGGAAAAGTTAAGGACTGCTTATAACTTATGACTCAGTGAACAGCATCAGTTTTATAAACCTTTGCATCAACGTAAATTTGACATTACAATGATATTTGTGTACATTGTGTTCTTTAGTTATTTTCAGGCACAATAACAGCATAAGCTGCTGGTTGTAGCACTTGGGGTCACTTCTGTATAAAATAGATGGTCAGCTGTATTTATC
This sequence comes from Anablepsoides cearensis, assembly GCA_032275365.1. Taxonomy (NCBI): domain Eukaryota; kingdom Metazoa; phylum Chordata; class Actinopteri; order Cyprinodontiformes; family Rivulidae; genus Anablepsoides; species Anablepsoides cearensis. The sequence continues at coordinate 17,393,015 of JAUBOC010000138.1, read as the reverse complement.
ATCAGATTAATGCTAAAGAGAGAAATGTTACGATATGCCTGCCTGAACTGAACATAGGCTGCACCAAAAGATCATGCAGCAGCACGGTGGATCAGTGGTTAAGACTGACGCCTCACAGCAGGAACGGGTTCAATCGCCAGTTTGAACCTGTGTTTCTTTGAGCAGTTTGCATGTTCCCTTTTTCCCCTGGGTTCTAGGGATGTCCTGATCCAGATTTTCTGGCTCCCGATACAATCCGATTTTAATGATTAGTCTTTCTGATACCGATGCGATAGCTTTATTTCTTTCCAAGTGGTTGGTAGTATTAAAGCGAGCCCTGCTGTTTCCACCACAAGAAACACCCGGTTTGCAGATTTTGCAAGATGCAGTTTCAGCATCACTGAAAAGTGTTCCCACACTGTGGACATGGTTGCATATTTGTGTGCGTCTTCAATGGCAGTTGTTAAAGCATGATGATGCTGAAAACTGTTGTGAAAACTGGATCGGCCCAATCACATGACTAAATCCAATTCTACCCGATTAAAAAAAAATGGCCATATCTGCCACGGGTACCGATGCTGAGTATCTGATCGGGACATCCCTACAGGCCTCTCCACTTTCCCCCACAGCACAAAAACATGTACAATAAGTTGTCTTCAGGCCCAGGCCACCCTTGCAAAAGAGATCCGCAATCTCAATGGGATTTTCCTCCTTAAACAACAGTAAATGAATAAATAATAACTGCCACTGTTCTTGGAAATAACAATTTTCTGCGTAAATAATCAAGCAACATACAAACACACAGAAAGTTTTTGAACTAGATTTATATGAACTGAAACTTTAGGAGTTGCTTTAGGACAGCAGTATAGGTAAAGCCCTTTGTTTTCAGCTGCATTTGCACTAGTCGTATGCTCATCAGTTCTATCTGATTATATTGCTCAAACCAGAGGTTGGAGAACATCTCTTCAAAATGGTTATAATTTCAGTCTTGTTGCCTTGTAACTGAAGCAATGAGGCATTGTAATGTTTTTGAAGTACTCAGATTAATAATTGCTGTAAAATGTTTGTCAGTTTTTGAAATTGGTGTTGATCAGAACCCTGCTTTCATTTAATAGTCACCATAATAGAATTTCCCAATTACTCAATTTTTCCAGTGTTTCAAGGACTTGCAATGCTGTGACATTGTAGGAATTATGGGATTTGTTAACTTCAAACCGTGGACAATTAATTCTGCATGCAAACTAAAAAAAAAAGCTAATAATTAAAGCTCTGGTAAAAGGTCACATTTGGCACAACTTGCTGTGCCTTTGTGCCTTTTAGAGGAATAAATATAAACTTCTTTGTCTTGCACATGCACAGGCAGCAGGGACAGGAACGGCAGGGCAGTGGTGGAGATCCACGGAGACAGGAAGGAGTGGATGTCTCCTCTTGTGTCGGCACAGAGTGTTTGTGAATCGCTGCTGTACTTACACTCCATACCAAGGTACGCACCTCAAGGATTTCAATTCAATTCAATTCAAAAATACTTTATTTATCCCAGAGGGAAATTAGGTGTTGTTGTAACTCATCCAAGTAAAGAATTATTGTAGATGCTGATGGCTGTGGGCAGGAAAGATCTTCTGTAGCGGTCCGTTTTACAGCGAAATTTAGTGATTCATATACGTCTGAAGCATTCTGGAGGTCAGTTTGAGCTACGTAGTGAAGTCCTTTGTAGTCCAAGAGACAAAACAGATGGCTGCAACTGAAGCATCTTGCAATAAAAGGTTCAGCCACAAGAGGACAGCAAACTATTGTTTGATTTAGTCCAGTGAGGGTTTTAATTCAGAACGCATGACCTCTCCTGTGCTCATCCCTTTGCATTATATCCATTAAAATTAATGTATGGTTACTGCTCTTTATCTACCACCTAAGATAATTCATCAGTAAAACTGACCAGTATTAACACCATGAATAGAAGTGGAAATACTCACCAATAAGGATTTATATGTTCTACTTAAACAGAGTGGTTTATTTACACTGGGTATAATGTAGATTTTTACATTTAAAACTTTATATTTCCAGCTGCGTTGTCTTCTCAGCATCACCAGAACAGGTATACCACAGCAGTCTGCTGCAGGCAGGCTGGCTGCCAGCTGTCTGGTATGCAGGGTTTCATCAGAGTTTGTAACCATGTCTGATATAGGCTCACGCAACAATTAAGCTACTCAAGATGATGTCATTTGGAGAGGCGTATAGCCATTGGGATGTAGATTAGGATGTTGAGTAACTCAAGCCCCAAAAACCATGTGAAATGAAGTACTCTGTTCCCATGGCCTTAATGCAATCTCATGTTTTATTAGGAAAGATGTTGGCGAGCTGGGAATGACGCTGGTCATCAGTGCCAGGAAGAAGCCTCCTCCGCTGCAGCTTTACAAAGCACTGCTGATGGCGCAGGTACAATAACACACACCTGTTTGGAAAGCTTCACTTTTAAGGAAAGCTACTTGCTATCAAATAAATAAATAAAAATGTAGCCATAAAGTTAAATATAACTTATGAAATGAGTTCATTGTACAAGTAAAGGATTCTCCAGGTGAATGCATTAAAAAATTTTATTTTTGTCTTTGACTTTCTGTCCCTGTCTGTGACAGGAACAGGCTCTTCATGCCGTCCACAGCATCGTCATACTCACAGATAAAGACTGTTTCCCACGACCTGAGAAACATCCTGGTCTGCAGGTCAGAGCTTAAAACCACCTGCTTTGGTCTTCATCATATTGTGTTGAAGACTACAGCTGAGTCTCACATCCTCGCCTCTTGTTTGTCTGTTCTGGTGATTAGATCGATATGGTGACTTCAACAAGAGCCCTGAACAAGACGGTGGAAGCCTCGCAGCTGACCTCTGACCTGGGTGGGACTTTTACATACAGTCACACTGACTGGCTGCAGTTCCATCAGGTACATTATAGAAATAATAGCTCTGAGTGCAGTGAAGTTTCTCTTCAGAGCTGAACATGTAGGGATATTTTTTTAAAGTAAAATAGGTTGGAAATTTTAAATCTGCATGTTATGTTTGGGAAAGGTCTTAGAAAAAGAGTCTGAAGATATGATAAGAAAGCACAAATTAGTTTTTACTCACAGTAAATGCTACTAAAACACAATTATGTTCTAAATCCAGTAACTTGAATTAATTTGTTTTGCTTGAATACGTTTGTAAATGTCTTGCCATCACATTTTTCAGATGAAGCTTGAAATGCTCAACATGTCACCCCTCTTATAGTAACATAACAACATGCACATGTTCCTGTGGTGCTTGTTGCATTCCTGCAACAGACAGCTCACTTCAGTTTATCTATAAACAGGCAGACATGATCCAGCTGTCCTCTGAGCACACACCCGAGTAAAAAGAAAAGCAGCAAACTGTCAACTCTTGATTCAGACCATTTAAGACGAGTTGTATGAATGACGTTTTGTGTTCGAGCTGCTGTAGAAGTTTGTGTTTTAGTCTGACAGTTCTTGTTTTCGTAATCATTCACGCTTTCATATTAAATTAATTAGCTCTTTTTTTGGACTAAAACAAAGGTGGTTCTGATTTCTTTAACAATGTCTTTAAGATTTTTTTTTTTTTAAAAAAGCAAAGTATATATAAATAATTTAAGTCCTGACAAACTGAAATTAAATCATGAACACAGGCAAACTTAACAAACAAAACCAGAAACTATATGATACAAGGATGGAAATGAGTAAACATGTCATTCGGCTGCAGAGATTTTTTTCTTTGGACCGAAATAAAATGACAGAAAAGACCTTGGAAACACAAAAGCTCACTGCACTGGATGCCGAAGTTTTAAATGAAAGTCTTGTGCAATCTGTTAGCACTCAAGTTGTTTGAAAAGAACGACTCTCAGCTACTACCACCAAAATTAGCCAAACTGAATCAGCTGAAGTCTTTTTTTTTTTTTCATTCGCCCCCTTGAATTGGGCTGACTGTAGATGGAGATTCAGTGGCTACTTTACGAAAGTTTCATTAAAACACATCCAATAACTCATTATGTTCTGACAGACAAGCACACACACACACACACACACTGTCAGAGAAGATTGCGTGATTGTTTTCCCGGCAGCAGAAGGTTAAATTAGACATGGTTTGAACATGTTGTACAGATATGTACGTATACAGATATTTTTTACTCTTATCCTGTCTGTCCAGTTTGTCAATTTACAATTAGTCTGAGATCTTTCACAGCCACAACATAAAGATCATTAATGTCTCATGTAAGCTAATAAACAGACCTCTGCTGCCTCTGTTCTCTTTATAGAGTCTTTATATTAAGTCTTTAAAGGTTCATTACAGAGCATCATGTCTCATGTTTAAATCATTTCAGAAACTGGTATCTTTCATGGCCAACCTGCGAGGAGCCAACAGTTTGCTGCAGAATGCCATCAGAAAACTGGACCGTAGCAAACAGCTGGACACAGCTCAGGTTCGATGTGTTCTAGTTGGGCTGTGGGTCCATTTAGACGCTTGTTTCACTCAGTAACTGCTTGTTGCTTTGCTCCAGCAGGAGGTGCAGCAAAGCATTCAGGAACAAAGGGTTTTAATGAAGGAGGTGCTGGAAGATGCGGGACTGGTAACGCTGCAGAAGGAAGGAGGAACATTACTCGCCAAGATGAAAAAAGAAGAGTTCAGATTTCCACAATCTGAGGACTACAGGTACTGTATTAGATTTGATTAGGTCAGCAGAGAATGATAAAAAAGCACCAAGTTACAACATAATTCTGTTTTATACAGCGCTGGGCAAAAGTCTTGAGTCATTCCTCCTTGTGTCAGCAGATAACAGACAAGTTGACACAAAATTAAAAAACTTAGGGACTTTGTTGCAACGGCCTTTCCCCACAATACAGCTGGTTTCCATTTATTTTGCAGAATTTAATTAAAAAAGTACGTTCCCACAGTTTGACTCGTACAGTAAAAGTTTACCTACACTGCAAAAACTGTCTTTCTAACCAAGTTTTAAAACCTTAAATCCAGCCAAAAAGTCTCTTTGATCTTGTTTTGAGACTGATTTGCTAAACAAGAACTGATTGTGTAAGAATATTAATCTTGTTTTCAGAATGTGT
>JAUBOC010000138.1:17361361-17376674 GCA_032275365.1 Anablepsoides cearensis | reverse complement strand
TAAGATTCTTGAAATACTTGATTTGACTCAATTTTTTTCTTATTTCAAGAATCTTACCAAGTAAAATTTTCTTACTCAATTGGCAGAAATTTTTGACTTAATTTGAGTCAAATTTTTAGGCTAACAAGACAAATAATCTTACACATTCTGAAAACAAGTTTATTATTTTTACACAATCAGTTCTTGTTTAAATCAGTCTCAAAACAAAAATACTTTTTGGTTGGATATAAGGTTTTAAAACTTGGTTAGAAAGACAGTTTTTGCAGTGCAATACTGTGACAATAAGAGTTGAGGATTCATCAACAGATGTTCAGTTTGTTATTTTACAGGTAGTTTTACTGACAATGTGACAATGTGAGATCAGGAACAAGAACAGAAACTATTTGGAAATCAACACAGTCCATTTTTAATGCGTTCTGTATCTTTACACATGATAGCATAAATTGTCCTAACATCAGGCTATTTAAGGGGCCTCAGATGCATTTATGTGGGGAGGGACCCATTAGTCTGTGAGAGGAAACCAGAGTACATGAAGAAAACCCAGGATTTCTGCCAGCTTCTCCAAAAGGTGAAGGTGTTGGAGCTCAAGATTTATTGTCTGGAACAGATGAATGCTTTGAAGGAATCAACATGTGTTCAAATGGGTGAGAAGGCTGAGAGGAGAGATCAATAGGACGAGAAGAGGGGAGCTGTGAGAGGCAAACTCTATTGAACTCTCTTTGTGCCAGACTAAAACATCTCTCAGGAAGGATTCAACATTTAAATGACAATGAATGGCCAGAATTACAGAGAAATGCTTTTTCTCCACCAGTAAAGAGAAGAAGACAGCGGCAGGCTGGACTCAAAACAACTGATAACAGCCAGAGAAATGAAGACGAAGCAGTCTTTCTTCAAAACAGATTCACACCACTGGAACAAACCGGTGAGTCTGAACAAAGTTCATTTTCTGATCTCAGAGAGGGACCTGAGTCCAGGTCCAGCTCAAAGCCAAAACAAGTCCAAAGAGAGACTTTGAAGAATCAAGAAATGCTGATTATCACAGATAAAATGGGTCAGTGAGCTCAGAGGCTTGTGGAACAAGAAAAAAGTCAAAGTTCTGAGTTTTGCTGATAAAGTGTCTGACCTCACAGAGAAGATTCTGGAAATCACAGCTGAGTTTCCAGCTCTCAAGAAGCTCATCATTCATACAGGAAGTGATGAAATTATGAATCGACAATCAGAAATTCTGAAGAAGGATTTCATGCAGTTGCTGAATGCAGTTCAGAATCTCAACATGGATGTGTTCGTCAGTGGACTCATCCCTGCAGCCAACGAAGTGGCTGAGAGATTCACTAGACTGTTTGCCTTTCATAACTTTTTTGGGAAAAGTTCTGCGCTCACCACTCTGTGAGATTTCTGGACAACTTTGACCTTTTTTGGCAACGTAGAGTCTGATGGACTGACTGAATCAATCTGGAGCTGAGCTTCAACAGGAGAGTGATCAGCTGATGTCTGAACCTGAAGGACAACAGGAGCAAACTGAGACATCAATGGAACATGACAGAGAAATGGATGATAAGGAGACTGCTGCAGAATCAGAACCACAGAGAGAGGAGTTCCTTCAAGCTGCAGAACTAGAAGAACAACTAAATTCATCAGCATCACAAACAGGAACCAAAGAAAGGGTTCCCCCAACCTGCAACTCACTGCCCAAATCCACCCCCTCATCATCTTCCAGGCCCCTGCACTAAACCAGTCTCTACGAAAAGTCGCAGAGCCCCACAATCCCCTCCTACTCTTCCAAATATCAAAACAGACAAGCCAGTTTGTGTTCAAGATGTTCCACAGACTTGGGGTTTTGGGTTAAAGAATAGCTGTATGTCTAGGAGGAATAAAAATTTACTTTCTGGGTTTGGGAAATGTTTAGAAATATCCTGTAGTGATGCATTGATGTTAAAACTTCTCAAGTTTTCATAAAATTTCCTTATAGTTTAATTTGACATATTTTATGTATGTCAAAGAGAGGGAGTCAAATTAAATTTTGTAATTAACTGAATGTTAGATGCTGTATTGTATTTTATACTGCTCAATGCCTGAGGCCTGACTGCTGTGTTGTACTGTATGAACCTGACTGGAGTCAGAAACGAGAATAAAGTTTTTAGAAGAATCCAAGTGGGTCCTGCCATTATTCAGACATGCCATTTTTGAACAGTGCATTTTTTTACAAGGCAACGGCTCTACTAACTGTGTCACTGTGCTGCCTAACTTTTTATTTATGATAAAATTATATATAATTAAAATATATTCATATATATTTATATATTTATATATATGTGATGGACTTGCGACCTGTCCAGGGTGTACCCCGCCCCTCGCACGATGACAGCTGGATATAGGCACCAGTGACCCACGCGACCCTAAAAAAAAGGAATAAGCGTGTACAGAAAATGGATGGATGGATGGATGGATAAAATATATTCATATATCAACTGAGAACCTCTGTCTTATTGTTTGTCTTATGCCTTTCCTAACTTAGAAGGACTAAATTTCTAGTTTTATTTTTAATACATTTATATTTTCAACTAGCACCAGATGCAGCCAATCTAAATAAAGCTGTTACTTCTTCCATCACATATAAACCTAATTTAACAAAGTGTTAAAAAAAAGTCTGTCTCTAAGATGTCTGTTTGTATTTAGCACTCCAACAGTCCTATTAAATATGCAAGAATTAAGTCCAAGGAAGGATCATTTGCCATGTTAGTTAGAGGAACATGTTTACACATAAATAATGTTTTATTTGCTGGAGACTATTTCCTCGCCTCACAATATGTCACACATTTAAATTCTGGTAATTTTATATACAAAAAATTCTGAGAGATCTATTGACCTTTATTAGGTGAGTATTTCCCCAGGAACAGGAGTGTTGGTAAGCAGCCACACTGGGGCTTATTGTAGGCTGTGTGTTTACCAACTTTAATCACTTTGCTCATTGCCGTCACTGCCATACTCATTAAATCCATTCATAAATAAAAATATTTATTCAAATAGGATGTACTAAATTTAAAAAGAACATGACAGAAAACACTTTTACCTTGAAAGTATATTGGCAGAACTTGTTAACCTAACCTAAATGTATTTATTAAGCTGTTTGTAATGTCTATAAACACTTAGATGTTTGGCTTTATGTTCTCCTGACAGTTAAATAAAAAAGGTTCAGTGTAAAGAAGTAGCTTTGTGAAGTTATATGAGTAACAGCAGGGATATAGTGGGGCAGATGCCCCTGGTAAATGGGTCTGTGTGCGCCTATGTCCAGGAGGAGCTGTGTGTAAAATTGTGTGTTTAACTTTCTTTTTTTTAAGCTACATCACCACATTTAATCAAAAACTCTGCCAAGCCAAATCATTCCATCAAATACACTCAGAGTACACTATTGCTCCATAGGGGAGAGAAAAAAAAAGTTGTGAAAGTAGTTTTACTGCAACGGAGGAGCGACTGTCTTTGTTGTGCCGCCTGCGCGCGCGCAGCGGATGCATCAGCTGCGTGCTGTTCCTCGCTCCAACAACATTTTACCCCCCTCCTCTTTTCGACTTGAGGGTCGCGCGTCAGACCATCTATAAAATGAGTGTCTGGCAGACAGAAGAGCTCAGAAAAGACCGAGAGAGTAACCCGTTTCACACTGAGCAGAAATTTCTTTCAGACCAGTTCTTTTAAACTTCAGGAGTCATGGCGCAAGGTAAGCTCATTAACACACCTGGAGGGAAACTGTAATTAACTGTTTTACTGATGCGCAATAAGAACTAGCTTAATGTGCTCACCTCGTTGTAAATTTGGTTAAGTTCTTCATTCTTTTGCTTTGTATTTGTTTAGACGCTATTATGGAGGTACAAATGGTACTAAAGTGTTTTTAAAGGTTGTGAGGATTTGCAGTTTAAAGTTGTCAGTTTGTTTAGATAAAAGGCATTTAGATAAACTGAATTTATAATGAGAAAAAAAAAAAACAGGATGAGAACCAGTAGGAAGACTTGTGCACCTGTGTGTGAAGTTTACTCGGAATATTTTCACACCTGAATGTAAAGCCACAGGAAAAAAAAAAAAGATCCACAGATGGGTAAAATGGGTTTACTTACACCATGGCAGCTGAAAACATACATTATTCTTATTAATATTTTTACATTGTGTTAATTTGAAATGCAAAACAAGAATAGCTGTTATTCTTTGCAAACACTCAGTCATTATTGCACTCAGCTGTGGAGGTCATGCAAATAGAGAAGAAAACCTGAAATTAGTAATGCATTTTTTTTATTCTTCCTATCCAACTAAAATATGTACAAACTCTGCAAGTTTTCCCATTTTGATCTTAAGTTCAAGCTCATTTAATTAAAACAACTGCCTTGACCAAAGTAACATGTACATAAAAATATATATATTTAGGAACAATAAATTACTGAACAAAGTCAATCAGTTAATGTCACATTTATTGTTACCATATGTCAGTAGTTCTCAAACTGTGGGACACAGGGGCCAGCCGAGGGGTGGGTGGGTGGGTGTTTGGGGGTGGGGTGGGGGGTGGGGGACAAAGTTTGAGAACCACTTCTGCAGCTCCTGCAGGGTTAAACTTTCACACACAGCTCTTGCTGTCATCAACAAGCTGCAATGCATAGTTTCTAAAGTAAACCCAGTTTTAGCACTGTCCACTCCAGCCACACACAGCTGGAGTGACAGCTTCCCATGCTGAGATCTGAACATGTAAAGATAAAGTTTCTCTCCACAGCGTTTAAACCAGTTGCTCAGAGACCCTGAGATTTAACACAGCAGCTGAGAGCAGCCAAAGCATCCAATTATTGATACTATTTTTAAAGGCAGATCCAAACCAGAACCCAAAAATACTTTACTTTAACCCTGTCAGGGTATTTATAAATGTACAAATAATGAGCAATTAAAATTCTTAAGACTATACTATTAAATGTTGTTTTTTTTATTTTGATTTCAAATAGCAAAAAGTAAAAGATTTTCTCCCATCTGTATTTATTTTGTTCAATTTCAAGGATTCTAACCATCCATTTAAGCATCTAAACTCAAGTGAACTAAATGTTGCTGAACAACCAAACACAGATGACACAGATTTTCCATGTGTTGCACATGCATAGAAGCATTCATTTGGTCTTAAAGTGTCTGAGATGACCTGAGGTGAGCGTGGGTGTCACCTGTAGAACTGAATGCTCCTTTCACCTCAGCCTGTTTGCGTAGAGCTATTTCTAGGATTAACGTGTTTACCTCTATGTCATAGTTAGTTGTTCCTTTCGAGGGTCATACTAGCCTCAGTGTTGATGATGAGAACATGGCTTTGTGTTGGAGGGGGCATATGGAAAGTGTAGCTTTACACAGTGTTTATAAAAGAGAGTAAATAGTCAAGAATCTCTGCACAAGCATTACGAACCCATGCTAAGTACCACTAAGGAATTAGCTGGAGGTGAAGGATGTTTGACTCTGCACCATGTGTGCAGGCATGCCACAACTGCTTCACTTTAAATTCATTCAGCTGTAATGATGCTGAGACTTTTTTAAGGTCATTGACCGTCTCCCAACAATAGCCATAAATCAATATAGAAAAGAAGACATACAGTATATTTCTCTCTCTCTTTCAGTTTCTTTCTTATGGTTCTGGGTTTCAGATCTGCACATGGCATTGATTTAGTAACTGTTCTAATGTTCTTTCACGGGTTTTAACGCAGTCTCCTGCCTTTACAGTAAAGCTTTCTCCTCCAGATGGCTCTTCAAATACTTCTTTAAACAATAATTGCTCTCCAGGGTTAGTCTCAAAGTTTTTGGCAGCTCGTACTGTATGTGAATTCAGAAAAGCCTAAACAACTTCAATTACTTTTTGGACCGAGAGACTATAATCGGTAAAACATTGGATCCCAGACCAGTTCTGAGAAAGAATCTCACAGAGTTCACGTAAAACAGCAGGAAGTCTTTATAGCTGCGTCTTTGTTCACTTAAGTTTGCAGCCCAGACTTGACATCACCTCCTCAAGATGGTTTCACGGGCTGATGTTACAGAATGACCCAGTGTATGGGGAGATGCTCACTTACAGGGTAACTTCATCAGTGGGAGTGTTGCATCAGAGGACCCTTCAACAAGAATTCAAAGGGCGTGACTTTATTTGTCATAGCTGCCTGAGAGGGTGAATGTGCAGGGAGTGACCGAGTTTTACAGGATATGAGCTTATGTTGCAGGAACAAGATTCTGCTTGACCAGAGTCTAGTAAATTCAGCTTTAAAAAGAGAAAAAAAAATGTAAATAGAGACCTTGCATTTCCTGCAAAAATGCAGTGTGAATGTTTAATGCTGAAAGATTTAAAAATGGTGAATTTATCTGATAAAATATCTAATTAGTTAGAAAGTAGCTAAAAACAAAAAAGACAGGCGTGCTAAACAACATATGCAAGAAAAAATATCTCAGTAGTTTCCTTCAGTGTCATAAGAAAACAAAAAACAACCTAAACACTAATAAATATAGTTAAAAAAGGTTTGACTCACAATAAAATAATTGCATCTAGGACATAAGACAGTAATATAATATATACATAATAGCTGCAGTTCTGAAGTTATTTGTGTTCTTGTGTTTTCTTCACTGAAGCTTTGGACATCGATCACTGGAACCTGGAGTGTGACTTTAACAATTGCGACCATCGCACCGATCTGAACGGAGTGGATCGACTCATTGTGAGGAGAGGACAGCCCTTCTCTATCAGCTTATATCTTCGATCTGGCAGCTACCAGCCGGGCGTCAGCTCACTAGACTGCATAGCAGAAACAGGTGCTAACTCCTTTTAGTATTTTTTGTATTGGACTAAAATAAAAACACAAGTTTCTTCTAGTAAAAGCTCTTTTTGTACGGTACAGTGATCCCAAAAACATCTGCATCGAAACGCTGTGTCAAACTGTTAATAGAAAAGCATTGTGTTTATTTCCTGCCATGTGTTTGTTGACATTATTTCTGTTGTTAGCTATTCAAAAGTGAAAAGGAAAAGGAGCAGCAGTGGTAATGGAAAAAGAGAAGGCTTGGACAATGTAGCTGCAAGATGTCCTCTGGTTTCCACTGCTAACTCCAAGCTCCAACCTTTCAGCAATCTGCTTCTGTTATTGCTAGAAGCTAGATACATTGTCTGCATAATACAAAAGCTCAAACCCATCTGCCTCCTTTTCAATGGAAGAAACCCCTTATGAGGAATCTGATAAGACTCTTGCTGCAGAATGTCTGATGCAACAGGAAATGTTGCTTGCCCAGAAGGAAGCATGTGTCTAATTGTAGATAACACTATCAAGTTTTAAAACAAACACACATTTTAAAGCTAATAAATAGGTGGTCCACATGTTTTTATCTGCTTTAGTTGGCCTAGCTGGGTGGAAAATGTTAGATTGGAATTGGAGTGAATGACTGAATCTGTTGTTACACAGTTAGGCCATCCGTGCACAAAAACAAAGTGTTTGAAATAAATGGAGTTAATGTTTTCCAGGTACAAATGTTTTCATGAAGTCAATGTTCTGTGCAGGTCCTCAGCCCTCAGAGCAGTACGGCACCAGGGCACGCTTCGGCCTGTCTTCTAACATCGACACGTCCTGCTGGAGCGCCGCTGTAATCAGTCCTGCCGGGGACATGCTGGCCCTGTCCATCTGCTCTTCTCCCAATGCGCCTATTGGCCGCTACACACTCACCCTGGGGCCGTCGGTGAAGATCGAGTTCATTCTGCTCTTTAACCCCTGGTGTCCAGGTGGGTAAACACACCGTATGAGCCGAGCTGCCTGTCAGTCAGGGCCTGGAAAGTGCTTTGACGATCATGTTTCACTATGAGGGATAAGATCTACTCAGGAGCAGCCATAGCATTGCAATCATCGGTTTGTTAATTACTGTGTGACTTCCAGCAATGTTTCAGTGGTTCAGGAATTTGTTTCAAAGAAACCAACACCACTACATCATCAGTCATGTTCCAGTTAGAACATGTATGAGGACATTATTTGTCTTGTGTCTTGGTAACAGAGGATGCAGTATACATGGACAATGAGAAGAGTTTGGCAGAGTATGTCTTGTCTCAGGATGGAATCATATTTCGAGGCAGCAACAAACATCCCTTACCCACTCCCTGGAATTTTGGCCAGGTACCAAGACCAACACTGACACTGTCAGCCCCTTTACATCCTACACACAATCAATCTGATAAGGCAGCACTGTGTCAGAGAGGTGAATGAGTTTACCCCGCCTCTTTCTGATAAGAGAAAAAATATGCACCAAATAATTTATGATGTGTTATGTAAAACAAAAACCTTTACATGATGCTACACTTTGGTAAAATGGTCAGCTAGCCTTTTCTACATCTAACTATATTTAATTTATCACATTTTCAGAAAGGTTTTCATTAAAATAAACATATTTATCATCATTTTACTTCATTCATTCACACTTTTTGTCTTTACTGTCAGATTAATAATTACTTTTCTCATTTTATTTGATGTTGCTTCAGTTTGAAAGTGGAATCCTGGATATTTGTCTGAGAATTTTGGATACGAATCCCAAATGTCTGCGTAATCCTGGAAAAGACTGCTCAGGGCGAAGAAACCCCATTTATGTGTCCCGGGTGCTGAGTGCCATGGTACGACCTGAAACTTGTTTTAATCCGTTCACATGTAATCTTTTTTTCTGTTTGCATGTTTGCATGTATGCTTAATAATCATTTCCCTTTACGTGTGAAAACAGGTGAATTGTAATGATGACAAAGGAGTGCTGCTGGGAAAATGGCAAGGTGGCTTTGATGGAGGCGTGAGTCCGTTGTTTTGGCGGGGCAGTGTGGAGATTCTGCGTAACTGGGACAAAGAAGCCTGTGCGCCTGTTCGTTACGGACAGTGCTGGGTGTTTGCTGCAGTAGCCTGCTCGGGTAAGATCTGAAGAAACACGTCCTATTTATGGCAAACATACACAATGTTACCAGACATGTAAAAACATAGTTATGATCAGCAGCTTGGCTCTCTCTTGAGCATTAATATGTTTATTATTGATGTCATCAGTTTCCAGAGCCCTGGGTATACCTTGCCGAGTTGTAACCAACTACTTGTCTGCCCACGACACCAACAGCAACCTGGTGATTGAGCGCTACGTCAATGAGAACGGGGACCTCATTCAGGGCAACGAAATGATCTGGTTAGAACTTAGTTTCACTGTTATTCTTTATGACTACTGACAGACAAAGTGAGTCTTCCAGATATTACAGCTATGATGTGGTTTTTATCTGCAGGAATTACCACTGCTGGGTGGAGAGCTGGATGACCAGACCTGATCTCAAACCTGACTTTAATGGCTGGCAGGCCAGTGACCCCACACCCCAGGAGAAGAGTGAAGGTGACAAATACATTTTAAACATATTTTGTCTTCTTTGATTTGAGACTAGGATGATCCGTCAGGTTTAGCTGTGACATTTTCCACTCATCTCAGGTGTGTACTGCTGCGGCCCCATTCCTCTCAAGGCCATCAAAGAAGGCGAGCTCACCTTCAAGTATGACGGCCCGTTTGTGTTTGCTGAAGTCAATGCTGATGTTGTCACATTTATGAAGAAAAAAGACGGCAGCACTTCCAATGTCACTACAACCACTGTGGTGGGTCAGAAGATCAGCACCAAGAGTGTTGGCAGTGACACCAGAGAAGACATCACTCATCTCTACAAGTACCCTGAAGGTAGCAAACACTCCTTTACTGTACATACTTGACAAATGGTACTAAGGAACTTTTGTTTTATTGCAATAAATTGTGCATCTTTTTTCTTCTTGTTTGACTTACCTTTACCTTGGCTTAGTTGAAAACTTTTATACTTTTCTATGCTGATATGGTACTATTGATAACTATTTGCAAGGTTATCAAATTTGGAGGGAGTAGAGCTCTCCTTGTCAGAATCGTTTAAATTTTTGGGTTTCTATCTAGACAGGGAGCTTAACTAGAAAAAAACATGATGAAAAGTGTAAGAAGGCAGCAATGTGTCTACACCAGTGCTGGAGAATTACAGGTTGGGGTTCTACCCCAAAGGTTATCAGATGGATCTAAGTGGCCATTGTCTGCCCCCATGCTATGCTATGCTGCTTCAGTATGGTGGGTTTGAGTTCAAGTTGGGGTGACAAGAGTTATATTCATCCATGTGAAACGAGTGGCCTGCCTGAGCATCACAGGTTCTAACAGAACAACACCCACAGCAGCCAAGGAAGTCCTACTGGACCCGAATCCACTAGATTTACATATCTTAGTGGAGGCTACATTCAGCCAGTCTGGTAGGTGGAAAAACCTGACTGACTCACAGCACACTAGAATCTGGGTCCTGGAGAGAGAATCTTCAAAAAATACAATTTTGAGCCAAGTTTTAGGACAGAGATTGAAGATGGGTCTGCCTGAAGCCGATATATCAGTCTCTCAAAGACCTTCAGTGTACACAGAAGGAAATATTTATCCTAACAGATAGCCAAGTGGCTATTAAAGCTCTCCAAGAACCATAGATTACCTCATTACTGGCTTGAGAGTGTGCCGAAGCAGTCAACCAACTGGGGAGAGATAACAGTGTTCAATGGGTACCAGGACATACTGGCATTAATGATAACAAGAGCTCTGACTACCTTGCATAAGCTGGCAGTCAGGCCCACTTCAAAGGACCAGAGCCTTGATTAGACGTCAACACTCAATCCACTGGAGGGAACTGATGGACTGCAGACAGACACGAGAACTGATAAATGGCCAGAGTCTTAGGTTTGGGAAAGCTCTTTAGGTACACTGGTTGGAGTCCTAACTGGACACATCACTGCCCCGAAACAGTGATGGGACTCCAAGAAAATGGTCTGTGTCAAATTTATTTATAAAGCACTTTTAAAACAGTTGAAGCTGCACCAAAGGGCTGTACAGAAGTCAATAAATACACTATTTCTAATAAAAGAAAACAACCATAAAAATAATTTACTACAGTTACAACAAACTACAAAGACTTAAATTCCATAGAATAAAAATAGGTCTTAAGCAGCACCTTAAAATCATTCAAGCCTTGAGCAGACCTAATTTAAGATTGGGAGCCATCACAGAAAAGGCATGAAAATAAAATAAAATAAAAAATGTTCTGCTTTTTTGTTGTTAAGTTGCATCTTCACAAACCACAGAACAACTTTAGACACACATAACCAATGTGAAGATGTGTGGACTGCATGGCACCATGTTAGCTGAAACCAAACACAGCATATCAGTACAAAGGTCTCCTGCCAGCTGTCACCTAGAAGGGAGGGGGATTTATAGTTTGAGCCTGTTCTTTTTCTCAGGACCTGCTGCTGCTGAGCTGATCAGGAATTCCTCTGAACTTTTGAATTCTTCGAGTCAAACAGCTGAAACTCAGCCAAAAGTGGATCATACTACAATATAATATACCCAAGCAGAGCAATAAATCTACAACAGAACAGCAAAACAGTATCTCTGTTTTCATGCCAAATGTTTTATAGTACTATTTTGAACTCAACAATGTTAGTGCTTCTGTCATTTTTTTGTGTGGTGTGTTTACATTCCCAGGTTCAGATGAAGAACGTGAGGCTTTCAAGAAAGCCAACCACCAAAACAAGCTGCTGCAGGAGAGGCCAGATCCAGGCCTCCAGCTCAGCATCAAAGTGACATCAGACATGAAGAAGGGCTGTGACTTTGACGTGTTTGCTGTTGTTACTAACAACACAGAAAGTGAGAAATTGTGTCGCCTGGTGTTCGGATCCTGTGCCGTGTCCTACAGCGGGGTCACAGGAGGGAACTGTGGCTTTAAAGACCTGCTCAATGTAGCGCTCTCTCCAGGAGCAGGTGAACCTTGTCACCACGTGTAAGAGTATGCTGGTAATGTGCCACTAGCTATTTTTAAACCAGAATATTCTGCATGTTTCTTCTTTTAGAAAAGCGAGTTCCACTGCGGCTGAATTACTCCAAATATGGTGGCCAACTCACAGAGGACAACTTAATCCGTCTGGCAGCTCTGCTGCTGGACTACTCCAGTGGAGAGGCAAAGCTGACTGTGAGAAACATTGTTCTGGACAATCCTGAGATCAAAATTAGAGTGAGTACAAAACAGACATGTTAATGTTAGAATAGAATAGAATAGAATAGAATAGAATAGAATAGAATAGAATAGAATAGAATAGAATAGAATAGAATAGAATAGGCTTTATTGATCCAGAGAGGAGAGACTCATCAGGTTCACACAAACCATTTCAAAACTGTTGAAAAGATGAATAAAAAACAATATTAACACTAACAACAATAATAGTAATAATAATAAGAAAGATTTCTACAGGTGTACAAAACATATACTGTGCAGTTATTAAAATAGAGATAAGACAAGAAGAAAATGTGATGACTGTTGCTGAATTTGGCCACAGAGTAAGTAAAATAGGAGCCTGAATGTATGTTTAGCACTGATTTCTATACATAGAACAGTGTGAAAGCAGCAACAACTACTGATTTTTTAACATTATTGCTTAACTTGTCCTTCAAACAACCACGTGACAGTAAATGGTACATTTTTAATATTTATGTCGAAATGACCCACTTACTGAGTCACTGTTCATAATCTGATACTTGAAATTTACATAAAATGACAAATTGCAACATGATTCATAAGACAAATATAGGGTTAAAAGGAACAGAACTGACTGACAAGGATAAGGCTGGAGTGGGAGGATACAGACAGATGTGATAATTACCCATAAATCCACAATAAAACAGTTTAAATTACGAAAACAAACTCTTAATGTCCTAATTAAGAGCTGGAGGAATAGTGTGCAACGTCTTTCTGTTTGAACCTCAAACTGATGAATAGCTACAAAGCTGGGGCTTTCATACAGTGGAAAGTGTGTAAATGTTGATTATTCATTAGGTTTCGTTACGAAGGAGTGACAAGCTTTGAGGACCTTGGAGAAAACACAATGAAATTATATTAAAAAAATTAGAAACATGAGATGCTGTGTGAGGTCCTGACAGGGAGTTTAGGTTGTGTTTTTTTGACTTCATAAACAAGATATTTTATTTATTATAAGTCCTTTACAGACTTCTGTCTCCGGTTACGCTTTCATATATTGTGTCTGTTCACTCAAATGTTACATTTAAAAACATTTTTTGACGAAGATCTGAAAACTCAACATTACTGTAGTCATAGATAACTGTTCAAACATCTTTTTGTTGCATAATTTGTGAAGCTATAGGACAACATCCACACAACCTGCACAGTTTGGGTCTTTCTTTAATTAAAAGTGTCTGTGCCCTACAGGTCCTGGGGGAACCAAAGGAGAATCGGAAGCTGGCTGCAGAGATTACCCTCCAGAACCCGCTACCAGAAACACTGGATAACTGCTGCTTCAGCATCGAGGGGGCCAACCTGACTGGGGGTTGCATCATCTCTGAGAGGTTAGTGTGTCTGTTGTAACCCAACTGACCAGTGAGTCATCCAAGTGGGGCGGAAGACAAGTTAAACTTTTGACCTGTTCAAAAATATTACTTCCTGATTTGATAATAAATTAAGATGTTTTGTTTTGGCTGCATTATTTGTTGCTCTGCACGCTGCAGTATTTATCCATCTGACTTGGATGTCTCAGTCAGGACAGGAGGATTGTTTGTGTTTAGAAAGAACAGCTAACCATTAGGTCTCTTAAATGTAATTCATTCAGATTTGATCGTATCAAGTTAGTCAAGCAAGTATTTATTGTCCATTTTCTAAGAAAAATCAACCAGAATGCATAACTGCATGACTGTTCAGTAATGTATGATTTATTGCGAGTTTGAACTGTCTGCATCATCTCCATAAATAGTCAAAAAATATGAGTTCTTTTGTTTGGTTTATTTAATCTTGAGACCACGATAAAACCTTCCTGCTGCTTTCACAACTTTAATGCTTAAATATTTACCTTACAGGCTGGGCTGCACAGTGGGACCTGGGGAAGAAGCCAAAGTTAAGATCTACTTCACTCCCACTCGTTCTGGGCTGAGGAAGCTGGTCGTCGACTTCGATAGTAACAAGCTGTGTCACGTCAAGGGTTATAGAAACGTCATTATTGGAAAATAAATCCATCTTACTAGGTTGGGGACTTTTTACTTTCTTATCAGAGCTTTATAACAATATTAAAACATGTAAACTCATTTTTATTTTATACTCATTTATCTTCTTCTTATTGTTTATATTGCTGTTTTGTGTTGGAGCCATAAACATTTTAATGTGACTAATGAGTGATTTGTGTTTACTGAAGCTGACAGGTTGCAAAACCTTTGAAAAACAATATGCATACTTTTGTTTAACAGTTTGAAGTACTAATGAATATTTGTAGTGAGCAGTAGTAGCATTTACTGTAAATCCTGTGTATTTTTATATTCAATAAAAACATTGTTTGCAACAAGTTAAAAATGCTGTTTCTCTGCAATGTTGAGACATTAGCTCTGCTGCATGTGGTGAGATGTTAGCAGCAGCTGGTTTAAGGCTGGATCTCATGTTCACATTTGGCAAACATTAAATACTATAGTTCTGTATCTGATTATAAATAATTCTAAAACACTTTAGATTGACGTAACTAATAGGCGTAACCCTGCACAGCTGAAGGAGCACCTCCAATCACTGCAAATATGCTGATCTAAGTGTTTCTGCACATCCCACCTAACATATGGAAATAATAGACACCATGTACTTTACAACTCATAACTTCTCTTTACACCTGGGGTATCATCACTTCATGTGCAGGCACAGCAAAGTATTCTTTAAAAAAGAGCTTAAAGGGGCAGTCCAGATTTACTGTGGGGTAGTTTGTGAAAACTGACAAATAATTACAGTTTTTCTCAGTTGCTAAAACACTTTTCTTGAAACCATTAATCCATTTCTCTAAACAGCAAACACAAAACCCAATTTTCAAACTACTTTCACAGAACCTCTGACTCTTCCAGCAAAACCAAACTCTAGCTTCAAAATAGTTCAACCTTTGCTCAAAATCAAACTGCAGCCTCGAAATAGTTCAAACTTTGCTCAAAACTAAACATTGTTGTCAAATCACACCTCAAAGTAATCAAAAGAACAAACACACAAACACAGTACACACAACAGGGAAAAAAAGAAAACACAATGATCACAAGATCACGAAGCTTTTGAAATAATCTTTATTGTCCACAAAGAAGGAATTTCCTAAACAAAACACCTGTTTAGCACTTGTAGTAAAATAAATAAATAAATAAATAAATAAATGAATGAATGAATAAATAAATAAATAAATAAATAAATAAATAAATAAATAAATAAATAAATAAATAA
>JAUBOC010000138.1:17308924-17319231 GCA_032275365.1 Anablepsoides cearensis | reverse complement strand
GAATTTACTTAACAAAGTTATGTTAAGTGGTTCCACTCAACCAAGTTTAGTAAATGTAACAAGATTTACACAAGTAATGCAAGTAAATCTTGTTACATTTACTCAACTTGATTGAGTGGAACCACTTGACATAACTTTGTTAAGTAAATTCAACAAGTCTTTTTTTGAGTGTATGTATGTATGTATATAAAATATACAGAAACCTTTACATTGTCTTGACTTTATATTAGTGTTGCAACTTGGAAAACCAGTAGGATTTGCTTAGTGATGCTATGTGGCCAGGCTAACTGTTAGCACTACAAGCTAATAACAATAATGATTCTACATTCTGTGCATTCAAACAAACTGCTAAAGCTGTAAGGAGAGTCAACAGAACTTAGTATGACTATGAAGGAAATTTTGTAAATGAACTGAATATTAAATTCAGTCTTGTATTTTTATTCTTTTTGATCATTGCAGCCTTAAGGCTAAAACTGAGAAAGAGTTTGTGTGTCCTATCGATGTGTTCTTTCTGCCTGTATAAACAAAGGCTGGTAACTTTCTGACGTAAAAGTTACCACCTTCAGGGGTGTAACCAGGAAGAGTCTGAAGAGGTAGAAGTTGTTAGTGTTTTGTAGAGACTCTGCTTAGATTCAGCCTGCTGGGCTGCTTTGTTTGGGTTTTCAGATACGGCTCGAGGCCTTACGCTGAGGCCTGTGCTGTCTGTGCTGCTGTGAAACTGACTGGAGTCAGAGACGAGAATAAAGTTTTGTGAATAAATCCAAGTGGTTCCTGCTACATTATTCAGACATTCTATTTTTAAACAACTCTTTTCTGCAACTAGATTACTGAGACGCAAATGGACAAAAGGTAAAATTTAAGGCTGTCATGACTTTTCATATTGAAAGTATGATTTTGGAACACAGCTCTTTTTGTAAAAGATCAACAGTATCTGATTAAATTAAACATTAGTTCAACAAATGGTAACAATTCAAAGAATCTGGCAAGTATTTTCTTTTTCAAAGTGCTTACTTTAATAAGTCTGAATTGTAGTTTTAATATTTTAACCGTCACCAGATCACATGTTTATGAGAATAATAACAAATCTTTGAACTATATTTATGATGTTAGCTTTATTTTTTAATGGTTTAATCTGAGAACTAAAAGTTTTTATTTTATTTTAGAATTGCTTATGTCCAACTAGACCATCCATCTACACAGTAAATGTTTCTGAGTTACTGTATTAACAATTATCATCATGGTGCATCTCAAGTGACATAAAAAAAACTCTGCACAAGTTCATTGTTCCTGATTATAAAACAAACAAACAAAAACAACAGAGGCAGTTATTCTTTTGTCTCAGATTCAGTTTATTCAGCATTATCTCATTATTTGCAGGAACATTCACCAGTCCTGTGTGAGAAAACCTGTACAAAATAAATCTGGTCTTAACATAGTTTTTGGTTAAAAGTAATTCGGGGGCAAAACTAAAGGAAAACAATAAAAAAGTATAAAAAAAAGCAAGTCAATAACAAATCTGCTCAAAGTTTGTAAACATATAAATTCACACTTTTTAAAATTTTGTGTTTCTCCAGTGATCAGATTTTGTCATTGATTTCTTCTTCTTAATGATATTGGCTCTCAAATAAAAAAAACTGAAAACATCTGAGCTAAAGGCTCTGACAGAGCAGACTGTGATGCCCTAAGATGCCATCATAGTTACAGATGTTCAAACATTTCCTTTGCTTAGTTTTAACACCCCATAAAAACGTTTCTCCTTTTTTTCTGATTTATTGGATAGAGAAAGAAAAAAAAACATTCAGAAACTCTTGTTCTATGTTGTTGAACAGAACAGAGGAGAAAGTTGCCAGTTTAAGAAAGGACTTCTTTTTGGGTTGCTCAGCTTTCGTTTCGAACATGTTTGACAGCGTTGCATAGCACCATGGAAGGGTACAGATTTAGCCTAATTTTCACAGGTTTCTGACGGAAAATAAGGGTGGCTCTCCTTTTTTGGTCGACTTTAATACATTCTCCGGGAACTGGTTGTTGTGACTGTTGACTTGGTGATGGCGCCGCCGCCATATCCACCGCTGACATTATAACCGCTGCTGCTACCAAAACCATATCCACCAGACATTCCTGCAAAAGAAGGCAAACGGTGAGTGTGAAAACTTGTTTTTTATCCCACTGGTTTGTTTGTCCCATTTAAAACAATGTAGAAGATCAGACACTTACCACCACCACCACCACCTCCAGAGGTCTGCTGCACATGGATGACGGCGCTGGAGCCACCACTGTTCAGTCTAAAGGTAGAAGAATGGAGAATTATTACTTGATAAGCCTCAAGCTTCATCTATAAAGCAGTAATTATTTCAGTTTCACACACCTGCTCTCCTCTCCCTCCAGCAGTTTTCTGTAGGTGGCGATCTCAATGTCCAGGGCGAGCTTGATGTTCATCAGGTCCTGGTATTCACGCACTTGGCGGGCCATTTCTGTCTTGGCCTTCTGCAGAGCATCCTCCAGGTCCTTGATGCGGCCCTTGGCGTCCTTCACTGCCAGCTCGCCGCGCTCCTCAGCCTCTGCGATCTGAGCCTCCAGGTTGATCCTCTACAAAAATGGACGTCACAAACGACTGAATATTCTTGTGCTCTTGAACAGCACAGCCTCGTCAACGAGAAGTTCTAGAAGTTAGCTTTTCTTTACCTGTGCCTTGACTGCCTCGATCTCGTTCTGAAGCCGAGAGATCATGCGGTTCAGGTCGGCGATCTCAGTCTTTGTTGAGCGCAGGTCTGCGTCGCACTGTCCTGCAGAGCTCTGCATCTCGTCAAACTGGTGACACATAACCCAAAAAGGTGCATTAGAAACACGAGCCAGAAAGAAAGACTGTGTCATCGCAGGATCATGGCGCTTTGATTTTAATGTACCTTCTGTTTGTACCAGCTTTCTGCCTCAGCCTTGCTGCGGGCGGCGATGTCCTCATACTGAGCCCGCACTTCGGCCACAATGGAATCCATGTCAAGGTTACGGCTGTTGTCCATCTCCACGATGACAGAGGTGTCCTTGATCTGACCCTGCAGCTCACGAAGCTCCTACAGAACCAATAGTTGAACTGCTTTAGCTATTTTATTTTTTTTTACAATAAACAGTCATTTAGATTGCTGAAATAGGTTGATTTTTAAAAAGTTGTACTCACAGCTTCAAACACGGCCCTGAGGAAGTTGATCTCATCCTGAAGAGCATCAACTCTAGCCTCCAGTTCCACCTTGTTCATGTAGGCAGCATCAACGTCCTGGAAACAAAATGTGCAGTTTTTGTGACCATGTCTTTTAGAAATACTAAAACAAGTGTTTATCGAGTCGTATCAGTGTTTACTCACCTTCTTCAAGATCACAAACTCGTTCTCAGCAGCTGCACGGTTGTTGATTTCATCCTCGTACCTGTTGGAAGACGAGGTGGAACATGAGCACATCGCCGATCCTAAGCAAACAAATGACCATTTGGGGTCATTTTTGTGAGAACTCACCTCTTTTTGAAGTCCTCCACCATGTTCTGCTGGTTCTTCAGCTCTCCCTCCAGCTTCATCTTCTCGTTGCCGAGCCCGTCCAGCTGCCTGCGCAGGTTGGCAATGTAGGCCTCAAACATGGCGTCGATGTTTGAGCGGGTGGTGGTCTGTTCCTGCAGGAGGCTCCACTTGGTCTCCAGCATCTTGTTCTGCTGCTCCAGGAAACGGACCTGTGGAGGAAAAGAAAAGAGAACAAAAAGTCACATAATTGTCTAAAATAAAATTTATTGTCTTTTGTAAATTCAAGTTGCATTCAGGGAGCTTTAATTAAGTGAATGAATAAAAGTAAAATCCTTTTTAAATGGGATGAGTTGGGTTTAACAATAGGGATTTAAAGGGTGTGTCAAGTCTAGTATCTGGCTTAAAGGTGCCACGCCTTAGCTGTGTGTGTATAAAATGCCAAACCCTTTTTACAATGTGCTTTTTAAGTACTAAAAGTAAAAAAAAGATCATATATATGAAGGATTTTCCTTTTATACAGAATAGCCCATCATGTGAACTCTTGTAAATGTGGTCATAGGTGCTTCATAGAAGCTATTGTTTCTCCTGCTGAGCTCTGACTCATCCTGTCTGCTCTGCTGAGCTATCAAAAGTTTCCCAGCCATAAAAAAAGCTAAACTAGGTGTGGCAGATCAACTGCAGAGGACAAAGCAGTACAGTGCTTTGAACATGAACACTTACATTTCTGTCTGAAAGTTGTCTTGAAGAATTTAGAGTTGGAAAAACAATAAGAAGTCGTAGGACACTTTGTAGATTGTGGTTAAGATTCTAATCAAGTGAAAGCTGATTTACAACTTTGCACTTAACATTCATGTTGCCCTCAGCAACCAGGTGATAGGAGCAATGTGCAAATAGCAGACTTTGAACTGCGTGGCAGCAGTGCAGATATATTACTGTTCTACCTGCCAGCATAGCAGGTTGAAAAGTGGACGGCAGATTCGCCACCCATGTTTATTTAGTGGGCAGAGAGGCTTCAGACGTGGCTTTCGGCCAAATATCATCGACGTTTTGGATGGAACTGCAGGAGGAACTGTCTGTCTGGCACACTGACTTCATGTCCTTGTGAGCTCTGCTATGAGTCATTAATGAGATATAATTCCCAGCATTCCTTAGTCAGTAGTTCTGTCAACACACAACCAGCATTTCTATGTACAAAGTTGCGTACTTTCATTTGTCCTAGTTTTTATTTTTCCACACGTCAAAGATAATGCATTGAGGTCTCCTGAAAGTTAATATAGCTGCATTCGTATCAAATAACTTAGGTCTACAGTAACCGCACAGAGAGTAAGAGACAGAAACTGACCTTGTCGATGAAGGAGGCGAAGCGGTTGTTCAGGGTCTTGATTTGTTCCTTCTCCTGGGTGCGGACGGCCTGGATGCTGGGGTCAATCTCCAGATTCAAAGGGGCCAGGATGCTCTGGTTGAACTGGACAGGTGTAATTGTTTGTGGAACAATGGGACCACTACCATAGCCACCAAAGCCAGAACCAGCATAGCTAGAACCAACGCTGTAACTTGATGACTTTGTGATGGAAGGGCCGCCGCCGTAGCCATAGCCAGAGCCAAAGCTAGAGCCATAGCCTCCACCTCCAGAACCAAAGTTAGAGCTGGTCCTGCTGAAAGATATGGTCGATGCAGACCTTCTGCCGGATGGACCAGAGACTGACATGGCTTTCCTCATGGACATGGTTCCTGTCAAAGATTGTCCGCTGGCTGAGCAAAAAGAAAGCTGAAGATGTGTGGGCTTCAAAAGGAGAGCCAAGTCCCTCTGAGTGACCGACTCCTAACTCTGTCTGCTTTTATATTGTAGAGGGGTGGGGATATTCTTCGGCCACCTCAACCTGTCTTTCTCACTTTTGCTGTCAAGCCAACCCCTCCACCTCCACACCCACAGGTCTGGGTGACAGGAGCAGCCCGTCCTGTTAAACAGGTAGGGGAGGGATTGGCAGGAGATAAGCTGGGACACGCCCTGCACTGGGAATGCTCCAAGTGAGGTAGAAAGACGGGGTAGGCTTTTAAGCTTAGATATTCTTGTGTTGTTGTTGTTGTTTTGGAGGTATAAAATAACTTAACTAAAACTAAGAACAGTCATCCATTCTAAAGTAGCCAAAACTGATTCCTGCTCAGGAGAAACGGCTCTGGGAAGTTTTCGGCCTCTAACAAAACCACAGTCACACATGCATGAGGTATTATTCTGTGTGGTCTGCGCACAGAGCTGTGATGGCAGCATGGCGGACCCTCCTTACAACACTCATCAAGTTTACTGTTGGTGTTTTGTGTTGAGGTTACAGCAGCTTTGTTGCTTTTTTCCATGGCGACAGCAGCTCTCTCTCCAAAACCTCAGAGCGTTTTGATGCCAAAAGAGTCAAGCCCGGGGTAAACAAAAGACTGAACTACAAGTATGAAGAGATATTTCAGGTTTATCCAACCAAATACCCAACTGAGGGTTACCTCATTAAATTCTTGTCACAACAGAGCACTAAAAGAAGTCCTTAATGCTAATTTAAAAAAAAAGATCTACGCTTCAGGCTTTTTAGGATTACAGTACTATGATTTTTTTGTGAAGTCATCCCTTCAGATTAATCGTGTCGGGCATTAAAGATTTAGAGATTGTATTGGAGCTCAAACAATCCACCACACCCACTGCTTCCACTCTAAAGCCCATTAGTTTCTTCTCTCAGCAGCTTTTTTTAGGGGTGAGGCCTGCAATTGTTGGCATTCTTCCCAAACCTTTCACATGAACTTGCCTTTAATTTCTACTATGGTGTGAAAGTTTACCCTCAAGGCCAAATTCTTACTGTCTTAAAGATAATTAGAAAAGAAAAGAATAGATCTTATTGTTTCATATAAAGTTTGAATGAACATGCTTGATTTCCTACCTTTTTTTAATCTAATAGCAATTAGAAACACGTGTAAATATCAATATGTTCCCGCTTTTTTTTCCCCCTCAGGCTGCGCCACATCTTAGCAGTGATAGTCTGTGTGCATACTTTAGGCCACATGATGTCAATAAATCAAGCTACACACACTCGGGATGAAAACAAGCATGACGCTTAGACCTAAAGATCCGTATCCTTTAAAGATCAGTAAACACGAAGGTTTGGAATCAAGAGATTTCAGCAAGGCGGCGAATGCAGATTTCTAAAGAAACGTCTGCTGCAGATCAGTGAAGATAAAAGAATAAAAACAAAGTTAAATTCATCAGAATGTTGTCTGTTCTTGTTTCAAATGCTGCATCAGTCATGGCTGCTGTTATTTCAGAGCTCGAGCCTGGTCAAGTCTTTTTGCTGGACACAGGTAAACTGCACTGATGGACCTGATAAGCCCTGCAAATGGTGAGATTCAGGGTTTGCAAAAGCTAAGTAACTTTAAAATACACTGAAGTGAGTCAGTTGGAGAGGACTGAAGATTTTAAGTTTATGTGATGTGATGTGTATTATTGCTACATCGACATGGTGTTTGTAATGCGTCATAGGGGGGTGCCCAACAGTTGCCAGCATGACTGAACACACACTAACGCTTCAGGAAAAGCAAAGTAAAACATTAAAACAAAAAAAAAAAGGTTGTAAAAATACATATGAAGAGACAAAAAACAAACTGTTCATCTTATACAAATTGGAAAAATCCAATCTGGAGAGTAAGAATGTTAGTGAAGACAGCAGCGCATTAAGAAAAAATAATTTGTCTTTCTATTTTATGTGGGTTATTTAACAATTTAATGCAAAGTGGGTGAATAAAGAATAGCCTAAGACCCATATGAAATGTTTTGTTAAGGAGAACATGTTGCTGAAATGGCGTTTGAAAACAAGTGCTTTAGTACAGCTTCACTGCTGGATCCAACCGGCTTCCTCATACCTGACCTGCGTGCTTTTTAAGTAACAAATCTTATCAGGAGAAATGATGTTCACAAATCCTATCAAGCATAAACAAAAGACACATTTGTGAAGACAGGCTTCGAGAGAGCGTCACAAATTTGAAAGACCTTCACAGATCACATCTGAAGATGTCATTCATGGCCACTTTTAATTCATTCAACTTTAGGCTGCTGTCATCAACAGAATGCACTGCATAGATGAATGTGGGTAACAGTACCTCTCTTGTAGGGAGAGTGTTTTAGAGAAAACAGCTGTATTTAAGCTCAGAACTTAAAATGAACTGAGCTACATGGTGAAACCTACTTTGCAGACTTTCCTTTCATACCTGTGCACTGTGTGTAAACTGGGTGTGGACACTTTACAATGTCTAAGGTGTGGTTTGATAGGCTATCTGTCTTAAAACTGAGCATTTTCATGAGTAGCCAAGCACAAAATGCACCTTTAAAGACAGATATTGATCAGTAGAAAGGCTGCATTACTTTTAGTTGTGTTTGGGTGTAAATGAAGCAAATGTGTGAATAAATTCTAAACACATGAAGAGCAGTTCGCTTGTATTTATTCGATGAGTAGTGCTGTGTGTAATCTGTCATTTGAGACCGCACACACTCACACACACGTGATGATCAGTTCCTACTCATGTTCCAGAAACAAAGGTTTGATTCAGGCCTACTAAGTTTTATTTAAAGTCAGGTCAGGTCGAGACACAGAGGTGTGGCAAATGTGTGAATTTATGTGCCATTAGGTGAAACATATTCACTGCAGTGCAGCTGCAGGAGAAACACAAAACACACAAAACCCTTCATCATGTGAGGATGTTCTGACGACGCTTTTGCCTTGTTGTATTTTATATTTTTACAATCCATGGAAGGTTAAACAAACATAAATACACTCATAAAAATCCTTTATCCCTCGTCAATCCGGAACACAATACCTTCATCTGTTTCTATTAACTGTGAGTTTTTCATTTTACTAAAAACCTAACAAATGAATAAACTGAAAAATGATTTTTAAAGCTGAATCTCGGGTTTGTCAGTTATCTTTGAGACATATCCAAAATCAGCTTTTCAATCAGGTTTTTTTTTTTTTTTCTGAATACCACCCGTCAAGAACTAAACTGATGCCTGAAGTCTGGTTATTGTCTCTGTCAGGTTTCCATTGCTCCATTTAAAACTTTGCCTCTGGTCGCAGAAACCCGTCGGACAGCTTTTAGCTTTCATGTCTTGGAGGGATTAACTTTTTTTCTCTTTTTAAAAGCAACCCTTTAAGACACTAAACACTAGATATATTGTTCAGTTATTATTGCAGCAGTTTATGCTGTTAATGTTTTAATAATGCAGCAGTTTAGAAACAAAGAACCGGCCAACTATGATTATCCTGCTGCTTCCGTAAAGCAGCGCTTCAACTCGTGTTCACAACAAAGACAGGAACACATCTAGTGGCCAAGTAAAACATATCAATCACATTTTTTCATTACCCAGGTTTGATACACAGAACAAGATGCATTCATTTTCCTCCTTATATGGGAACTAAGTTATTAGAGTTGATGAGATCATTGTTTATTTCAGTTTTTTGGCACTAGACTTAATAAAAATAAATAAAAAATAATTTTAATTCAGGTTCCTTCTTATTTGTTATTCAGGACACTAAACCAATGGATTTTTATCAAGGGATCACATTTTAGTTTAATTGCATTTTTTTATGTGAGCAGGAGTATATTTAAACGACTAAATAATGGTCCCTTTTATGCATGATTTATTTTCAAATATTAAAAAGAAGACAAGATGTTAACCTGATGTTAACCTGAAGTTAACCTGAAGTTTTACATTTTTTAAGTGACATTACATTTTGTAGATTTAGTAGTTGTTTTAAGAAAAAAGCTTTTACAAATCCCAATCTGTCGATGCATTCAGGTTCAGCTGACTTTGGGTGGACTGCATTTTTGTCAAAAATAAGCAGCTTGTACAAATCTGTCAAAAGATAAACCTACAAACATCTTGAGTCAGTCAAAGGGGGTGACGACATGAGAGCTATCAGAGATCAAAACACAAATGAAGCTGGAGGGAATCCAGATTTATTAAATGTAAAATGTTGAAGGGTTGAGAACATGGCAGGTTTATGGAAAAATGTGAAATATGCACAATCATGAGGCGACGACAGAGATATTCAAAGGCTTGCCAATCATTTACCACAAAAGAACTCAAGTCATATATTTAAATAACACTGAACAAATAGTGATATGAAATGAGCAGAAGAATCAACCATATTATAGAATTTCACTGAAAAGATCAGCCTGTAATTTTGGACTTTTCTGGGTCTCTAATGCAGCAGTGAAGACTGATCAATATAAATGGGAATTTAAGGGTAAACTTAAAAAGGCACTTAATATAAAACAAATCATTTTCCCTCAACCACACCTTAACCACATCTAAGTAAAGTAAAGGACAATTAAAGCATCTATTTCCTGCTTTATTACTTTAGTTTTACGACCTTGCAATGTGGTTCACGACATTTTTTTTTTTGCACAAAAGGTAACATAATGTACAAAGTACA
Organism: Anablepsoides cearensis; assembly: GCA_032275365.1. Lineage (NCBI taxonomy): Eukaryota > Metazoa > Chordata > Actinopteri > Cyprinodontiformes > Rivulidae > Anablepsoides > Anablepsoides cearensis. The sequence continues at coordinate 17,309,265 of JAUBOC010000138.1, read as the reverse complement.
ACCAGCTCATGTTTCACTGACAGATATGTGCCAGGATCATATAACAAAATAAGAAAAGGAAAGTAAACAAACAACAATCATCAAGTTTAGTTTAGTGTGAGTTCAAAAGCAACAAAAAGTCTTGTGTATCTATTATTATAGCAAATTATTGGCAAATAATATTTCTAGAAATGATGTTTTAATTTAGCATGAAATTATCTCAATATGACTATATAACTGAATTCTGACTAGACTAGCCAGGACCAAAAATTCACTAGGGGTTCAACAATACATGTACCCGTATTGAACCGTATCGAACAGTGCTTTAGGTTCAATACACACTTGTATCGAACAATACAGAT
>JAUBOC010000138.1:17240133-17252736 GCA_032275365.1 Anablepsoides cearensis | reverse complement strand
CACACACACACACACACACACACACACACACACACACACACACACACACACACACACACACACACACACGTAACACTCTCGTTCCTGCACCTATTTTCAGCATTTTCATGGCAGTTTAGAGGTGACGACCCCGACTCCCACGGGTTTATAAATACCCACCCAGAACTGGAGCGCACCCCTGGCCCACCACCTGCTCCCGTCCCTTCCTGAGTGGACTGTATGTGTGTGTGTGTGTGCATTAGTGTGCATACAGTTGTGACTCCTGGTCTCCAGCATGTCATCACTTGTGAGGTGAGATGCCACTGAAAAAGGCAATGAGGTATTTAGTGTTACCGGTGTGTGTGTGTGTGTGTGTTAAAGTTCAAGGACACACTGAGGTCTCTGTGGGTTTCTGTGCACACATGCAACATATCATTTCACCTGGACTCACAAACACATCTGTAAACCCGTCGATCAGCATCAGTATAAATAATTAACTCTGCTGCTTTCCTCCAGAAACAAAGGAATCCTTTGTGCAGCAGCTTACTGTTGCCTAACCGTCTCCGTTCAGCCTCACGTTAGATGGAGAAGAACTTCGCTCGTGTTGGCGGTCAGAGATGCTTGGAGGATGACACAGCTTGTCCTGTAACAAAAAAAAAAAGAGAGAAAAAAGAAAAAGAGAGAAACTGGGTGGGGTTCCTTTATTTTGCTATGCAATAACGCAACTCTGCTGGCACCCATGGGAGCTCCTGGAGTCTGAAGGTCCACTCAGAGATGTTTTTATGTTGCTGGTAGCTGAGAGCTTAGAGGAGTAAACATGAACCAACAGTTTGCAGCTGTTTGACTCTGTTGTAAGAAGTGTCCTACTGTTCTGTTTGCATCGTTCTTTTTCTGATACAAACTAACAAAAAAAGAACAGAGATGAAGTTTAACCACAGGAAGTATTACCTTTTATATGAGATTTTTAGATTAAGATCGTTCTATGTTGAGAGTTGGAACTGGTTTTATCAAACCTATATTATAATAAGTGTGTCACGCTCAGAGTATGGGTTGGGAATGACTCCCAGCTGCTACCACAGCAATTTTTAGCTTAATATATATACAAATGACAGAGTTGTAGCCATTTTTGTGTGTTTTTAAGTAGGTTGGCTTTAGCGTTCATTTTCAACTGTGCTCTCTCCATTGATTACTCTGGTTCATGAGATATTTTGGTAACAGACATAAACACACACAGGTAAACACATTGCTCCACCTTTGCAATAGAAAGAAGCTTAATTAAACTTTAAGTTGACTTTTAATTAATTTTCTTCATCTCCTATGTTTTCTGATGATTGACAACCATAAAATCTGCTCGTTTTTAACCACTGAAAGAGTCGAATTCCAGATTTTTATCCTACAGGAAATGAATTTCACTGAAGCCAATAAAGCTGGTAAAAGTAAGAGCAAACTTAGAGCAAACAATCAAAGCAAACTGGTTATATCCAAAGATGATCATAGCAGACGACGTGATAAAAACCGAGGAACACAGATCAAAAACAGGTGTGTGGAGCGCTAAAAACATCTGATAGATATTAATATTAGAAGAACAAAAATCTAACAGAATTACCAAAACTATCCTGGACTTAAAAAAGAAAACAATTCACCTCAAACAATAAAAACTAACACAAAGACCCAGTATTGTGATAAAAACACCCTCAAACCTAATTTCCCTATTAAATTTAACATTAAATTTGACCAAAACTCAAATTCCAAGCATTTTTAATTTTTGGGGTAAAATTCGTCTGCAGTACCAAAGATTTCCACTGGGGGGACCTCTTGAGTTGTAAGTTTTAAATCACTCCGACTTCAGAGTTTGCAGCGTCTCAATATGAAACTGAATACACTGAGCTCTTCAAAAGTGAATTCATGTGATAAAACAGATTATATTTCTTAAAAATAATTTACTTTTATATATTCTGTTGCCTTAAATCTAACTATTAGACTGTATGTATGTGTAAAAGGTGCATTTTTATGGCCTTTTTTTACTTTACTTTTTATTTCTGTAGCGGACTGTAAAGCAATGCAATAACAATATCTGATAATATTTAACTTGGAAAGTGTTCATTTAAAGTAAAAATTATTTAAAGTAATGTCTCAAATACAGTGTCCTGCTTTAACCAATGAAGAAGATGAGGCGTTTCAAACTGACCAGCTGAGAAACAAAATTCTAAATAAAGAAAAGAAAGGAAAAAAAAATTAAAACAAACTACAATACTGTGAGAAGTAGAAAACGGTAGATGGGAGACAAACCCATTCATCTTGTTACAGATGCTGGAAACACTTTCTGAGTGTGTGTTTGTGTGTTTTTTGCCTATGCAGCAAGATAAATGTCATGTCCATGGACTGGAATCAATAAATTACATTTTGTGACAATCGACAAACCCGTGAGGCTCTGTTGATATTTATCAGCCGCAGAGTCAGATATTTCTCTCAGGAATTGATGAAGAGAAGAAAAAAAAAACGGAGCAACAATATGACAGTATGAATACTGAATCAATTTTCACACAATAGTTTTACTCTTCTGTACAGTTTTAGACTTGAAATACTTCAGCTTACTTTCAGTTTTATGAAAACATTCAGCTGTTTCAGGACAGAACATCTGCAAACTTTCTTCTTCATAACTTTGATACTTTTTGAAATATTAATTTCATTCAGATATTTCCATCCATCCTTTGCCTCACTCGTTCTGGGGTTGTGGCAGCAGCTTGATCAGGGAGGTCCAGAACTCTCTTTCCAGCCACCTCTTCCAGCTCTTCAGCAGGTCTTCTCCAGGGTCTTCTACCAGTCAGACATGTCCTGAAAACCTCCCTATGGAGGCGTCCAGAGACCATAGATGTGATCAGTGTGGAGGAGCAGTGCCTCCCAGTCACTCCCATGTTTGAGCTTCACCCTCATCTCTATCAGGGAGTCCAACACTGCACAGACTATTCATTTTGTCTGCCTGAATCTGTGATCTTATTCTCCTTAAGCTTCCTTTTTGTCTTCTTTATATATCCGTCTGATCTTTTTATGCATCCTTATATTTAGTTAGTTGTTTTTTTTTTATTTTAATGTGTCTCTGCTTTTTCTGGCTGTCCCTTTTTCTTGCGTCTGTTCTTCTTTAAATATTTCATCTTACATAGAAAGTGCAGCTGTTTTTTTAAGGGTTGAGAAGTGTAGTTATACAGTATTATGTAATCTAACAAAGCTCAGGGCAGGGGTGTGTAAAATATTAATTACACACAACTAGTCATAAAGGCGTTACAGTCCAAACACGAGACACAACTCTTTCATTATACATAGAGGACCTGGTTATCTTTGAGGATTGTAAAAACAAACAATATGTGTCCTAAATCTGAAAAAAACTGTGTGTCTAAATTATTTTTGTAACTTCTGTTGGACTTTAAATATAAAGTGTTTGGTAAAAAAAAATTAAGCAGACATCAGTGAGAGTTAAAAATACCAAGCTGAGTGAGGGTTTCCAAACCTGTCCTTCGCCTCTCCTTAAGGAAAAATATGCTTTTATTTGCTTCACAAGTTGTCAAACGGCTTTGTTTCTTTGGGAGGACATCGTTTTGATTTTATTCCTAACCTACACCGTTAGAATGAGTTTGCCTGTGTTGAACTTACCTTTTGTTTCGCCCCCATGAAGCTCATGTATTTACACAGCTGCCATGACTGCCCAGTGTTTCACCACCTGTTAGCGTCAATAGAAGGGGAAACCTCCATTCAGCTGAACCTAAAGGCAGAAAAGAAGTACCTGAATAAAGCTAATGGCATCAGACAAATGAGCCAAACAATGAACATACGTGACATTAATATATTCATGGGCCTGTTTCATGTATCCCTGTGCAAAATCATATTACAACCAACAGCACAAGAAGCTCCTCACTTTCATCCTCAGAGATGCCTGCAGTCTGAGACAGAATAAGAGCAATCTAAAAGACAATGTATCATAACAGATTTTTTTATTTTTTTAGTCTAGGAGGCTGAATGAACCACAGGGTGTCTGTTTTCCTGCTGCTTTGTCACAGAAACGGCACACATCTGTACTGACAACAGCTGCGCAGGGGACCGATCGCCTGAGGAAACGACAAGAAAACTGCTAAACCTTAACTCATCCTAACCGTGCACAGGCAGAACGTTTCCACAAGCACGGATCTGCGTGACTTTTGTTGTTGTTGTTTGGTTTCTGTGGTTCGTCGCAGTGATCAGAACGGTCCTTCCTTTGTGTCTCTGCAGCCCACCAAGCCAGGGAGCCACACCTTCACCGCCAGGAGCTTCAAGAAGCGACAGGTGTGCGACGTGTGCAAGCAGAGCGTGGACAGCCCCGGAGCTTTCTGCAAGGGTGAGTCCGGGTCGGGTCGGGTCAGGTCACAGGCCCAGGATTAAACCTGACCAGGATGCACACGCAAACAAACTCACCCTGTCTGTCTGCTTGGATCTTAAAAAACTAGCCCCTTCGTTTGTTGTTTACAGAGTGCAAGACTGCAATCCACAAGACATGTGAAGACAAGGTGAGTCAGACATGTTCACCTTACAGCACCTCCTGCTCTGAACAAACTCAGTTAGCACCAGTCTTTATTGGAGGAATGATGCTCTGATCTGGAGGAATGTTTGGAGGAGTAGCTATCAGACGTGCAGCAAGCCATGCATGAAGAGCCCGTTCAGCTTACATCAGCCAGTCATGTGACCTATGTTTACTTTGGCAAACATTGCTCTGTTGTTAGTCCATTGTCTTGAGTTTTTTTCTGTTGAAAGCAGAGAATTTCTCCCTAAAAGCACTAAAAGCAGCAAAATAGTCACCCCGTGTACCGAAATAATCTGTATTTTTTTTTTTCCTGAAAACAGCCACTATTTTTCCACCAGGTCCAATTATTTTCTGTGTGAAAATAAAATACAGTTTATAGGTTAAAATTAATATGTAATAATTTGTCAAACAACTATTTAAAAGAGTTCAGGTAAATAAAAAAAGCAAACAACATTTTTGAACAACTCAGGTTTTCCTCTTAAAGGGGACACATCATGCAAAATCCACTTTTTTTAGCCATTAAATGAATTTTGTTGTGTACTTGGAGTCTCTACGAATGCAAAAAATTAGAATTGTCTTCTCTTTTATATAAAACGTTTCTGTGCCGCTATATGTGCCGCTATAAACCCCTCTATCAAATAAGAATGGACCACTCTGGAAGAATGAGGGGGGGGGCGGAGTAAGAAGCGCCTCATTTGGATTTAAAGAGACGGCGTCAAAATGAGTTGATCTGAGACACACCTCAGAGAAGAGGTGGAAAAGGGGCTTGTGGAGTTACAATAAGGAGGAATTCAGACCATCGCATTCCAACTGAATGATTTCAATGTGAAAAAGAAGTACATAAAAGCATGATATGTCTCCTTTAAATCACAATTTTCTGCATTTTCCATTCAGTATTTTACCCTAAAGCAATATGTTAGGTTGTAGAGTGTTGATATGTGGTTTTAGACCTGATGATAGAAGTTGGTTTTTATTGTGAGAGGAGCTCTCGTGATGAAACTGCTCTTTATGTAAGAACACAAAGAGGGAGAAGAGACTGAATTAACTCACTTCATTCACTGCAAACTGTATCTGATTTGTTGTTTTGTGTTCTACAGTAAATTAATGGTTTTTCAAACATTTTATTCTTTTCTTACAGATCATTTGATTTTTACCCATAAACACATCTATTTTTAGTTAGTTGTGCTGCAGCATTCTTCTGCAAAAATAAATACCTTCTTGTACTTTTAGTTCCTTTTTTGTTATTTGTGTTTAAAACATTTTTGTTATGTTATTTAATGTAGCTTGATATAAGCTTCAGTATGTGACCTAAAACATAGACTATTTAAATGTTTTGAGCAGTTTAAACAGACAGCTTTTTTGGGCTTAAATATCAACTAAATATGGTTTGAAAATAATCCATGAAAAAATCCCAGGGTCTGAGTGTGGAAAATGTGCCGAAAACCTGAGTGTTTGTTGGACAAAGAGCTGCCTGTTTCATTTAAAGAGGACATGTTTCCACTACGTGAGACAAGCAGTCTCTCTGTCCACACTGTCAAAAACATCAGCGGTGGCCGCCCCTACCCTCATGTGACAGCAGCTCAGTGTCACACAGCACAGAGTTCACGACCCTGCCTTAAACTGAGCCGCTCCACCTCTATGTCCAGAAGCCCAAATCACAAATCCTCTCAGAGGGAACAGACATCTACGCTCCGATTCACACAGAAACCAGATTATTTTATTTCAGGGCTGCTGAAGTCTTCAAGGTGTGTGATGGTGTCCATAAGGACACTGGACCCCAAACTAGTTGGTTTTTCAGAAGGTCTCCAAAGGGCACAAAGATGAGATAAAACTTGGACTTTTCCCTAATTTACACCATGTTCCTAAAGAAACTAGAGCTTTTGAAAGAATATCACTCACTTCCTCATATACCAATATTCTAAACCAGAGGTCTTCAACCCTGTTCCTTGTGATCCACATGTTTAGATGTTGCTACTTCCACACAACTGACTGAAATGAACACATGACTGAGAGGCTTCTGCTAAGCTTGATGAGATTCTGAGTAAGTAATTGAATTATTTGAATCAGGTGTAAGGAAACAGCTAAAACATGCAGGACATGGATCACGAGGAACAGGGTTGAAGACCTCGGTTCCAAACAAAGATTTTATCAGTTGTTGCTTGGGGTTTGTGTTGAACATGACTCTCAGCTATGATTTTAGCTCTGTACAGTGGACTGAGTTGCACTATTTTTTGTTGGCTAAGGTTGATTATCGGTGGCAGCCATGTTGATAAAGGTTGATTTCAAAAGCTACTCTTTGAAGAGTTTCATTAAAACCTGTCCAGTGGTTCATGAGATATTTCAGAAACAAAAACAGGCATAAACTTAGCACACAAAGTAAGGAAATTTGTGTTTGCTAGATAATTTCTTTGTTTTTATCTCTATGTAACAAGCGCTTCTTGGCAATAAATCTTATACGCCTGTTAATTTATTTTAAATGGTGCCACATTTGTAAGGAACATGCATTTGTGGGATGAGCAGTAGAGTATGTGAGTTATATGAAAAATTAGCCAAATCTCTTGTCAGACGGCTTATTTTGTTGTTACTATTGACACTTGTTTTGAGCTGCATGGTTCCTATAGTTGATGCCAATCAGGTGTCCAATATGAGCATTGTTATACCAAAAAAATAAAAATATCACAAAAAGAAATTTCATTACATTTTGTGATAAGTTTATAATAGATAACTGCATTATCACCCACTTTTCATAGTGTGGGAGATATTCATCAATTTGCATTTTTTATCCTCCTGCTGTTACTAAATGGTCGCATCTGAAGGTTGCTACAACAAGGCACAACATGAACCAGACTCAGTAATGGTATACTACCGAACACCACCAGCTGCTGTACTTTAGCAGCATGTTTTTTTTTTAAAAAAAAGATGATTATTTTTGTCATACTCATCCCTCTGGTCACTACGGCAATATCCAAAACCTTTTTCTCGGAGGCAGCAGCGGCAGAGTGGGAGCTCGGGGTGAGACAGAGCGGGCCGTCGTCACACAAGGATGATGATCAGGCTGGATGGGAGAAGCCTGAGCGGGTAAATATAGAACATAACAGGAGTGCTGCAGATGCCTGTCAGTGGGCGATCACAGGGGGACACAAATAAGTGAGAGGCAGCTGTGTGTATGTGTAATCACCCCCTGTTTGGGGGGTATTCATAAATAAAGCGGGACATTAGGTCAAGGCTGCAGACTGCAGTCTGCTTCATGTCACGCAAACCCTGATTTACAGGAAGTCTTTTTTCATAACATATGACTTCCTGTTTTATCACACACTGATGTAAGGTGTGTTAGCAAAATATTTCATGAATTTCTAGACATATTTTGATTAAACATGCAGAAAGTAAACATTACATCCGATTCATTATGAAGTCAATAAAATTCAAGATGGCTGCCAAACCCAACTCATATTAGCTAATACAAACATAGCCAGCCTGTGGCATTATAGCCAAACAGTAAGGGTAAAATAAAAAGTATACAAATGTATATGATTTAGTCAAGACTAACTAGTGCTCAGTGTGTAAACAGAAAATAAAAGAAGGATAATGAAAGTTTAATTTATGATCTCGGTTAGAGTTCAGGTTAAAAACTGTTTTTTTTTTGTGTGTTCTACATACATAAAATACCACCCGTTTCGGATGTTATCATCCATTAAATGGACGTTATTAGTCGTTATCAGTCCCATACAATGGCTTCAGACTGACTTCAGACTGTCTCGACTGTGCCGCCTAGTGGGTTCTTCTTCCCATACAATGGCTTCAGACTGTCAGCTGGTTAGTATGAGGCATAAAGTCACTAATCTGGTTAATATGAGGCATAAAGTCACTAAGGTTAATTTTAGAGAAAATGACATGGGCTACAATAAAGTAGACCAGAAGTATATAGCACTGGTTACCCACTAGGGGGCACTGATAACCACTATTAACGTCCATTTAATGGACTGATAACATCCGAACCGGTTGTAAACTACTACTAATACTGATTTTGTTGTTATATTAATCCCAAGAATTTAGTAAAATGTGTATCAAATGGCTGGAAATCCTTTACTAAATTTTATGAGAGAGTGAACCCCTGGACCCCCTTAGAACTGCTTCACTCCACAGCTGCTTATTAATATAAACAGGTGTTCCTTGTTGCTGTCAGTAAATTGTTGGCAGGTATGATGCAGACGTCTGGTATTCTGGACAACCTGGTTTCTAAAAGGAAATAATGATATCAAAGACCAAGGTATTTAATTTGGTCTGTGAATGTATGTATATTAGCAGTGAGATTTAGAAAATCGCACAAGGGGTGCCACCTGCAATGTTACCTGGGGTGCCAAATGGGCTAGGACCGGCCCTGTTGATCTGAAGTCGCTGACATCACAGCACATGGTCTGTGGGTGACAACTCACATTATCATGAGATTGCACATGTGCTATTTTTAAAGCAACAATTTATGTTTTAATATTTGATCAGTTTAGTTTGCAACTCTCTCATTAACAGTGATGTGCATTAAATCAAGGAACGTTTTAACTTATTTGCACCAATTTTTCCCATTTAATGTCCAATGTAAACCTTTTTAGGATGCTTACAGTTAAACCTTTTCAAACGTTCAATGATTGCATCAAGTTTTTCCTCTATCTGTTGTTTATCTTCTAATCTGTTTCTATTGTTTTAATTTTAAAAAATGTAAAAGACCAGCATGCTGCACGGAGCTGCATGTCTGCTGAAGTGAGTCTCTGTGTGTAAAACTCACTCACAGTGAAAGGGCTTAATGCTTGCTGGCACACTCCAAGTGTGTGTGTGTTTATATGACAGAGAAGGGAAAACGTGAAGCGGTGAGAGAGGGAGCAGAGTGTGTGTGTGTGTGTGTGTGTGTTGTGCTACCACACTCCACTCCACATACAGGACTGCTCGGAGGCAGAGGGGAAAGACTGAAGCTCCTTTTAAAGAGGTAAAAACACACTCTGCTCTGTGCTCACAGCTTGGAGTTTTCCACGCTGAGCACATCACTGTCTGCTGTTTGTGTACCTTACGTATTTTCTACCCTTTTATATATTTAGCATCTTTGCAGATTTTCCATGGAGTTTGCTCTCTAACATGCATCTGCAGCTAGATATAATTCTATTAAAGATGCAGCCGGACGCTTCCTCTGATCAGAAAGTGGAATTTGTTTGCCGCGATGAAAACAGAAACTGCAGAAAGTGAAGCGGAAACTCTTGCTGTGACCTATAAAAATACACAGATTTGAATTATTTACACTCAAGGACGAAGTCATAACATTTATTTTTTAATGAGGTAGTTGGGCACTGTTTTATAATGCCTTAGTACTACAGTAAATTCATTTAGAGGTTAAAGATGTCATACTTCTAACTGCACGTTTGTTTCTGTTTACCTTTTTAAATTTGCCTCTTTCCTTAGTTTCATTGCCCGTCTTCCTGTTTGCTTCACCATTCTAGCTCAGAGTTGTTCATAAATGTTTGTCATCACTTGCTGCTGGAAGGCAAAATACAAGTAATGATGTGTTCTGTTGGCAAAACATCTTAAGAGCCACTGGATGAATTTTAATTAATATCTCAGAAAGCAATCATTGTGTATACATTTATAATTAAATCTTTATTTTACCCTGAAAAAAAGCTAAGTTTAAAAACCTCCATTTCAATGGAGCCAAAACAGGCGTAAGTACATTAAAGCTACATAGCTACACATTCAAATACAAAAAAGAAATGATAATTATATGAAACATATTTAAAAGTAAAACTGTAAACATGTACACATAATGGAATTAAGCACGGATCCTCTCAGAATCAATTTAAAACCTATAAAAGATATTAAGTCTGTTTTTTTCCAATAATTCTGCAACATATTCCAAATTAAAGTGCAAAATAAACAAAAACATTAATTTCTGTAGGGACAACTAATCTTTCATAGCTCTGGCTACATTGTAGTTTACCATCCTGAGTGTGTGTGTGTGCATGAATGAATAATGTACTGCGTGTTGAGTGTCCTAAAAAACGCTATATAAAACTGATGCATTATTATTATTGTTTAACTTTTGATGTTAACCAGTTTCAAGATGGCTGCCATAGCCAACTTACTGCAACAAACACAGAAATTGTTACAACTCAGCCAAGTTATTGAGCTAAAATTTGGTGTGGTAGTAGCTGAGAGTAATTAGCAATGCATGTTGTGAAGGCATTAACTGTCCGAGAGTCAATTCAATTCAATTTAATCACCACAGTTTACCAGCCTTAGCCAACACAAGAATGGCAGTAATCATACAGATAGAATGCTAGAACCTGTTGTGGTAGTTGAGAGTGATGCACAGTTTTAACCAAAAAATACTTCTAACTCTAATATTTCTCAACATAAAATGATTTAGTTTAAACTCTGACATTTAAGATGGCAGGCGATATGCATTCCTTCCTGGACCATTTCCAACTAATACAATTCATGGAACTGTATTTAAAATACATGAAGAGACACTTTGGTTGGTTGGATCCTGCTCCCCTGGCAGGTATCCTGACAGAAGCTGAATCCTCGTGTCAGTGAAATATGAATGATCTTTCATACACCTCAGCTGCTCTTCTAAAGCTTCCTGCTGATTTATTAACCTATATGGCCATTGTTATCTTTAGGTAGCTAATGGTGCTCTCATTAGAAGGCACAGAACAGAACAACCAAAAGATGATAAAAAAATCCTGTAAATTTGTTACTTTTCTCTACGTTATAGCCTGTCAGGTGTAAAGGAGGCAGCTGACAGTTATCAGACAGGCTTTTGTCCAAACGGTGGAAGTTCTGTCATCCTCTTTCTTGAGTCTTTCTCGAATCTTCAGTCTTGATTTCCAGCCTTTCATGCGTCACCACAGGGAGCAGGTAAACATGCTGGCGTGTGGCGGCAGAAACCGTCGCCGCGCATCACCGGGGGGAAGGCAGAGGCATCAAAGTTGAAGGCTGAAATGGATGTCGCAGAGTTAAAAACACTAATAAATCCCTGTCAAGTGAACCATCGTCGTAAATTAAATTAGTGTCCTTTCCGAGGCAATTTGCTCTCGCTATTTGTAATCACCGCAGGCATGATGAGTGGCACACAGATAATTATCTCGCTTAATTTAATTTTACTGCTTTCTTCGCCTTGGTAACATTCAAATGCAACACGGCGCGCACACAAACACAGACACATGTTTGTATTGACCTTCTGCTTTTAATTTCCTGACTAAAGGTGCCCAGCAAGCTTTGTTTAATATTCCTGGAACTATATCGTTTCTATTTTTTGCCAGGCGCACAGCAGTGAATTCGAAGCAGTCGGAGCTCTTTAGTGAGTCATTTGTGATGCATAGACGCAATATTTGTTTTAATTGTTGGCTCAATATTGGCTATGGGAGGCCATCCGTCGAGACATATCAACCGCTCTATCCTAGAAATGTACTCCCAGATTTGCAACAAAGAAGGAGAGATGACTGATGTAGAAAGAGAGGAAAAAGGAGTTTTAAGTGTTCTGAGATCCCTGCTCTTTAGTCTAAAATAGGCAGCCTGATTAAAATAGCTGCGTTAAATCTCTGCTCGGCGAGGAGGCATGTTCAGCTGTTGATATCAGAACTTGTTGTCTCTCTCTCTCTGTTTGCCTCCCTCTTTCCACTTCCTGTCATCCTGCCTTTTAAAAGCTCCGACTATCTTTCTGCTCCCTGGACAGTTTGCTTTTGCTTTGAGCTCCCTCCTCCTCCTTGGTTAGTCGGTGATGTCCCCTGGCTGTGTGTGGTGATGCTTATCAAGCTGCTCTTTGTGGTTAAATGTTGTTTGAACAGGGGAGGGGAGGGCATGTTTGTATCTAATGGAGAGGATGGTGTTGTCCCGCCTGGAGCTCTGGATGAAGCAAAGCAGATGTAAGACGCTAACAGAGAGGGAAACGAGAGGTGATGAACAAGGTGTTTGGAAAATGAAAGCAAAAGGAGTTACTTGTTACTTTAGCTGCTTTTCTTTATTGGGGGGGGGGGGGGGGGGGGGGGGGGGGGGGGGGGGGGGGGGGGGGGGGGGGGGGGGGGGGGGGGGGGGGG
>JAUBOC010000138.1:17221740-17235769 GCA_032275365.1 Anablepsoides cearensis | reverse complement strand
ATAGGTAAAATCTGACTTGATTAAAAATGAACCAAACTCAAACTACAAATCCTCTCCTCCTTTCCTCTCTTTTATAAAACACATCGCTGTCTGTTATACTCTCAGGTTAATTAGCGTTCCTTGCAGTCTTGTCGTAGTACCCACTGTCCCTTGTTCATTTATGAAACTCTACTACCTTTTATAAATCAGTTACTACAACAAGAATCACCCTGAAGATACAAAACTTGGTCCTCTTAACTTATTAAATTGAAAATCCCTAAAACCAAGTCTTCTAAGGTCTTTTGTCTTCCGGTTTTGCTTCTGCAAATGATTGGAACTTTTCTCAAAATACACAAGATCTCCACACTTTGATTTAATTTCCTAAATTTAAACATAGAGGACCTTTTTACAAAGTCATGTAACTGTTTTACAGAATGAACACATTGCTCACTGTATCAACATAAATATTGCCTTTTCCCCATCTTTCCCTTTTTTAAGTAACATTGTAAATAAGAATTGTTCTTAATGTTTTTGCCTGGTGCTGTAAAGGTTTAACTAACAAACTAAGTCTGTGGTCCAGGTGCAGGACTACGGCTGGCCCAATCTTCACGCTCCTCCTCTGGACAGGATTTGTGCAGTCTGTAAGGCCATGGAGACCTGGCTGACCTCTGACCCCAGCAACGTTGTGGTTCTCCACTGCAAAGTGGGTGCACCATGAGCACACACGCACGCTCGCGCACCTGCTCCTCATTTAAAAATTCTTCTGGTGTTTGCTCTGACAGGGAAACAAAGGGAAAACTGGGGTGATCGTGGCAGCATACATGCATTACAGCAAGATATCAGCTGGGTAATGTGCCTCTTTATAAATATACAAGACAGGAAATATTCCAGCATGTGTTGGAAAGGGTTCACATGAATGAATAAAAGCTTTTGTCACCGAGGAAATATCAAAATGCTGTTCACCTAACACCTAACTGTTATGGATCATGTTGGTTCCACAGAGCAGACCAGGCGCTCACTACAGTGGCCATGAGGAAGTTCTGTGAGGACAAAGTCTCTTCTTCTCTGCAGCCGTCTCAGAACAGGTCATTTAAATCTTCCATCTTCATCCATCCTGTTTTTTTCTTCTTCCGTCTCATCCTGTCTCATCTTCTCCTCCACAGGTACATCTATTACTTCGGTGGTTTGTTGTCCGGTTCCATCAAAATGAACAGCAGTCCTCTGTTCCTCCATCAGATCGTCATTCCCTCCCTGCCAAACTTCCAAACAGGAGGAGGTGAGATTTACACAGAAAATGTGTTTGTCCCGCCCAATTAAAATAAATCAGACTTAGCCTAATAATAATAATATTAATAATAATAATAATAATAATAATAATAATAATAATAATAATAATAATAATAATAATAATAATAATAATAATAATAATGCTAAAAACAATCGGTTCCAAAAACTGTGGACCCAGTCTAGATGTGATAGTAAGAATAATACCAGTGCATACAATTGAAATAAACACATAAAATTTTGTTGTTGTTTTTCTATTTTTAAGCTCTTTTAACAAGTTATTTTTTGAGTGTGGAATAATAACTCTGAGTAAATTAAACCAAATATATTTTACAGTGTTAAGACATACAAAAAAAGCAATAATTGTCTCAACTTTTCTAGGTTTTTTTCCTTTCCTGAAAATCTACCAGTCTTTACAACTAGTCTACACATCAGGGGTTTAGTAAGTATTATCTGGCTCTGTATATGTGTGTGTGTTTCACTTTCTTCCGGCTCTTTAACAGACTGTCTGTGATTACATTAACGTGAACATGGTTTTTCCAGTGTTTTATCCAACTGGAACACCAGGTTTTATGTGTGTTTAAGAGAGGTGGGATAGTTTTTTTTTTAATGTTTTGTGTATTTGTCCAGTGATCCTCAGGGCTCGCGAGCCAGAAAACTGTGTGTGACTCTGGATCCAGCACTTCTGTTGAAAGGGGACATCATGGTGAGACAAGAATTAAGAACTGTGTAACTGATGCACACTAATCATTCATTCAGATCATATCACACATTATTTAAAAATGAAAATTTATATTTAAGTCACACATAAGGATGCAGTTTTAATTTTGTAACTGAAAAAACAAGATTTTACAAGAAGTATGTTTGAAATGATAAGGCAGTATTGCTTTATTTTCACGGAGCTATTTAACTATCAGATCCCTATACATAAAAATGTCCACAAAGTGTCAACAAATATCTCTGACTGAATGTTTTAATAAAATTGTCATTCATCTTATATCTAAACATTAACAAATTACCAAAGAAAAATTATAAAATAATACTTTTTTGAGCTTTATGTGATGTTATAATGGCATTCCCTTATAAAAAAAACATACCCAGAGTCTTGCTTTGACTCATTCATGCATGTTTGAGAAATCCTTGACTCTCCTGTGGGAGCCATGTTGAGCTGCCTTAACGCTCACTGGTACAAAGCACCGCCTATTGTACCTAGCTCCTCCCTGGAGCTCAGACTGCAGCCGAGCTCCCACCCCACAGAGCACCCCTCTCCTGAATCATTGTCGTAAAAAGTGCTGAAGGATAAGTGTCGCAAACAGTAGGAGGTTCCTAAAGAGTAAGAGGCCAATTTCAAGGTGTTTAGTCAGATTTATTTTTGATATAAACAGCTTTTTTTTAGTAACTGAAGGTAACATAGTGACTTGATTGTGGTAAAGAATTGAAGTATGTGCTTGGAAAATACATAAAATCCCACTTTTAAGATAATTCCAGACAAACAAAAACCTACACACTGTTTGTTCACCTGTAATGATAAGAGACTGTGACTGCACACCTGCACACCTGCCTGTCTGCAGGTGAAGTGCTACCACCGGCGGAGCAGAGCAGCAGAGCGGGAGGTGGTGTTTAGAGTCCAGTTCCACACCTGCACTGTTCACGGAGCCCAGCTGTGGTTTGGCAAGACAGAGCTGGACTTGGCCTGCGCAGGTATAAATAACACACAGTGGTCAGGGAAATGGCTGCTTCAGCGCCATTTCAGAAGTGAAGGGTAATCAATAATATGCAGTATTTTAGTATTTTATCACAACAAACTAAGAATATTTCAGTTTTACTTCACTAAATAAATGAGCAAATAGGACGTCCTCTGCTTTTGTTTGTTTGTTTCCTCAGAACACTGTGTGTTTTAAGACTTAATAGAAAATGACAGCGTCAGGTTAGATGATGCAGAAATGTTTGCTCATGGCCCACAAGGCAGCAGTCTCACTGCAGTTGCTCAAAGTGCTACATGCTAACCTATGTATACAGTATGATTCATGATTAATATTACCTACACTGATGCATGCATGTAAAAACAAAGCTTCTTCCAAATATCTTTTTCAAGTGTTCTGTTTTTCTTTCTTTTTGACTATTTCCCATACATGGAAGGAGTAAAAGCCAATATATCTATTTTTTGTAACTTTTTATTACAGCTTTTAGCGGATGTTTTTCTCACGCTTCGTGATTATGCTCTGGATATTTTAGTCCCTGCCTTTATGCTCGTCTCTTTGTAGATGACAGATTCCCTCCAGATGCGACGGTGGAGTTCATCTTCGCTAATGGACCAGAAAAAACAAAAGGTTAGAATTATCATCTTTCTGTCTGACGCTGCATTGGTTCGGGTATTTCATCTCTTTTTTTTTTTTTTTTTATTTCCACATGTCTGCTTCCCAAGGTCGAGAATGTAGCAAAGATGACGCATCCATCAAGGTCGACTATGACACCTCAGACCCTGTGATCAGATGGGATTCCTATGAAAACTTTAACCTCCATCACCAAGACAGCGTGGAAAGTAAGAAACACAGACAGAGATGTCAAATAAAAGTTTAGAATTTCTTAGACCTGCTGCCTTTTATGCAAGAGTTTTATACTAGGATCATCTTATGGAGAGAAATGACAAAGTTGTAGTTATTTTGACCAAAGTCACAATAAGAAGGGAGAATAGATCAAATGAATGACCTTCAGGTACAAATCTAGTTCAATGATTGTATAACTGAGTGAGTTTTAGACATTTTTGTCTCTTTTAGGAGCAGTGGTTGAGGCAGCCATACTCAATTGGTTTGGCCTAAAAGTACCTTTTTGGTCATCAATGAATATTCCTGAAATATTTTGTTAAAGTGCCTGTGACATCAATTTTTGTAATAAACTTTTAATGCATTTTTGGAAAGATAACATTGATAACATGTTGCAAAACAAATTTCACGTCGCTGAGATGAACGGTTGTTGAGATATTTGCATGTGAAGAAACAGGAAGTGATGTCAAAGGGAACTGTCTGCATGTAAACAGAGTGTTGTTACAAAAACTAACAACACAGACTGAAGAGAAGAATCTGGTGTTTCTTTAGATTATTTTTAGTTGTTATCAAAGAGAGATGAAGACGAGTTAAAGTTTAAATAATTTTGTTTTAATAAACAGAGACCAGAGGGTTTATTTTATCAATGAGTTTCCCTTTGATGTCACTCCCTGTTTCACTTTGGCTGAGACAAATTAAAAAAAAAATAGGCCAGTTATGTGACAAAATAGGTAAAATCATGTGTACTGTGCCAAAGTGTAAAGATGTTTTCTTTGACTTTTTCTATTTGAAGGATAGGCATGTCACAGGAGCTTTAAAATTTTTCCAGTGATTAATGAGATATTTTGCTAACAGACACACAGAGTTGACTGCAGTATAGTTAATAGAAAAAATTTAAGCAAACATTTTGAGCAGTTGTGTTGTGATTCAGTCTCAGATAAACCAAGCTTTATTTCAGCATACATAAAATTTACGGAGCTATTGCCAGTTTTGAGTTTTTGAAGTTTATTTGGCTGTGGCAGCCATCTTGAATCACGTAGACTCCAAAAGTTAATCATTAATAGGCGTATGTTTAAAGATTATGTTCTGCTAGTTTCATTAAAACTTTTTTTCATGTGATACTTTGATAACAGACACACTGACAAAAACACACAGACATAGGCAAAAATATCATTGGTCGCATTTGCCTTTAATCAGCAGGTGTTAATATTAAGCTTTATATTTCCATTAGATATCTGTCACACGAGAGGCCCAATAGACGGCAGCTTGTATGCACAAGTGAGGAAGCGACGTGGACTCAGCGCCACTGCCTCAGCAGCGTCACCTAACGGATGCCTCAATACAAGCCCCACTGTGAAGCCCCAGTCTGCCTCCAAACCCCAGCCTTTCTCCTTCAACTCTTATTCTAGGGGCTCCACAGCCTCCTCAAGTCCCCTGGTTGACACTTCAGCATCCACGAAGTGTTCTGACAGTCCACAGAAGAGAGGAGAAGTGGAGGACAGAGCAAAACAAAAGCCAAGAGAGGGAGAAAGAGACAGAGAAACAGCCATTTTAGATGATGGGGACACTTTGAGTCCTGGAGTTCTGTGGCGTGAGCGCTCCTGTTGCAGTCGCTCAGCTGCAAAGTGCGGTGATGCGGGATGGGAAAGGGACAGAGAGCTTTGTCTTCCCAACGGTCACTGTCCGGGACGTTGCAACAGCATTAAAAAACATCCAAAAAGCCAAACTCTACCAGCTTTACCATCCAAATCCCTGTCCCCTCCTCCTCATTTAACTCACATGGAGATCTTCCATCACCACAGCACCCATCCTTTACCTGAGTTACCATGGGAACGTCCAATCAATCCTCCATCTATGCCCTGCCTCAATGCACCATGCTGCCCTTATCCAAGCCCCGAACATGCCCACAGTCATAGTCACACACTGCCCGCCTCAAACAGAGTCTGCGCTGGAGAAGAGTGTCACCTCTTCCACTATCCCAGCCATGCAGTGCACCTCTCCTGCCCACCACAGCCTGGAAGCCCTTACAGAGACATTTTCTTCAGCTCCCCTACATCAACCTCCTATTGCTCCTGCCAGGACTGTTGCAGCAGGCGAGAACATCAATCGGCCTCAGTCCGAAGGTTCCCCCAGCCACACCCAGACCACTCAGAAAACCCACACTGGTCCCAAGGAATCATGCTACAACAGACAAGAGAGACGCCTCCAATATGGGAAACTGAAAAGCCTTGGGAATTGATGAGAGAGGCAGAATTCTGGCAGTGCAAGCCATCGATGCCGGCGTTTCACCTCTGCCACTCCACTTTAGAGCAGGTTCCAAATCCAGAGCAACCTAGACATGTCATTGTACCTCACCAGTCCTACCCCGCCCCCCAGTCACTGATGGATGTAAGAGATGGTGCAAGCAGTGGGTACCACACTCCTTTACAGCCCCGCCACTCCTGTCCCTGCTCACCATATCCGTCGTCCCCGTCTGAAAGCCGTGAAAGTCGAGGTTACGTCTCGGGGTACCACTCTGGATCAGCCTCGCCTCTGCCTGCCAGTAGCCCATCTCCTGGAAGAAGTAGGCACCCTGATGCCTCTGTAGGATCTGGAGACCAGTCACACTCTGAGCTCCACAGAGGTGAGTATCGAGCTTCTTCTTTATTGGTTCTTTATGACCCTTTCCACTGTTTCATTCCTTCTAACCTCTCGTCACAGTGGAAAAAGCCAAGCTAGATGCAGAAGATGGTGTTTCTCAAGGTTCTGAGGGTAGATCTGGCTCTTGTGGTCAATCAAGCACCCCAGGAGTGGACTCTGACCATGACTACACACTTATTGGTAGCAGCAGCCCAACTCACACCGAAGATAGGCAAGTGAAGTCTCTTTTAAAACAATGTTCGAAGTGTAAATGCATTTATCTAGATATTTACAGAGTATTTTTTCCCCTTTACTTTTCTATCAGTGTAAATGCTGACAGCCCCCTTCAAAACCAAGAAACTGCTGCAGATCTGGAGTCCAACACAAATGCCATCAAATCCATCAAACCAGTACAAACAGAGACACAGATTTCAACCATATCTGTAAACTCCTCATCAGGAGAGTCTTCTCAGAGTCCAGATTATATGACTGAAGTAACTAAAGTCACAGCAAGTACGGGTAAATACACTCAACCAAATGCGTCAAACTACGCCACTGTCATCATCACTCCAGTCCAAGTGCAGCTCAATGGGTCGGCCATTGATCCTCAATCCAACATGAATCGATCCCCAAATTCCCTCGTTTGCTCCTCAGAGCAGCAGTCGTCTCCTCAACACTCCACATCAGCTTCAGACAAGGCAGGGCAAAGACTGAGCCCAGACAGAGATGCCCCAGCTGACCTCAAACCTCCGTCACCTGTACCCGACGGATATCACACACCCACTTTTCCCCTAGCATCGTACTACTACTCTTTACTAAACGTTCCCCAAGTCCCGTACACTGGGTACACTGCTGTAACCATCCCCTCCATCCAGCCTCCGCTCCCTGAGAAGAAACGATTTTCCTCCACAGCAGCATCCCTGAACGGACACAGTGCCCTGCTACGAGTCTCATCAGCTCCCTCCCCCATGCACCATGTGACGTTTTCCCCTACAGTGGGGGAGCAAACGAGGGGGTCTGCTTCACAACACAGCTGTACGGAAGAGCCAGACATCAGGGTGAATGCTAAGTTTGTGCAGGACAGCTCCAAGTACTGGTACAAACCAGGGATCTCCAGAGACCAAGGTGAGGTTTTATCATTCCCAAACCACCTGAACGACAACTATTAAATGATGACGTTAGAATCATAATCTAGTGTATCTTCTGCACATAACTGATTCTAATATGTCTCTTCTATCACAGCCATCGCTGTGTTGAAGGACAAGGAGCCGGGAGCTTTTATCATTCGAGACAGTAGCTCATTCCAAGGTGCTTATGGCCTGGCTCTCAAGGTGGTCAGTCCTCCTCCTAACGCCAACATTACTGGGAACAAAGGTATTCAATTTGACCCTAGATACTAACATCATAAGGGGCATTTTCAGCTTAGTTCATTAAGTTTATTGTGGGTCTAGAGCAGGGGTTTGCAATCTGCGTCTCTGGGGCCACATGTGGCTTTTTGGTCCCTCTAGAGTGTTTCTTTAAAAATGTGGCCAAACTTAACAGAATGTACTTTTTGTTTTTTTATTTTTTATATCCACAACAGAAACCAATTTGTATGCAAAAATGTGATCAATACTGCTAATACAAAAAGTTACATGTTGATTAGCTCATGCTAGCCTATTGTGTACTTAAATATTCCAATTTTCTTCTATGATCTTTCTCTCAAATTGATCAGAATTACATTTAAAGAATTGGAAGACTACATAATAAGAAAAAATAGGGAAAAATGCTTGAATAATTCAGTTGTACTAGTTTTTCTGAAATTTGGTATAAACTACATACAGTATTTTTCTTGTTTACATGAATATAGTATTTTCATTTGTCCTGATGTATAAAAATAACAATACATAATAAAATTCACAATATATTTTTTGTTTATATCGTCACCTCCAGTGGCCGTAAAGGTTTCCGAAAAGGCCTCGAAAAGGCCCACGGACCACCAGTTCATAATTACAGTTGTAGCTTGCTTTGCGGCTCTGGAGACATTTTATTAGTGCATCAAGTAGCTTAAATGGCTTTTTTGAATGTAAAGGTTGCAGACATCTGGTCTAGAAGGTTGGGTTAGGGTTTTTCTCCAAAGTCTATACTGCAACCCTGATGATAATCTTTACAATAAAGACAAAAGATATAAAAAAGCCTTAGCATATCTTGAAGAAAAGCATATTGCCCATAGCCTTTCATGTCAGAAATTGAAACTAAGATAATTTTAAAATTAAAAGGGACAGCGTTATTGCCATTTAAGCCAGATCTCCTAAGTGACCTTATGTGCTATCTATCTCATGCTATATTACTGGATCTGTTCATTCAAATCAGTTTTAATTCAGTTTATTTATATAGCGCCAAGTCACAACAATTGTCCTCTCAGGGCACTTTGTACACACACAAACACAAAATGTCCCAAGTATGTGTTAAAGATGACTTTCACCTTTCAACTCACCCAAATGTATCCATAAAACTGAGTCAAAGTTTTTAATTGAGTTGACACCAAAAACTAATCAGCTACAGATGTACATCCAGTCAATACTTTCTGACAATTACATTTAAATCACTGGTTTTGAGATAACAGGTAGTTTATATGCCTCCAGTTAATGCTAAAAGTTTACCAAAGAAATGCATAATACACAGCTCCTTAAGTGCATCTTGAAGATGAATGAAGCTCAGTTACTACCTCATGCTTGTAAATAGTCAACCAATGATTATTTACTCCCACACCAAGTTTTATCTCAGTCTAAGTAAAACTGGGTGAGTTAGTCATTTGGGGGTTCGCTGAGGCTGCAAAAACAGTATTGCCTTCAGTGGTGAGTGATCATAAAGGTAGAAAAGAAAGTAGAAACTTCACGGTGCATACCTGATATATCATTACATTATGCACCATGCCCTGGATTTTTTTTTGTCAGTGCACTTTTTCTGTACCCCGGCAGCAGTGCGTTTGCCAGGTTTGAAGTGGATCTAACATCTGGTGAAGAACAGACATACAGACACTCGGAGTTATTCCTTCATTTATTAGAGAGACGTGTGACAGCATGACAGTCTGCCTCGTTTTCCATCCTCCTCTCCTCTTTTCCCAGGGGACCCTCTGGAACAGCTGGTGAGACACTTCCTCATCGAGACAGGGCCACGGGGAGTGAAGATCAAGGGCTGTCAGAACGAATCCTACTTTGGTCAGTATTGTGGTAGACATCGCAACGATAATACACTTCTCAAATTTTGTTACGCATGAAACATCATTTAAATTTTCAGGTTTCTCCTTTTTTTTGTCTCAGGAAGCTTATCTGCTTTAGTGTACCAACATTCAATCACTCCCATCTCTTTGCCATGTGCCCTAAGGATTCCAGAAAAAGGTAAATTTAGCATGATTTGTTTTAAAATGGGGAAAAAAAATCTAGATCCTTTACTAGTAGAGCAGCCATTACAGTCCTTTATCATTCTGACAGTATTATAAGGAGAGTTCTGTGGAAAGGTTATCAATCAGTAATATCTCCAAAGAGCCATTTTAAAGATTCAGATTATTTGGG
The DNA here is from genome assembly GCA_032275365.1 of Anablepsoides cearensis. Classification (NCBI taxonomy): domain Eukaryota; kingdom Metazoa; phylum Chordata; class Actinopteri; order Cyprinodontiformes; family Rivulidae; genus Anablepsoides; species Anablepsoides cearensis. Next base: position 17,225,790 of record JAUBOC010000138.1, on the reverse strand, counting down.
AACATTACATTTCTACAAATAAGCCATTGGCTGGATAATCCAAAACTGAGGTTGTTCAAAAAGTTAGGTACGAGTAGCTAATAATTTCTTTGTCACCTACCTTTTTCCACAAATCCCCACTTTATTTTTATCAAATCTTTATGTTTCAGATCTGGTTGGGGAGCTCCAGGAGAAGCAAAGTGCGACAAATACTACCAGCACGGCAGCTGAACTGCTGAAACAAGGAGCAGGTAACATGTTATTAATGCAGCGCAGCAGCTGGAGGGGGTTTAGATTTTACCTTTCTTTAACCAGCTTAAACGTCACGCTTTTTTTTTTTGGAAAATATCTAAAATCACACATTAATTTTCATGCATATCTCCTGGATCTCTGCAATAATCCAGCGTGCAACGTGTTCTACCTGAACTCGGTGGAGACAGAGTCGTTAACAGGGCCGGAGGCTGTTTCCAAAGCAACCAAGTGTACCATGGCCCTGAATCCACGCCCGGTGCCGACAGTGGTCCACTTTAAAGTGTCCTCTCAAGGGATAACGCTGACAGACAGTAAAAGAAGGTACTTCGTCTCCAGCATGAGAGAGAAGAGGTGTCATTTGGTCAACATAGTGGAATACGTAGTTATTTCATTTCCTGGTGCATAATTTAGCCATACTTACATTTAAAAGATGAAATTTGTTTTAACTGTTCTAGAGGCTAATTCATAACAAAAAAATCTTTGTATTCCTTTTTTTTTCCCTCTGTGCAGACTTTTTTTTAGGCGGCACTACCCAATCAGCAGCGTCACTTTCAGCAGTCTTGACCCCCAAGATCAGAGGTAGGTCCAAGCATCGAGCTGGAACTGCTCTCAGTAAAAGTGGTAACTGTGCCTTCTGCTAATTCTGTACAAATCTTTGCTTTAAACTCATATTTTTTTGTGTTGCTTGTCAGTGTTTTTACTCTGAGACACTTTGTTGTTCATGCTTTCCTACATTTTGTCTCTGTGTCCCCGTGTGTCCATGCTTCAGGTGGACTAAATCTCATAGCACATCAAGCAAGTAAGTTGTGTTTACCGACTGCAGTGTGCTGCTTTGCATGGCCCTCAATCACCATTTACTTCTATTGACTGCATTTAACATCTGTCAGAAGTATAGGTCATAGAAAATATATTAGTGTGCTGCATACTTTGATGCATGAAGTCATCAACTTGAAAAGTTTGAAAACAACAGTAACCCTACATTTGGAGCAACACATTTAATAATTTCAAATTATACTTATTTTAGATCACTATATATTAGATTTACTTGAGGAATGGGAAGTCAGTGATCTTTGCTGTCACTTTTTGCTTTCCTTTTTGCAAATTTTCATCAGGATCTATTTTTTTATAAATTTCAGAAAAGACAACATTTAATATGAAGTCATGAAGAATGTATTAATGCTTTGAAAATGTGTTTGTAAACCCTTTATAAAGCATTAACAATCATTTATTAATGCATACATCAAAACTGGCTCCCTTTGCAAGATCAAGTGCTGAACTTTTACAGATTTCCTATAAACTTAAATAAGTTTAAATATCAAGCAATAACATTTTGTAGACCAATTTTACTGCCCTTTAAAGTTATTTAAGTAGAAAAAAAACTAACAGGGTTTTATAATGACTTTCAATGATCTATAAAGTGTTTATAAGCTTATGAATAACTTATTTATTTAGAAAGCTCTGATGAATTCTGGTTCTGCTCATTCCTCTAGGAAAAAACAGGAAGAGGCTGTAGAAGTTTTTGATATTCGTTGAACATTAAAGTACTTACAGAAAATTGTTTTAGATTTAAACACAAAAATGGGCATTTACATTAACCTGATTACATCAAGGTAAGAATGAGTATGCTTTGTGCAGTTTGCAAAAAAAAGTGCTGTTTTAAAGATCAGATTTAAAAAACGAATACACATTTTATTTACTGGAGTTGGGAGGAAAAAGCACATTTTAATGTGAATCTAATGTGAACCAGGGGAGTCAAATTAAGTTACCCAGGGGGTACAAAAATAAAAAACTTAAACCATGCCAAAAGCCTGATTTCTGTCAATTTTTTCTGAAGAAACGTTTTATGACAAAATAATTTTCTAGAAACACAAAAGCCCTTTTCCAAATGATATTTTATGTAAAGTTTACATAAAACTTATAAAATACATTACTATACATAACAAATAAAGAAAACATTTGGAAAAAAAAACCATCAATAGCATTAATTTATATGCCTTACTTTCTACCCACAACATTTAAATTGATTTTTTCTTAGAGATACATTTTATTACATTCCTGCAAATCAGGTAAAAAACAAAAACCTCACTAAAAAAAAAAAGAAACGAAAACAGCAAAAAATAATTAAAATCCATTCTCTGTTGCTCTTTACTCTAAAAAAATATCAAAAATTACTGAGAAATTTTAACTTTAAAGTTGGTCAGCTGTCATGAGAAAAATGCACTAAATAAAGTGACAAAAAAAGAAAACATCAAAATAGTTCACATTTAACGTATTACCTTTGGAGCCTGATAAACGTTAATGAGGGCCAGATTAGGCCCGTGGGCCTTGAGTTTGACGCATGTAAAGTAAAAAACAAAATATAGCTTCATGGCTTTTAGAAATCCTCAAGGAAACTATGTCAGCTTGTATAAAACGGGAACATTTTGTGTTCTTTAATACTCTTTGCTCTCTAGTCTTTTGACCTCTTGTGCTGTCTGACCTTATTTTCGCAGGATGTTTGGCTTTGTGGCGCGACGAAGCGGCACCACCACAGAGAACGTGTGTCACCTGTTTGCTGAGATGGACCCTGAGCAGCCAGCTGTGGCAATCGTCAACTTCATCAATAAAGTCATGCTGGGACCACAGCTGCACAGATAGACAAATAAAACTGGTTCAATGAAAACTATGCACTATAAAGTATCAGAGGAAAATAGCAGGATTTTGCAATACTTTTGATAAAATGTTCATATTTAGCTTTTTTTTTTTTTGCTTTCTTTTATATGCGGCACCATTGTTCTACTGTATGGTTTTTATATTAAATCACTTCTCTGTGGACGAAAGTACTTTTTAATCGTCATTGTACAGATCAAAAGGTTGAATGGTAATAGTTTGAAAAGCCAAAGAGTGACCTATCATTGCCAAATGAGATCGTAACACAAGTTTTATTTTTCTTTTCTGAGTGTCTTTGTGTTTTTTGTTTCATACTGATATTATGTTTCAGACATTACAATGTATCTTCACAAACTACATGAGGGAGAAACAATTTACCACATATATTAAGGTTTTACTGCAGCGTTTGAAGCAAAACAAAAAGTAATGTGTTAAAGGGTAATGGTGAATAATTGCAGCTGTGTTCCTTATTGAGAAGGTTCAATATAGGTTGATTTTGGTTGAGTTTTTGTAAATTAAGATGGTCTAAAATATGTTTTGGCTACATTTAGGAAAGAATGCACATAACAGCAGTATTTTATTTAAAAAAGTGTAATCTTTTAAAGCACTAAACACAGGTCCTTTAAGGTAAACTAGGATTGCCTTTTGGAACAAATTTACAAGTATATCTAATTTATCTGTTTCAAAAATCATCCCCTTCGTAAAGGGCTTCTCCTGTGAATGTCAAGTATTACTTCTTTAGTTTTTAAAAACAATATACATTTGAAATTTCAAGACAAAAAAAATGTATTTACTAGTTACTACAAAAATTATTTTTTCCTGAAGTAAAACAATAGGCATGTTAAAAATACTATCTAGCTTTGGTAACATCAAACAAAAAAAAATTTGACTCATAATGAAGGAGTCAGGTTCATCTTTGACTATGAAAAGAAAAACAAAAAAATAAAAGCCAATTGTTTTTTTTTTTTTTACAAGAAACTATCTCAAAGTCAAGATTTGTTATAAATTTATAAGATTTTTTTTAAAGGTTTTAATTATTTTCAGCTTTTGTTAGGCAATGTTAGTTGTCTGCAGGGGCGCCGTAAGGGGGGGAAAAGTTAGGACAATTCCAAGGGCCCTTGACTGATAGGGGCCCCAGACAAAAAAATTAAAAAATAAAATAAAGAAAAA